>BLSH010353829.1:138272-151490 GCA_018402905.1 Glandirana rugosa | reverse complement strand
GCCCATCAATGCAGCCTCTCCAGTGCCCATCAATGCAGCCTCACCACCCACCAATGCAGCCTCACCAGTGCCCATCAATGCAGCCTCACCTGTGCCCATCAATACAGCCTCTCCAGTGCCCATCAATGCAGCCTCACCTGTGCCCATCAATGCAGCCTCACCAATGCCCCCCCCCTTGCCTGCAGTTAGTTGGTGGCTGCGCCCCTGTTCCCTACTTCCTTCCTCCACAAGAGGATAAAAGTGTGAGCGACCGTCAGCCATTTTGAATGTAAGTTAGGAAGGCCTGGGGGGCTATAGCCACCCTGCCCCCTGGCCCAGCCCTCCCCTGCCCACTCCTTTCTGATGTATAAGACATGTCTGCTCCTCCCAGTTCAATCCTTTATGCGATTTGTCATGGAAGGCACAAGGGACACCTCATAGTGTATTCTGTATGTGAAGGTTTATTTGCAAAAGGAAATATTGCACTGACACCGGCTCCAATAATCGCACGCCTCTGGTCACAGAGAGGAACGATCCTCGTTCCTCGATCCACTAAGATGGTCACTTGTGTCTCTTCACAAAGCTCCTCCCCTACCGGTTTCGTCATAGACTGACGTCATCAGCAGCAGCAGAAGACCACACCAGGTGCCGTCAGCTAAGAACAGGAAACTGAGGGTACAATTGGCACCGAATCACCAACATTGGACCATAGAAGATTGGAAAAACGTTGCCGGGTCTGAGGAGCCCGGATTTCAGCTGCGAAATTCAGATGGCGGGGTCAGAATTTGGCGCATGGATCCCCCCTGCCTCGTATCCCCGGTTCAGGCTGGTTATGGGGGTGTAATGGTGTGGGGGATGGGCACACTTTGGGCCCCTTAGGTTTAGGGACCACGGCCTACCTGAGTATTGTTGCTGACCATGTCCACCCCTTTATGACTGCAGTGCCCCCATCTTCTGATGGCTCCTCCCAGCAGGATAATGCACCCCCCCCCACCCCATTTACTGACCTTCCGGGCTGCGTGCTCGGATAAAGGTCTGGTATGAATTTTGGTGGGGTGGTGTGGGGGTTCCCCTTGAAATCCATACCAGACCGAAGGGCCTGATATGCTCTTGGGGGGGGGGACCCCATGCCATTTTTTTAAAATTTGGCGGGGGGTTCCCCTTCAAGATCCTCAGAGCACAAGGTGCCTGGTATTGTTGGGATCAAAGTCAGATCCCGTTCACAGAAGTCGGACCGTTGTAGGACCATTGTAGAACCGTTGTAGGACGCATGTCGCAGAGGAAAGTAGGATCAAAGTCTCATCATTGTCGCGTTGGTTGGTGTGAACCCAGCCTAAGCCCGTAGGATGGCTGCACTGAGCTTGATTTAAAGGAAAAGAGCTATTTGCTTAGTAATGTAAATGTTGACTTAGCTAAGTAAATCTGCGGTGGGGCTGCGCTCACTTAAATACCAATGCACAAGGGAAATATCAATTTATTTGTTTTTTTGAGGCCCGTTATTGGAAGATTGAATTGAATACAATATCTCCTTATTTGCTAGCCTGAGTGACTAAATGAACAGTCTCTACTCCTTTAGTAAATCAAGGACACTTTCATATATACAGCATCTCACAAAAGTAAGTACACCCCTCACATTTCTTCTTTCTTTTCATGTGACAACACTGAAGAGCTGACACTTTGCTACAATGTAAAGCAGTGAGTGTACAGCTTGTATAACAGTGTAAATTTACTGTCCCCTCAAAATAACTCAACACACAGCCATTAATGTCTAAACCGCTGGCAACAAAAGTGAGTACAACCCTAAGTGAAAATGTCCAACTTGGGCCCAATTAGCCATTTTCCCTCCCCGGTGTCATGTGACTCATTCGTGTTACAAGGTCTCAGGTGTGAATGGGAAGCAGGTGTGTTAAATTTGGTGTTATCGCTCTCACTCTCTCATACTGGTCACTGGAAGTTCAGCATGGCCCCTCATGGCAAAGAACTCTCTGAGGATCTGAGAAAAAGAATTGTTGCTCTACATAAAGATGGCCTAGGCTATAAGAAGATTGCCAAGACCCTGAAACAGCTGTAGCACGGTGGCCAATACCATACAGTGGTTTAACAGGAGAGGTTCCACTCAGAACAGCGCCTCGCCATGGTCAACCAAAGAAGTTGAGTGCTCAGCGTCATATCCAGAGGTTGTCTTTGGGAAATAGACGTATGAGTGCTGCCAGCATTGCTGCAGAGGTTGAAGGGGTGGGGGGTCAGCCTGTCAGTGCTCAGACCATTCGCCGCACACTGCATCAAATTGGTCTGCAAGGCTGTCATCCCAGAAGGAAGCCTCTTCTAAAGATGATGCACAAGAAAGCCTGCAAACAGTTTGCAGAAGACAAGCAGACTAAGGACATGGATTACTGGAACCTCGCCCTGTGCTCTGATGAGACCAAGATAAACTTATTTGGTTCAGATGGTGTCAAGCGTGTGTGGTGGCAACCAGGTGAGGAGTACAAAGACAAGTGTGTCTTGCCTACAGTCAAGCATGGTGGTGGGAGTGTCATGGTCTGGGGCTGCATGAGTGCTGCCGGCACTGGGGAGCTACAGTTCATTGAGGGAACCATGAATGCCAACATGTACTGTGACATACTGAAGCAGAGCATCCCCTCCCTTCAGAGACTGGGCCACAGGGCAGTAGTCCAACATGATAACGACCCCAAACACAGCTCCAAGATGACCACTGCCTTGCTAAAGAAGCTGAGGGTGAAGGTGATGGACTGGCCAAGCATCTCCAGACCTAAACCCTATTGAGCATCTGTGGGGCTCCTCAAATGGAAGGTGGAGGAGCGCAAGGTCTCTAACATCCACCAGCTCTGTAATGTCGTCATGGAGGAGGGGAAGAGGACTCCAGTGGCAACCTGGGAAGCTCTGGTGACCTCCATGCCCAAGAGGGTTAAGGCAGTGCTGGAAAATAATGGTGGCCACACAAAATATTGACACTTTGCGCCCAATTTGGACATTTTCGCTTAGGGGTGTACTGACTTTTTATATTTACAATGTTTACAAAAATGTGAGGGGTGTACTCACTTTTGTGAGATACTGTATATAAAGAGAGATAAAAAATTTTTGTAATAAACGGTATAGAATACATTCTTGTCCTGAGAACATTCCCCATTTTGCTTCAGTCCAGTAACAACTTTCATACAACTGGCGGGTGAAAGGGGCGCCGGCGTTCTCTCTGTGTTCCGAGCTGTAGGGGCTTTTGTAGAATTTTCAAATCAGTTTCACAATCTCACAAGTGTTGTTTCAATGCAAACACGACAGCCGGAATAAATGATACTTATAGACATTTTTCTTCTGCTCCTTCCATAAGAAATACAGGAATTCGGTTCATAAAGAGATATCAAAGTTCTCCATTAAATTGATTGATAAAATTCCTGCTGCCTTACACTGCGGTACCCACATTAGAATTATTTAATAAGAGAACGTAGGATAGGAAGAAGATTCATAAATAGATGTAAAAAGTTAAATGATTAATAACATTCCTAGATATTGCTTTAATAATTACCATTACCTTAGTATATTTATTTAATTATTAATTATTAGTCTGCTTGTCTTCAGCAAACTGTTTGCAGGCTTTCTTGTGCATCATCTTTAGAAGAGGCTTCCTTCTGGGACAACAGCCATGCAGACCAATTTGATGCAGTGCACGGCGTATGGTCTGAGCACTGACAGGCTGACCCCCCACCCCTTCAACCTCTGCAGCAATGCTGGCAGCACTCATACGTCTATTTCCCAAAGACAACCTCTGGATATGACGCTGAGCACTGCACTCAACTTCTTTGGCTGACCATGGAGAGGCGCTGTTCTGAGTGGAACCTCTCCTGTTACACCGCTATATGGTCTTGGCCACTGTGCTGCAGCTCAGTTTCAGGGTCTTGGCAATCTTCTTATAGCCTCGGCCATCTTTATGTAAAGCAACAATTCTTTTTTTCAGATCCTCAGAGAGTTCTTTGCCATGAGGTGCCATGTTGAACTTCCAGTGACCAGTATGAGAGAGTGAGAGCGATAACACCAAATTTAACACACCTGCTCCCCATTCACACCTGAGACCTTGTAACACTAATGAGTCACATGACACCGGGGAGGGAAAATGGCTAATTGGGCCCAATGTGGACATTTTCACTTAGGGGTGTACTCACTTTTGTTGCCAGTGAGGGGACAGCAAATTTACACTGTTATACAAGCTGTACACTCACTACTTTACATTGTAGCAAAGTGTCATTTCTTCAGTGTTGTCACATGAAAAGTTAGAATAAAATATAAATATAAAATAGGGGTGTACTCACTTTTGTGAGATACTGTATATATATATATATAAATACAGTGCCTTGAAAAAGTATTCATACCTTAAGTTTTTGGTTGTAACGTGACAAAATGTGGAAAATATCAAGGGGTATGAATACTTTTTCAAGGCGCTGTAATTGGGATTATCTATCCCTTATCTGGACTCACTTCCTACTCACTTTATATATTATCTCTTAACCTTGATAATGTCTTAGGTTTCTGCTACTCTCCACCCAACGGATAATAATTCCTTAATTGCTTTTGGCATTTCAATAAAGCGTATTTAAATTTGAGAGAGTGAGGGGGAGAGGAAGGAAGGGAGAGAGGGAAGCAGGAAAAAGAAAGAAAGAAAGAAAGAAAGAAAGAGAGAGAGAGAAAGAAAGAAAGAAAGAGAGAAAGAAAAAAAGAAAAAGAAAGAAAAAGAAAGAAAGAAAGAAAAAGAAAGAAAGAAAGAGAGAAAGAAAAAGAAAGAAAAAGAAAGAAAGAAAGAAAGAAAGAGAGAAAGAAAGAAAAAGAAAGAAAAAGAAAGAAAGAAAAAGAAAGAAAGAAAAATAAAGAAAGAAAAAGAAAGAAAGAGAGAAAGAAAGAAAAAGAAAGAAAGAAAGAAAGAAAGAAAGAAAAAGAAAGAAAGAAAGAAAGAAAGAAAGAAAGAAAGAGAGAAATAAAGAAAGAAAGAAAGAAAAAGAAAGAAAGAAAGAAAGAAAGAGAGAAAGAAAGAAAGAAAGAAAGAAAGAACGAAAGAAAGAAAGAAAGAAAGAAAGAAAGAGAGAAAGAAAGAAAGAAAAAGAAAGAAAGAAAGAAAGAAAGAAAGAAAGAAAGAAAGAAAGAAAGAAAGAAAGAAAAAGAAAGAAAGAGAGAGAGAAAGAAAGAAAGAAAGAAAGAAAGAAAGAAAGAAAGAAAGAAAGAAAGAGAGAAAGAAAGAAAGAAAGAAATAAAGAAAGAAAAAAAAGAAAGAAAAAGAAAGAAAGAGAGAAAGAAAGACAGAAAGAAAGAAAGAAAAAGAAAGAAAAAGAAAGAAAGAAAGAAAGAAATAAAGAAAGAAAAAAAGAAAGAAAAAGAAAGAAAGACAGAAAGAAAGAAAGAAAAAGAAAGAAAAAGAAAGAAAGAAAGAAAGAAAGAAAGAGAGAAAGAAAGAAAGAAAGAAAGAAAGAAAGAAAGAAAGAAAGAAAGAGAGAAATAAAGAAAGAAAGAAAGAAAAAAAGAAAGAAAGAAAGAAAGAGAGAAAGAAAGAAAGAAAGAAAGAAAAAAAGAAAGAAAAAGAAAGAAAGAGAGAAAGAAAGACAGAAAGAAAGAAAGAAAAAGAAAGAAAGAGACAAAGAAAGAAAGAAAGAAAGAAAGAAAGAGAGAAAGAAAGAAAGAAAGAAAGAAAAAAAGAAAGAAAAAGAAAGAAAGAGAGAAAGAAAGACAGAAAGAAAGAAAGAAAAAGAAAGAAAGAGAGAAAGAAAGAAAGAAAGAAAGAAAGAAAGAGAGAGAGAAAGAAAGAAAGAAAGAAAGAAAGAAAGAAAGAAAGAAAGAAAGAAAGAAAGAAAGAAAGAAAAAGAAAGAAAGAGAGAGAAAGAAAGAAAAAGAAAGAAAGAAAGAAAAAGAAAGAAAAAGAAAGAAAGAGAGAAAGAAAGAAAAAGAAAGAAAGAAAGAAAAAGAAAGAAAAAGAAAGAAAGAAAAAGCAAGAAAAAAAAAAAAGAAAGGAAAAAAAGAGAAAAAGAAAGAGAGAAAGAAAGAAAGAAAAAGAAATAAAGAAAGAAAGAACGAAAAAGAAAGAAAAAAGAGAAAACGAAAGAAAAAGAAAGAAAGAAAAAGCAAGAAAAAAAAAAAAAAAGAAAGGAAAAAAAGAGAAAAAGAAAGAAAGAGAGAGAGAGAGAAAGAAAGGAAAGAAAGAAAAAGCAAGAAAAAAAAAGAAAAAGAAAGGAAATAAAGAGAAAAAGAAAAAGAAAGGAAAAAATGAGAAAAAGAAAGAAAAAGAAAGAAAAATAAAAGAAGAAGAAGAAAGAAAAAAAAGAAAGAAAGAGAAATGCAAGGGAATGAAAAGAAAAAAAGAAAAAGAAAGAAAGAAAAATAGAAAGAGAAAAAGAAAGAAAAATGAATAAAAGAAGAAGAAAGAAAAAAAAAGAAAGAAAGAAAAATAAAAAAAAGAAGAAGAAAGAAAGAGAAATGCAAGGGAATGCGGGAAGAGATAAAAGAAGGAAGGAAGAGAGAAAAGAAAAAAAGGAGAGCAATGGAACGACAGGAGGGACTTTAGGATGGAAGGAAAGGAAGTCAGAAGATGCAAGAAAGAAAAAGGAGAACTGGAAGAAATGAAGGAAGAAAGGAAAATAAGGAAGGAAGAAAAAAGAGCAAGGCCATAGGAGAGAAGAAAGAAAGAAATGTGAGGTTCCAGGATGGGTTGTGGGCGGCTTGTAAAGAGCTCGGGGTTGGGCGACGTCTGGCCAGGACGGATCAGTTTTGGTTTTTGGTAAATAATCTGAAAGTGGAGATTTTGGTAAACAGGTGAAAAGATTGAGACGTTTCACCTTCAGCCTCGGAACAAAGAGACCTCTTAACCTCCATTGTCTTGGGTGCCCATTAGTCTCTTTCTAATGAGATGACCCGGATAAATTGGGATGGAGAGGCATGACCCGGCAAGGAACGCCCCGGCTGGATGGAATGTCACCTCTTGGCCGCAATGGTCGCCTTCTGTGACATCACAGCTCAGTCATTGACCCCCCCAACACTTAGAAGTGAAATGTAATCACGGAACAGAAGCAATTTATTATATCTCATCTGAAGTAGCTGAAGAGTGGTGGTCGTATGATGGGTGGTGGTCGTATGATGGGTGGTGGTCGTATGATGGGTGGTGGTCGTATGATGGGTGGTGGTCATATGATGGGTGGTGGTCGTATGATGGGTGGTGGTCATATGATGGGTGGTGGTCTTATGATGGGTGGTGAGCGCATGTTGGGTGTCTTCTTTTTTGATGGCTCTTGGGAAGGAAATACCACATTATAGAGCTGTTAAAGTGGCCACATAGCCTGGGCTTTACCCGGATCGAGTTGCAGCCAATTTCATGCTAATAAAGAGGACATGGAAGACTCCGGAAAAATAAAACCTCTCTTAGATAAATCAGAGCGTCCAATCCAATGCAGCAATTTGCAATTTAACATTTTTACATTTTGTCAAAATTGTTACATTTTACATTTTGTCAAAATGTAAAATCAAAAATTCATTTCCACGCTGTATTTCACTTATTTTAAGCCCACATCTGTTAATCTGAATGATCTTTAAAGATTTCCACACATTTACTTCCTAGATATCTGTGTCACGTATTCACAATGACCTGTGAGCAGCCACCGCCGTGTCACACATTTCACAGAGCCCATCTTCTGCATTACAGAGGTGCCGAGAGGAGGAGTTTCATGAGGCGGAGTCAGTACGGGAATCAATGCTTGCAGGCAGCAAGGTACCATGGGATATGTAGTCCTTAGAAATGGAGAAAAAGCCTGCAGGGAGTCTGGGAAGTTGTGAAAAGAGACGGCCAGCAGACAGGCAGCACTCACAACATGAAACTCCTTTTCTCAAGTAACCTTTTAGTTTATTGTCAAATATAACTATCATTTGTATTGCTGTAACAATGCTGATTTATAAAGTGAATGTGTATGCTGTGCCCATAGATTTCCTTTAAATTCCATAAAAAGCCCTTACTTTAAAATTTAGATACAAAACACAATTTTGTTACAGAGTCGTGAGGAAGTAGAGAGAAGACGTTGCTGTAAGTGGCAGCTGAGGAGCCTGTATGGGACCTCATTGCACATTGATTGGTGGGATACATTGAGGCGTAATGGCCGGTCAAGACCCCTGAAGCAGGTTGGAAGCTTTGTTTATAACTAAAAAAACTTTTTTTGACCTTTCCTTAGTGAGGGTCATTAGAATCTGGTTAGCCCCCACTTTGTGGTGGTGGGTCTGTGTGGTGGACCTAATGCTGAGGAGCTTTGAGACTCCTTGGGATTCACAATCTACCATTTCTTCTATTATACACTTTTGGGACTTTTTCTTAGTACATATTTATACACCTATTTGTGTATTATTGATACATTTTTCATATTATATGTATATACACCTTGCTAGTAGAGGGCTGGACCCCCTTTATTAGGTCCCCCTTGCTAGTAGCGGGTTGGACCCCCTTTATTAGGTCCTCCTTGCTAGTAGCGGATTAGACCCCCTTTATTAGGTGCACCTTCCTTGTAGCCGGTTGGACCCCCTTTATTAGGTCTACCTTGCTAATAGCGGGTTGGACCCCCTTTATTAGGGGCACCTTGCTAGTAGCGGGTTGGACCCCCTTTATTAGGCACACCTTGCTAGTAGTGGGTTGGACCCCCTTTATTAGGTCCCCCTTGCTAGTAGTGGGTTGTACTCCCTTTATTAGGTCCCCCTTGCTAGTAGTGGGTTGGACCCCCTTTATTAGGTCTCCCTTGCTAGTAGCGGGTTGGACTCCCTTTATTATGTCCCCCTTGCTAGTAGTGGGTTGGACTCCCTTTATTAGGCCCACCTTGCTAGTAGCGGGTTGGACCCCCTTTATTAGGTCCACCTTGCTAGTAGCAGGTTGGACCCCCTTTATTAGGCACACCTTGCTAGTAGCGGGTTGGACCCCCTTTATTAGGCCCACATTGCTAGTAGTGGGTTGGACCCCCTTTATTAGGTCCCCCTTGCTAGTAGCGGGTTGGGCCCCCTTTATTAGTCACACCTTGCTAGTAGTGGGTTGGACTCCCTTTATTAGGCCCCCCTTGCTAGTAGCAGGTTGGACCCCCTTTATTAGGCACACCTTGCTAGTAGCAGGTTGGACCCCCTTTATTAGGCACACCTTGCTAGTAGCGGGTTGGACCCCCTTTATTAGGCCCACCTTGCTAGTAGCGGGTTGGCCCCCTTTATTAGGCACACCTTGCTAGTAGTGGGTTGGACTCCCTTTATTAGGCCCACCTTGCTAGTAGCGGGTTGGACTCCCTTTATTAGGTCCACCTTGCTAGTAGCGGGTTGGACCCCCTTTATTAGGCACACCTTGCTAGTAGCGGGTTGGACCCCCTTTATTAGGCCCACCTTGCTAGGAGTGGGTTGGACCCCCTTTATTAGGCCCACCTTGGTAGTAGTGGGTTGGACCCCCTTTATTAGGCCCACCTTGCTAGTAGTGGGTTGGACCCCCTTTATTAGGTCCCCCTTGCTAGTAGCGGGTTGGACCCCCTTTATTAGGCCCACCTTGCTAGTAGTGGGTTGGACCCCCTTTATTAGGCACACCTTTCTAGTAGTGGGTTGGACCCCCTTTATTAGGTCCCCCTTGCTAGTAGCGGGTTGGACCCCCTTTATTAGGCCCACCTTGCTAGTAGTGGGTTGGACCCCCTTTATTAGGCACACCTTTCTAGTAGTGGGTTGGACCCCCTTTATTAGGCACACCTTGCTAGTAGTGGGTTGGACCCCCTTTATTAGGTCCCCCTTGCTAGTAGCGGGTTGGACTCCCTTTATTAGGTCCCCCTTGCTAGTAGTGGGTTTGACCCCCTTTATTAGGTCCCCCTTGCTAGTAGCGGTTTGGACTCCCTTTATTAGATCCCCCATGCTAGTAGTGGGTTGGACCCCCTTTATTAGGCCCACCTTGCTAGTAGCGGGTTGGACCCTCTTTATTAGGCCCACCTTGCTAGTAGCGGGTTGGACCCCCTTTATTAGGCACACCTTGCTAGTAGTGGGTTGGACCCCCTTTATTAGGTCCCCCTTGCTAGTAGTGGGTTGGACCCCCTTTATTAGGTCCCCCTTGCTAGTAGCGGGTTGGACCCCCTTTATTAGGCACACCTTGCTAGTAGCGGGTTGGACTCCCTTTATTAGGTCCCCCTTGCTAGTAGTGGGTTGGACCCCCTTTATTAGGTCCCCCTTGCTAGTAGCGAGTTGGACCCCCATAGATACAACAAGGTGTTGGAAACGTTCCTCAGAGATTTTCCTCCATAGTGACAATGATGACATCACACAGTGACAATGATGACATCACACAGTGGCTGCAGATTTGTCGGCTGCCCATCCATGAAGCCAATCTCCCCTTCCACCGCATCCCAAAGGGTCTCTATTGGATGAGATGTGGGGAGTGTGGAGGCCATTGGAGTGCAGGGACCTCATTGTCCAGTGGTGAGATGATTGGAGCTCTGTGATTGGTGCATTATCCTGCTGGGAGGAGCCATCAGAGAAGATAGGGACACTGCAGTCATAAAGGGGTGGACATGGTCAGCAACAATACTCAGGTAGGCTGTGGCCCCTAAACCTAAGGGGCCCAAAGTGTGCCCATCCCCCACACCATTACACCCCAACACCGGCCTGAACCGGTGATACAAGGAAGGATGGATCCATGCGCCCAATTTTGACCCCACCATCTGAATGTCGCAACTGAAATCCACACTCCTCAGACCAGGCACCGTTTCTCCAATCTTCTATTGTCCAATCTTAGTGATCCTGCCAATTGTAGCCTCAGTTTCCTGTTCTTAGCTGACAGGAGTGGCACCCGGTGTGGTCTTCTGCTGCTGTAGCCCATCTGCTTCAAGGTTGGATGTGTTGTGCGGTCAGAGATGGTATTCTGCATACCTTGGGTGTAACGAGGGGTTATTTGAGTTACTGTCGCCTTTCTATCATCTGGAACCACTCTGCCCATCCTCCTCTGACATCAACAAGGCATTTTCCTCCACACAACTGCCGCTCACTGGATATTTTCTCTTTTTTCCCGAGAGATGGTTGTGTGTGAAAACCCGAGAGGTGGTTGTGTGTGAAAATCCCAGAAATACTCAGACCAGCCCGTCTGCCATCAACAACCACGCCACGCTCAAAGTCACTTCAATCCCCTTTCTAACCCATTGGGATGCTCGGTTTGAACTTCAGCAAGTCGACTTCACCACATCTAGATGCCCAAATGCATTGCGTTGCTGCCATGTGATTGGCTGATTAGCAATTTGTGCTACCAAGCAATTGATCAGGTGGACCTAATAAAGTGGCTATATTTCTCCAATGTATGCATACCATATATTAGGGCAGGGTTTCTCAACCAGGGTTTCGTGGAACCCTAGGGTTCCTCCAGAGGTTGCAAGGGGTTCATTGAGCGATGGTCAATTTCTACCTCTGAGATAAATTCCCAATGATACCATTGATCTTTTTAGCTATCTGTAAGGGGGTAATTCTTCCCAATGACCACAAGTGTAAGGGGCATTCTTCCCATTGACCATCACACTAATGTATCATGAGATGTAGATTTTTAATTTTTAGCAGGGGTTCCCCGAGATCGGAGAATTATTTCAAGGGTTCCTCTGTGTTGAAAGGCTGTATTAGGGTTATAAAACATCACACTTTGGGCTCTTAGCGCGGGTTTCTTTTAGGGTTTAAATAAATAAGTTGTTGGTAGCTCAAGGTCCTAATGGGGCAACCAAAGGTTCATGAGATTGGATGGGCACCCTTGTTTTAGAATCTATACCCGTGTGGCATTTAGTTGCCCCTTTCATTCATCCATCAATATCCAATGGAAAGCTAAGCCACCGTTCATTTCACTTTTACTCAAGGAAAATTCACACCATTTCCAGCCAACAAAGGGCGGCTTGCCCCATTTTTGGATGGGCAAGTTGTAAACTTTTCAACAAAAAAAGCCAATTAACTTTAAAAGAGTCACTGACCCTCAACGCCTGCGATGTCACAATTAACAGCAAACGCTCCCAAATTCCTAGCAGGGTAACAGAGCATTTAATTTCATGGAATGCCTGACCCTCCAGCAATAAGAGAATCGGAAACCCTCCAAAAGTCTGGCCCAGACAATAGGACTCCTCCCGGGCCGATAAAACCAAGTCACCGGAAGGGACAGATGGGGGACGGGAGGTCACCGCCACATCTTCATGTCACCCAAGTTCTCAGCCACAAACAAGAAACAATAGCAGAGGTGTAAATAAAACCATTGCTCACGTCTCAACCACAACCCTTCAACTGCCCGAGTCAACCCCTGAGGTTCAAATATTTATTAAGGTTGGATGCGATGTCAGAGATTCTGCTCTCATGAGGTTGGCGCAACAGATCAAACGGAATGGAGAAGATAGGCGAAACCAAAAGAAAGGCCTTTTTTAATTGTGTAACCCAGGGGTCTCCAAACCTTCAAAACAAAGGGCCACTTTACTGTACTTCAAATATTAGGAGAACCAGACAGTGGCCAGTAGGGGCAGAAAATGCCTCAGGCTTGGTGGTCAGTGGAAGTAAATAAATTACATAGCATCTGTGGTCAGTGGGAGGAATAGTGCCCCATCATTGGTATCAGTGGGAGGAATAGTGCCCCATCATTGGTGTCACAGGGAGGAATAGTGTCCCATCATTGGTGTCAGTGGGAGAAATAGTGCCCCATCATTGATATCAGTGGGAGGAATAGTGCCCCAACATTGGTGTCAGTGGGAGGAATAGTGCCCCATTATTGGTATCAGTGGGAGGAATAGTGCCCCATCATTGGTATCAGTGGGAGGAATATTGCCCCATCATTGGTGTCAGTGGGAGGAATAGTGTCCCATCTTTGGTATTAGGGGGGTCAATAGTGCCCCATCATTAGAGTGGCCTGTTATAGCGGCAAAGGGTGAGCCAACTCCATATTGGACCCTGCAGACTAAGACTGGAATGCCATTAAAGTTCATCTGCATGTAAAGGCAGGTGTCCCAATACTTTTGGTAATATAGAGTATATACTGTACATCTTGGAAGGGTCAGTGGAAGTAAATAAACTACATAGCATCTGTGGTCAGTAGGAGGAATAGTGCCCCATCATTGGTATCAGTGGGAGGAATAGTGCCCCATCATTGGTATCAGTGGGAGGAATAGTGTCCCATCATTGGTATCAGTGGGAGGAATAGTGCCCTGTCAGTGGTATCAGTGGGAGGGATAGTGCCCTGTAAGGAGGGTGACTATG
>BLSH010353829.1:121174-131467 GCA_018402905.1 Glandirana rugosa | reverse complement strand
TCTGTACTGTCGTCCCCCCCCTCAGGTCCCTCACATGCTCTGTCCCTTCCCCGCCTGCAGCGCTCACCTCCTCTCTGGCAAAGACCTGTGCAGTGCGGGCTGAATACATCTCATCATAGGATCCGGAAGACACAGCCACGCTGTAACATAACTTTCCTCTCCAGGAGTTCTCCTGCTCTTATCTCCCCCCGCTCTCTGTAGTGTCTACACTCCCCGCAGCAGCAGACAGGACAGAGAGCGCTGGGGGAGGGGGAAGATAAGAGCAGGAGAACGCAGGAGAGGAAAGTTATGTGTCTTCCGGATCCTATGATGAGATGTATTCAGACCGCACTGCACAGGTCTTTGCCAGAGAGGAGGTGAGCTCACTATTTTCTCGGGGGGAGCAATTGCCCCGTTGCCCCCCCACTGGATCCGCCTCTGTCCTAGTGCCCAGATACATGGGTATGTCTTTGTGCCCAGATACATAGATGCTATGGAGTGTATGTCCTAGTGCCCAGATACATGGGTACGTCTTTGTGCCCAGATCCATAGATGCTATGGAGTGTATGTCCTAGTGCCCAGATACATGGGTACGTCTTTGTGCTCAGATCCATAGATGCTATGGAGTGTATGTCCTAGTGCCCAGATACATGGGTACGTCTTTGTGCTCAGATACATAGATGCTATGGAGTGTATGTCTTAGTGCCCAGATACATGGGTATGTCTTTGTGCCCAGATACATAGATGCTATTGAGTGTATGTCCTAGTGCCCATCCCTTCTGAACCATACCAGTCCACATGCACTCAACATGGGGGAGCAATTTTAAAGAAAGGGGGGGTTCGGCAAAGCCACCCCCCTTGCAAGGCAGCTTGTGTCCCTGTTGACGGGGAAAGGGCCTTGTCCCTAAAAGGAATGTGGGAGTCTGCATGGGGGGACATACCGGAATCTAGAATTTATGTCTTTCCCAATTGAGACAATTTCAAATAGAGAGGCTAAGCCTAAATGTACTAGAGACAAAGAGCGCAGGCTGATGTTTTACTACAAGAATTGGGATAAGGCTGAAGATACAGCATTGTAAAATTGTCCAGTAATTGTGAAATTGGCAGGGCAGTTATATTTTGAGATAATGGGCCACAATGAGCAGCCAAGGTGTCTGTGAATAGGAAGCTGTTGTAGGGAAAGGATATGAAAAGCCGAGAAACGGCATAGGGAGAGGTTGGTTCAGTTAGAAAACTGTAACCTCTTTGTTGCCTTTTTTTCTTATTATTATTGGGGCTTTTTTGTTGTTTATGTTATTTTGTGTTTGATTTGAGGTGCGATTACCTTTGCTTGCTGTCTATCCATAGCATTTTCATTTTTCTTAAATGGTTTTAGGGTCTTTGTTTGAGTTTGGGGTGTCTGACTTTCTCATCCACTCTTAGCAGTGCTTTCTGTGGCCCTCTGCAACCCCTGAAGAGACTGGAGGCAAATGTCCACCTCACAGAACCCCAACACGGGGTGGACCTTGGCACTGTCCAGTTGGATAGTCAGACACTGGGCTGCCCCCCGGAGAAGGGTTAATGGAAGTATGTTCTACTTCGCATTGTGGCACCAGTCATCCTTGGGGGGCTCATAGGGTGTGATCCAAGCTGAGGATCCAGAAGAAGGTACTGCAGACTCTAAGCCTAGTCTCCTGTATCCCCCATAGTGATAGTTCTGGGGGGGGTGGTTCTCAAGGGGTGGCCTCACATAGATCGAGGGTACATATCAACATCCTTATCTGGGAGGCAACTGATGTACTGTACATCATATGGGCATGCAGGGGCGCACTGGAATCTAGAATTTATGTCTTTCCCAATTGAGACAATTTTAAGTAGCGAGGCTAAGCCTAAATGTACTAGAGACAAAGAGCGCAGGCTGATGCTTTACTACAAGAATTGGGATACTGCTGAATATACAGCATTGTAAAATTGTCCAGTAATTGTTAATTTAGCAGGGCAGTTTTATTTCGGGATAATAGGCCACAATGAGCAGCCAAAGTGCCTGTAAATAGGAAGCTGTTGTAGGGAAAGGATATGAAAAGCCGAGAAACGGCATAGGGAGAGATTGGTTCAGTTAGAAAACTGTACTTTAATTCTAATTGCTAGCCCTTTGGCAAGTAACCTCTTTGTTGCCCTTTTTTTGTTGTTAATATTGGGGATTTTTTGTTGTTTATGTTATTTTGAGTTTGATTTGAGGTGTGATTACCTTTGCCTGCTGTCTATCCATAGCATTTTCATTTTTCTTAAATGTTTTTAGGGTCTTTGTTTGAGTTCGGGGTGCTCAAAACAGACCATTCACTGTCCACCTGGGAGCTGCATTTTATTCATAGCTTGTTGCTACATTGTTTTTAAAAAAAACAAAAAATTAAAAAGTCAAGTTCAAGAACATTGTGACCCTAAACCACCTCACATTATATCACTCACATTCACCCTCCTATCCCTAAAGTTAAAATAATAATGAGGCATATGTGTAAATATAGTGCAGCGCTACAACCTCTGTGAATAAAAGCAAACAAGAGAAATTAAATAGTAAAAAATGTGCTAATAATAACAAGTGATAAAATTTAAAAAAAAAGGAAAACAATTGATCAATAAGTCCACCAATAAAGTCCACCATGAACAGATGAGGTGTTTTCCATAATATTCGGGGATGACAGACAGTTGTGTGCAGGATCTGCGATGCTGCATGAGAAAACAGATGGAGTGCAGTCGTAGGAGTGCAGTCGTAGTCGTATGTCAACACGCTACTTGGATCTGATTGGTTGGATCGGAGTGGAGCCAATAGAAATGCCATTTGACTTGTTTGGATGTTTGCTAAGCCGTTTTCATTCTACCAGTCTGTGATTACTACACTATGAGAGTGCTATTTTTGTTTCACCTTTGAACATTGTTGGGGTTACATGGACACAGTACGGCCGGAGGGAGACCTTAATCCACTATGTGCTATTTGACCACCTGTAATCCAGTGGTCAATACTGCCTGGTAAAAGCCGTTCAATACACTGCTTGGCTTGAGGGCACTGCACTCCGTCTGTTTTCTCATTCAGCATCACAGATCCCGCGCACACGTGTCTCTCATCATCACCGAATATTATGAAAAACCCCTTATCTGTTCACGGTGGGACTTTATTGGTTGACTTATTGATCAATTGTTTTCCTTTTTCTTCATTTTATCACTTGTTATTATTGGCACATTTTACTACTATTTCATTTCTCTTTTTTGTTTTTATTCACCGAAATTTTAGTGCTGCACTATATTACACATTTATATTGGGAATTTTCTTTCAAGTGCTTTTTTCTTTTATTTTTAATAGTTAGGCATATACCAGTTAGGCTTACTATCTCTAATTGAAACTGTTCAGCTTCTGGCCTGTTTTGCACTACTGTGTTTTCTGTGGCCTATTTTTTTCTTTAAAATGTAAGCTCTACGAGCAGAGCCCTCCGTCCCTCCTGTATTGAACTGTATTGTAATTGTGCTGTCTCCCCCCTCTATATTGTAAAGCGCTGTGTAAACTGTTGGCACTATATAAATCGTGTATAATAATAATAATGATTAAAGACCTTCCTCTTCTGTTTTCTGTAGCACATTGTGGCCTATTATTAGCAAGGTCCATAAAGACATGGATGAGCGAGTTTGGGGTGGAGGAACTTGACTGTCCTGACCTCAACCAGATAGAACACCTTTGGGATGAATTAGAGCGGAGACTGTGAGCCAGGCCTTCTCATCCAACATCAGTGCCTGACCTCACAAATGCTCTTCTGGAAAAACGGTCAAACATTCCCATAGACACTCCTAAACCTTGTGGACGGCCTTCCCAGAAAAGTTGAAGCTGTTATAGTTGCAAAGGGTGGGCCAACTCAATATTGAACCCTACGGCCTAAGACTGGGATGCCATTAAAGTTCATGTGCATGTAAAGGCAGGTGTCCCAATACTTTTGGTAATACAGTGTACTGTATATCTTACAGTAGGAAAATATGTGTCTAACTTGAGTTCCTCTGTGTGTCCAACTTTCTTATCCACTCTTGGCAGTGCCTTCTGTGGCCCTCTGCCACCCCTGAAGAGACTGGGGGCAAATGTCCACATGGCAGAACCCCAACACGGGGTGGACCTTGGCACTGTCCAGTTGGATAGTCAGACTGGGCTGTCACCTAGAGAAGGGTTAATGGAAGTATGTTCTAATGAGTACGCGTTGTGGCACCAGTCGTCTTTGGGGGGCTCATCCAAGAGTGTGATCCAAGGTGAGGATCCAGAAGAAGGTACTGCAGAGTTTAACCCTAGTCCCTGGTCTAACCCATAGTCAGAATTCTGGGGGGGGGGGGGTGGTTCTCAAGGGGTGGCCTCACATAGATCGAGGGTACATATCAATGTCCTTATCTCGGAGGCAACTGATGCACTGTACATCATATGGGCAGGCGTGGACACACAAGTACCGGAGAGTACAGCCATTCGCTTCTATGGCCAACCGCGGCTCCCCAGTCACGTGTTTTTTAGGCATATTTTAAACCTAAAAATTTAAAGAAAAAGTAGCTGGCCAGTACTTTCAGCTTCACATGCCTAATTACATTCTCTTTTCTAATTCCTAAATTGGCTTTCGCAAGTCCATCTAAAAAGTAGCAAAAAAAAAAAAAAAAAAAAAGCGGAGACTCTGAATCACTTTTCAACCTCTTTATCTGAAGGCCATTCAATCCACTTAATCTGATTTAAAAAAAAACAAAAAAAAAAAACGTTGAATGTTTTAATTTCCTTTCAATTTTACAAGCAGCTCGCGTTATCTCTGGAAAGGATGATGAAAGATAGCGCGCAGGAAGTATGAGATTTCTGATAGTTTAAGGTAAACACGTATTATTGTGGAAGGAAAGATACGGCTCGCACGGTGCCAAGGTTATAGCCAATATACCAAACAGAGGCTGACCTATTCGAAAAACACTCGGCCTAGAATATCTATTCCTTGGGACAAGGCTGAGAAAATTATTGTTACAGATATTATCGGTATTAAATTTCCGGCCTTAGCTGACCTTTTTATATTAAAGGGTATTAAAGCGCTCAATCAGTGTATATCAGAGCTTCTTGCTTATATTGCCATTTATTTTAGTAGAACCCGACCGGCTCCATGTTTCCAGTAATGTGGTATTATGGGAAAGATCACAGAATTGGCAGTCATGCCATCTCAGTAGCTTTATTGTCCTTCATGATATAACAAGGTTCTAGAAAAGGCAGCATTGAACTTTGTTAACTCTGTTAGAGCAGGGGGTATCTAGAGCAGGGTTTCTCAACCAGGGTTCCGTGGAACCCTAGGGTTCCTCCAGAGGTTGCTAGGGGTTCCTTGAGCAATGGTCAATTTCTACCTCTCAGATAAATTCCCAATGACATCATTGATCTTTTTAGCTATCTGTAAGTGGGTAATTCTTCCCGATGACCACAAGTGTAAGGAGCATTCTTCCCATTGACCATCACTCTAACACTGGGTTTCTCGACCAGGGTTCCGTGCAACCCTAGGGTTCCTCCAGAGGTTGCAAGGGGTTCCTTGAGCAATGGTCAATTTCTACCTCTCAGATAAACTCCCAATGATACCACTGATCTTTTCAGCTATCTGTAAGGGGGTAATTCTTCCCAATGACCACAATTGTAAGTAGCATTCTTCCCATTGACCATCACATTAATGCTGGGTTTCTCAACCAGGGTTCCGTGCAACCCTAGGGTTCCTCCAGAGTTTGCTAAGGGTTCTTTGAGCAATGGTCGATTTCTACCTCTCAGATAAATTCCCAATGATATCATTGATCTTTTTAGCTATCTGTAAGGGGGTAATTCTTTCCAATGACCACAAGTGTAAGGGGCATTCTTCCCATTGACCATCACATTAATGCTGGGTTTCTCAACCAGGCTTCCGTGCAACCCTAGGGTTCCTCCGGAGGTTGCAAGGGTTTCCTTGAGCAATGGTCAATTTCTACCTCTCAGATAAACTCCCAATGACACCATTGATCTTTTTAGCTTTCTGTAAGGGGGTAATTCTTCCCAATGACCACAATTGTAAGGGGCATTCTTCCCATTGACCATCACATTAATGCTGGGTTTCTCAACCAGGGTTCCGTGCAACCCTAGGGTTCCTCCAGAGGTTGCTAGGGGTTCCTTGAGCAATGGTCGATTTCTACCTCTCAGATAAATTCCCAATGATATCATTGATCTTTTTAGCTATCTGTAAGGGGGTAATTCTTCCCAATGACCACAAGTGTGAGGAGCATTCTTCCCATTGACCACAAGTGTAAGGAGCATTCTTCCCATTGACCATCACACTAATGTATCAGGAGTTGTAGATTTTTAATTTTTTGCAGGGGTTCCCCGAGACCGGAGAATTATTTGAAAGGTTCCTCGGTGTTGAAAAGGTTGTGAGAGGCTGATCTAGAGTGTTCTAGAGGAGAATTTCTCCACATTTTTTTCGGTTGCTGTGCCCTTTAAAAGTATGCAGAGTAATGAGGCACCCCAGTTAGAACACGACGAAAAAAAAAAAAATGAACGTTTTACTCATCGATGGGAAACCTGAGCCTGGGATGATGCACACAAAGACCTTGATGAAATTAACTTCATTATAAGAACCATGTCAAACAAAACCAAAGAATTTCCAAGCTCAACTTACCAACCAGCCTGCGACCAACCAAGTTAACCCATCTAACAGTATGCGTTAAAATCAGGGGCTTGGTTACACACACTTGCAGATGCGTGTGTTAGCTAGAGGGCCCCGGCACGGCACCCTGTCACCTCTACAACCTACCTCTAACGTATAAGAGGCTCCACAATAGAAGCACATGCATTTAAATGGATAGATGGAGGGCAGGCGACTGGAGGGAGCCCGCCACTCCTTAAAGGCGCAGGAACACAGTGGACACCCCCAGCACATTGCACAATGGTGGCTAGGGTGTCAGTGTGTTACCTGACCAATGTATCAACAATACAACTGTCACTGCCCCCACCTATAACTGGCCTTTAGAGCAAGGAGCACAGGAAGGGCAGAGGCATGTCAACCAAAACCAAAGAATTTCCAAGCTCAACTTACCGACCAGCCTGTGACCAACCGATTTAACCTAACAGTATGTGTTAAAAACAGGGGTTTGTTTGTATTTCACGTAAGGACCCCCTAAAATCAGGAGTCATCACATCAGAGGTCCCCCAAACACATGAAACCCCTCTTCACATCAAAGGCCCCCCATAACTTTAGAACCCTCATCATGTCTGAGGTCCCTCCATCACATCAAAGGTCCACCCATCTCATCAGAGCCCCCTTTATGTCAGAGGCCCCCATAACTTTAGAGGCCTTCCCGTCACATTAGAGGTCCCCCCAGCACATCAGACCCACCTTCATGTCAAAGGCCATTCCATTATATTAGAGGTCCATCGATCTCGTCAAAGGTCTCCTCATCACATCAGAGGTCCCCCAAACACATCAAAACCCCCTTTCACGTCAGAGGCCCCACATAACTTTAGAACCCTTATCATGTCTGAGGTCCCTCCATCACATCAAAGGTCCCCCCATCTCATAAGAGCCCCTTTATGTGAGAGGCCCCAATAACTTTAGAGGCCTTCTCATCACATTAGAGGTCCCCTCAGTACATCAGATCCCCCTTCATGTCAAAGGCCATCCCATTATACTAGAGGTCCATCAGTCTCGTCAAAGGTCTCCTCATTACATCAGAGGTCCCCCAAACATATTAAAACCCCCTTTCATGGCAGAGCGCCCTCAAAACTTTAGAGCCCTTATCACGTCTGAGGTCCGTCCATCACATCAAAGGTCCCCCCATCTCATAAGAGCCCCCTTTATGTCAGAGGCCCCATAACTTTAGAGGTCTTCCCATCACATTAGAGGTCCCCTCAGTACATTAGATCCCCTTCATGTCAAAGGCCATCCCATTATACTAGAGGTCCATCAGTCTCATCAAAGGTCTCCTCATTACATCAGAGGTCCTCCAAACATATCAAAACCCCCTTTCACGTCAGAGGCCCCACATAACTTTAGAACCCTTATCATGTCTGAGGTCTGTCCATCACATCAAAGGTCCCCCCATCTCATAAGAGCCCCCTTTATGTCAGAGGCCCCCATAACTTTAGAAGCCTTCCCATCACATTAGAGGTCCCCTCAGTACATCAGATGCCCCTTCATGTCAAAGGCCATCCCATTATACTAGAGGTCCATCAGTCTCGTCAAAGGTCTCCTCATTACATCAGAGGCCCCCCCAAACATATTAAAACCCCCTTTCATGGCAGAGGCCCCCCATAACTTTAGAACCCATATCACGTCTGAGGTCTGTCCATCACATCAAAGGTCCCCTCATCTCATCAGAGTCCTTCATGTCAGAGCCCCCACCCCCTTCATGTCAGAAGCCCTTTATATCAGAGCCCCCTATAGCAGAGCTTTTCCAATCAAACAGTACCTCCCATTACAGCGCCTCCCCAACCACACATTTTCCCCCTTTATAGAGTCCCACAGTCCCTCCTTCCAAGGTCCCAATCAGACAGTCCCCTCTTCACATCAGAACCCTACCTTTTGGCTCCAGCAGGGCTGTGGGAGGTGGAGCAAGTCTGGAGACGAGATACCTCCATCCTATTTCAACCTATCCTCAATGTGGCCAGGCCCGGATCAGCTTCATGCATTGCCATGGTCTGGGCGGGCCAGCTGCCAACACTTTAGCAATGAATAACGCCATGCATGGTGCCCTAGAGCATCATTGGTTGTTATGGCACTGACAGCCATGACCCTGATCAAGGGCAAACTGTGTCCCCCAGATGAGAAACACTGTTCTGGAGCTCCTGTGGCTGGACACTGATAGATGGAAACTCCTGGGAAGAGACAGTTGTATGCAGCAGACTTCTGTTAGCCAATCAGGAGGTTTCAGGTGATAAAAAGGCGATAAGGGAGGTGGAAAGAGTTGTTCAATGCTGCAAAGTGTATTGCATGTGCTGTAGTTTCCAGAAGCCATGTAAATGTCTTCTCCAAGTAAGAGACCCATCAGGGCACAGTGAGTTCTGGGAGCTCCACTCAGCATTTAGTGAGACTTCACAATGCCAATGAAGAGAGGAAGAAGTTCTACTGAGATGAAGAACGAGCACAGGCACTTCAACCCCCCCTGTTGACCAATGGACGATGAAGGTATTGATGAAGTTCAGAACTTCAGCTTAGTGAAACCCAGCTTACAATTCCCAGAAGTTCCTCCATGAGTCAAAAGTTCTGTTGACATTGAAATATTTTGTGAATGTCCAGGGCAATGTTGGGAGAAGATAGGGATGTGAGGGATGGATGTGGACCTGGACAACCCTTAGTAGCTAAGGAATTAGCTAATCAATGAAGCAAACTGCAAATGAAATGCGCAGGAAGGAGGATCCTCCTGGGATGAACCTCAGCCTGGGAGGGTCGCAGAAAAATGCTCCCCCAAAGTGGAGCAGAATTCCTGATTAGTAGTGTAGAGAACAGGGGAGATGAAGCCCTCTGTGTCTACCCTACACAGTGGTGTATCATCCATGGGTGCAGGGTGTTCACTGAACACGGGCCCTGAGAGGTGGACGGGCCCTGAGGGGTGGGGGGGGCCCATAGTGCTCTGAACAACACTGCACGTAAGGATGATCTGTCCCTGGTTGACATTGGGATTATCGGTGCGGTGTGAGCTTGTACACGGGCCCACTCATTTCATGATACACCCCTGACCCTACATCCTTTAATAACACGTGTGTCAAACACAAGGCCCATCCATCGGACCATCCAGGCCACTTTATGTGGCCCTCACACCTCTCCTGCAGCTTTGGCACCCCCTAATCTCTGCCTCCACCTTGTCGCAGCAGCAGAGAGGAGGACAGAACTCCTCCGCCATATCCTGCGATTCTCCAGGCTGCCGCGGAGAGGCTCGCCTCTGCCCCGCCTTCTCAGCAGTTGGCAGCAGAGATGAGGACAGAACTCCTCCTACAAATTCCCGACCTCAGTCGACGGCCTCCTCCGTCTCTTTTCTCCTCCGTCTCTTTTCCCCGACGTGTCTCTCCGCGTCCTAGACATCCTAAACATCCTCCTCAAGACAGGAGTAGAGACGACGGTTGACGACTCTTCCGCCCCGTCTCCGCTCGGAGAGGCGCCGTCGGACCTCTTAGCGTCCTATACCGCCTCCTCAAGACAGGAGGAGAGACGACGACGCTGTTCCACCTCCGTCTCTAATCCCCCACGGTTTCGACGTCCTCTCCACACTCCCGGTGTATTTCACCGGACCTACCAGGCTACCTACCCGGAACACAAACTGTGTGCACAATAATTTCCTACATCC
>BLSH010353829.1:104741-116643 GCA_018402905.1 Glandirana rugosa | reverse complement strand
TTGAATTGTGTTAAATTTAAACATTCTGAAAATATTAATTTCTAAAGGATTAACCACAGTAATCCAATATTAAAAATTCCAGTTTTAATATATTCTTGGAAGATGAGAAAAGAAAAAGAAAAAAAAAAACAACAGATATCAGGAAAAGTATTTTTTGATTTAAAAAATAATCTTAGTATGATTATTTTTTTAATTAACGATTAACCACAGTAACCCAATATTAAAAATTCAAGTTTTAATATAGTCTTGGAAGATGAGAAAAGAAAAAGAAAAAGAAAAAAAAAGATATCAGGAAAAGTATTTTTTTATTAAAAAAATAATCTTAGTATGATTATTTTTTAAAATAATGATTAACCACAGTAACCCAATATTAAAAATTCAAGTTTTAATATAGTCTTGGAAGATGAGAAAAGAAAAATAAAAAAAAACAACAGATATCAGGAAAAGTATTTTTGATTTAAAAAATAACCTTAGTATGATCTTTTTTTTAAAAAAATCTAACACGTGTCAATTGTTAAAAATTCCAGTTTTAATATAGTCTTGGAAGATGAGAAAAGAAAAAGAAAAAAAAAACAACAGATATCAGGAAAAGTATTTTTTGATTTAAAAAATAATCTTAGTATGATTATTTTTTAAATTAAGGATTAACCACAGTAATCCAATATTAAAAATTCCAGTTTTAATATAGTCTTGGAAGATGAGAAAAGAAAAAAAAAAAAAAAACAACAGATATCAGGAAAAGTATTTTTTGATTTAAAAAATAATCTTAGTATGATTATTTTTTAAATTAACGATTAACCACAGTAATCCAATATTAAAAAAATGCAGATTTAATATAGTCTTGGAAGATGAGAAAAGAAAAAGAAAAAAAAAACAACAGATATCAGGATTTTTTTTTCATTATTATTTAAAAATGATGCTTTGAATAATCATTTTTTTATATCTAACACGTGTTAATTATTATCCTATTTTTAGTAACTTTGAATCGTGTTGAATTTAAACATTCTGAAAATATTAATTTCTAAAGGATTAACCACAGTAATCCAATATAAAAAATTCCAGTTTTAATATAGTCTTGGAAGATGAGAAAAGAAAAAGAAAAAAAAAAAAACAACAGATATCAGGAAAAGTATTTTTTTATTTAAAAAATAATCTTAGTATGATTATTTTTTAAAATAACGATTAACCACAGTAACCCAATATTAAAAATTCAAGTTTTAATATAGTCTTGGAAGATGAGAAAAGAAAAAGAAAAAAAAAAACAACAGATATCAGGAAAAGTATTTTTTGATTTAAAAAATAATCTTGGTATGATTATTTTTTAAAATAATGATTAACCACAGTAACCCAATATTAAAAATTCAAGTTTTAATATAGTCTTGGAAGATGAGAAAAGAAAAAAAAAAAACAACAGATATCAGGAAAAGTATTTTTTGATTTAAAAAATAATCTTAGTATGATTATTTTTTAAATGAAGGATTAACCACAGTAATCCAATATTAAAAATTCCAGTTTTAATATAGTCTTGGAAGATGAGAAAAGAAAAAAAAAAAAAAACAACAGATATCAGGAAAAGTATTTTTTGATTTAAAAAATAATCTTAGTATGATTATTTTTTAAATTAACGATTAACCACAGTAACCCAATATTAAAAATTCAAGTTTTAATATAGTCTTGGAAAACAAGAAAAGAAAAAAAACAGATATCAGTAAAATATTTTTTGATTGAAAAAATAATCTTTGTATGATTATTTTTTTTTTTTAAATCTAACGTGTTAATTTTTTTTAGTAACTTTGAATTGTGTTAAATTTAAACATTCTGAAATGAGTAATTTCTAAAGGATTAACCACAGTAACCCAATCTTAAAAATTCCAGATTTAATAAAGTCTTGGAAGACAAAAAAAAAATTTAAAAAAATAAAAAATAAAACAACAGATATAAGGAAAAGTATTTTATGAAATCAGATAAAAAAAAAAAAAAAAAAAAAATTGTGGAATTGGGGAAAACAGGTCATTTGATGGATGGAAGGGCGGCCATGTGTGTGGTTGACCATGAGATATTGGAGAAGAAGGACTCCATTTGTGAGTTGATAATTGGGCAATGATAAGGTTTGTAGCCGGGAATTGGACCATTATTTTTCATTATTATTTAAAAATGATGCTTTGAATAATCATTTTTTTATATCTAACACGTGTTAATTATTATCCTATTTTTAGTAACTTTGAATCGTGTTGAATTTAAACATTCTGAAAATATTAATTTCTAAAGGATTAACCACAGTAATCCAATATTAAAAATTCCAGTTTTAATATAGTCTTGGAAGATGAGAAAAGAAAAAAGAAAAAAAAAACAACAGATATCAGGAAAAGTATTTTTTGATTTAAAAAATAATCTTAGTATGATTATTTTTTAAATTAAGGATTAACCACAGTAATCCAATATTAAAAAAATGCAGATTTAATATAGTCTTGGAAGACAAAATAAAAAAAAAAACAACAGATATCAGGATTTTTTTTTCATTATTATTTAAAAATGATGCTTTGAATAATCATTTTTTTATATCTAACACGTGTTAATTGTTATCCTATTTTTAGTAACTTTGAATCGTGTTGAATTTAAACATTCTGAAAATATTAATTTCTAAAGGATTAACCACAGTAATCCAATATTAAAAATTCCAGTTTTAATATAGTCTTGGAAGATGAGAAAAGAAAAAGAAAAAAAAAAACAACAGATATCAGGAAAAGTATTTTTTTATTTAAAAAATAATCTTAGTATGATTATTTTTTAAATTAACAATTAACCACAGTAACCCAATATTAAAAATTCAAGTTTTAATATAGTCTTGGAAGATGAGAAAAGAAAAAGGAAAAGAAAAAAAACAACAGATATCAGGAAAAGTATTTTTTGATTTAAAAAATAATCTTAGTATGATTATTTTTTAAATTAACGATTAACCACAGTAACCCAATATTAAAAATTCACGTTTTAATATAGTCTTGGAAGATGAGAAAAGAAAAAGAAAAAAAAAAAAACAACAGATATCAGGAAAAGTATTTTTGATTTAAAAAATAACCTTAGTATGATCTTTTTTTTAAAAAAAATCTAACACGTGTCAATTGTTAAAAATTCCAGTTTTAATATAGTCTTGGAAGATGAGAAAAGAAAAAAACAAAACAAAACAACAGATATCAGGAAAAGTATTTTTTGATTTAAAAAATAATCTTAGTATGATTATTTTTTAAATTAAGGATTAACCACAGTAACCCAATATTAAAAATTCAAGTTTTAATATAGTCTTGGAAAACAAGAAAAGAAAAAAAACAGATATCAGTAAAATATTTTTTGATTTAAAAAATAATCTTTGTATGATTATTTTTTTTTTTGTAAATCTAACGTGTTAATTATTTTTAGTAACTTTGAATTGTGTTAAATTTAAACATTCTGAAATGAGTAATTTCTAAAGGATTAACCACAGTAACCCAATCTTAAAAATTCCAGATTTAATAAAGTCTTGGAAGACAAAAAAAAAATAAAAAAAAAATAAAAAATAAAACAACAGCTATAAGGAAAAGTATTTTATGAAATCAGATAAAAAAAAAAAAAAAAATTGTGGAATTGGGGAAAACGGGTCATTTGATGGATGGGAGGGCGGCCATGTGTGTGGTTGTCCATGAGATATTGGAGAAGAAGGATTCCATTTGGGAGTTGATAATTGGGCAATGATAAGGTTGGTAGCCGGGAATTGGACCATAGAGGTGGCAATTAGAGAGAAAGTTACACCCAATAAATGTTTCAGTTATTTACAGCGTCAGACCTTGTGACCCCGATAATCTGATCCTTGTTTATCCAGTCTGAAGCCATTTTCGGTGTTTTTGTAAGGCTCGGTCCTCCTGGGCTCGGCTCTCGGCGCTTGGAAGGCCACATTTGGTTTCTTGGCTGTCAAGACGCCTGAGGTTTCGCAGGGTCAATCTCCTTAACCCAGCCGTGCCACTTCAAATGGAAGGAGACATTTCATGGCAGTCACTACATTATAAGTCCAAACAAGACGCCCCTTGAAGGGGCAATCAAAGAGGGGCCCGGCTGTAGACGGATCTGCGTCTTGTCTTCGCCGTGAAGTCTTCGGCGTGAAATTTGGAAAAGAATTCCTGGTTTTTGTTCTGCCAGAAACTTTCCCGGAAAGAAACATTTTGAAACTTTAGAATTCATGAAACGTTTCAGGCGTTTGTTTTGAAACTCCTGGGGTTGGGCAAGGACTTTCGGGAGGAGAATTAAAGCTGAAATCCAGGAGTTATTTGTGTTGCATACCGACAGTATCTGACAAAAGTAAGTACACCCCTCCCATCATGTGACAACGCTGAAGAGCTGACACTTGGCTACAATGTAAAGTAGTGAGTGTACAGCTTGTATAACAGTGTAAATTTACTGTCCCCTCAAAATAACTCAACACACAGCCATTAATGTCTAAACCGCTGGCAGCAAAAGTGAGTGCACCCCTAAGTCAGGGGTAGGCAACCTCGGCACTCCTGCTGTGGTGAAACTACAAATCCCATCATGCCTCTGCCTCTAGGAGTCGTGCCTGTGATTGTCAGGGTCTTGCATGGGACTTGTAGTTTCACCACAGCTGGAGGGCCGAGGTTGCCTACCCCTGCCCTAAGTGAAAATGTCCAAATTGGGCCCAAAGTGTCAATATTTTGTGTGGCCACCATTATTTTCCACCCTCTTGGGCATGGAGGTCACCAGAGCTTCACAGGTTGGGACTGGAGTCCCCTTCCCCTCCTCCATGACGACATCACAGAGCTGGTGGATGTTAGAGACCTTGCGCTCCTCCACCTTCCGTTTGAGGAGGCCCCACAGATGCCCAATAGGGTTTAGGTCTGGAGATGCTTGGCCAGTCCATCACCTTTACCCTCAGCTTCTTTAGCAAGGCAGTGGTCGTCTTGGAGGTGTTTGGGGTCGTTATGTTGGAATACTGCCCTGCGGCCCGGTCTCTGAAGGGAGGGGAAGCTCTGCTTCAGTAGGTCACAGTACATGTTGGCATTCATGGTTCCTCAATGAACTGTAGCTCCCCAGTGCCGGCAGCACTCATGCAGCCCCAGACCATGACACTCCCACCACCATGCTTGACTGTAGGCAAGACACACTTGTCTTTGTACTCCTCACCTGGGTGCCCCCACACACGCTTGGCACCATCTGAACCAAATAAGTTTATCTTGGTCTCATCAGACCACAGGGCACGGTTCCAGTAATCCATGTCCTTAGTCTGCTTGTCTTCAGCAAACTGTTTGCAGGCTTTCTTGTGCATCATCTTTAGAAGAGGCTTCCTTCTGAGACGACAGCCATGCAGACCAATTTGATGCAGTGTGCGGCGTATGGTCTGAGCACTGACAGGCTGACCCCTCACCCCTTCAACCTCTGCAGCAATGCTGGCAGCACTCATACATCTATTTCCCAAAGACAACCTCTGGATATGACGCTGAGCACTGCACTCAACTTCTTTGGTCGACCATGGGGAGGCGCTGTTCAGAGTGGAACCTCTCCTGTTATATCACTGTATGGTCTTGGCCACCGTGCTGCAGCTCAGTTTCAGGGTCTTGGCATTCTTCTTATAGCCTAGGGGCCATCTTTATGTAGAGCAACAATTCTTTTATTCAGATCCTCAGAGTTCTTTGCCATGAGGGGCCATGTTGAACTTCCAGTGACCAGTATGAGAGAGTGAGAGCGATAACACCAAATTTAACACACCTGCTCCCCATTCACACCTGAGATCTGGTAACACTAACGAGTCACATGACACAGTGGAGGGAAAAATGGCTAATTGGCCCAATTTGGACATTTTCACTTAGGGGTGTACTCACTTTTGTTGCCAGCGGTTTAGACAGTAATGGCTGTGTGTTGAGTTATTTTGAGGGGACAGTAAATTTACACTGTTATACAAGCTGTACACTCACTACTTTACATTGTAGCAAAGTGTCATTTCTTCAGTGTTGTCACATGAAAAGATAGAAGAAATGTGAGGGGTGTACTTACTTTTGTGAGATACTGTACATTGCTCCAGCTCAGGGCGGCTGCTAGAAATCATGGGGCCTTGTACAGCCTTCCTGACTGGCCCCCCCCAACCCCGCCTAAACCCCACCAACCCCCCTGGGGTGCAGCAAAACAGTGACAGAGACATCATGAAAAAAGTCCAACTTGCTGGGCCCCTCTGTTGAACTTATGGGGCCCAGGGAAATGTAATTTAAGGTACAAGCAAAAGGCAACCAACCTATAACTGGCCTTAACAGCAGGGAGCTCATGGAAGGGTGACACATGCCAAATCAAAACAAAGAAAAATTCCCAGCTCAACTTACCAGCCAGCCTGCAACCAACCAAATTATCCTGTCCAACAGTTCACATTAAAAACAGGGGTTTCGTTTGCTCACACTTGCAAATACATGCGTAAGCTGCAGAGGCCACGACAAGGCACCCCAGTATTATCTGCAGTCCTAACTCTATACATTTTGAAGGCCTCCATAGTAGGAGCACATACACTATATTGTCAAAAGTATTGGGACGCCTGCCTTTACACGCACATGAACTTTAATGGCATCCCAGTCTTAGTCTGTAGGGTTCAATATTGAGTTGGCCCACACTTTGCAGCTATAACAGCTTCACCTCTTCTGGGAAGGCCGTCCACAAGGTTTAGGAGTGTCTATGGGAAGGTTCCTCCACCCCAAACTCGCTCATCCATGTTTTTATGGACCTTGCTTTGTGCAGTGGTGCGCAGTCATGTTGGAACAGGAAGGGGCCATCCCCAAACTCTTCCCACAAAGCTGAGAGCATGAAATTATCCAAAATGTCTTGGCATGCTGACCCCTTAAGAGTTCCCCTCTCTGGAACTAAGGGGCCAAGCCCAACCCCTGACAAACAACCCCCACACCATAATCCCCCCTCCACCAAATGATTTGGACCAGTGCAGGGCCGTCTTTAAGGCAGGGCAAAAGGGGCAGCTGCCCTGGGCCCTGTCATTGTTGTGGGGCCCAAAGCAACTGCCTCATGCTTGCCAACTATCCTGGTTAAAATTCCCTTGTCCCTTGAAGTTTTAGACCTGTGCTGTGTCCCGATATCTAAGTGCTGCCACTAAAGCTGCCCAACTCTGCCTGTTGTGTACAGATGACTCACCTGCAGACCCTGTGTTTACATGGAAATAACCGGCACTGATATGTAAATAGCGGCGGCCAGCTGCACTGATATGTAAACAAAGGTGGCATTCATATGTATATCATGCCCCCCTGAGGTCATATTCACCATCACTTATACTGGATGCTGCCCACTGGGGAGACAAAGGCATGAGTGAAAGTCAACAGCAAATGTCAGCAGACGCATGAGGGTGTCATTGATAATTGATGGCACTGCTGTGCATCGGCTAAAGGGCAGCACATTTCTGTGGAGTCAGGAAAGCGACTTTGTGCTCCCCACTCCATGGTGTTCAGGCAGTGAGGAGATGATGTGCTGTAACCTCTATCAACCAATCTGTGGGCAGTAATGATGTGCTGTAACCTCTAGCAACCAATCTGTGGGCAGTAATGATGTGTTGTAACCTCTAGCAACCAATCTGTGGGCAGTAATGATGTGCTGTAAGCTCTAGCAACCAATCTGTGGGCAGTAATGATGTGCTGTAACCTCTAGCAACCAATCTGTGGGCAGTAATGATGTGCAGTAACCTCTAGCAACCAATCAGTGAGCAGTATTGATGTACAGTAATCTCTAGCAACCAAACAAGCAGAAATCATGTGCTGTAACCTCTAGCAACTAATCAGTGAGCAGTAATGTGTGCTGTAACCTCTAGCAAGCAGACAGTAAGCGGCAATGATATGCTGTGACCTCTGGCAACCAATCAAAATCACCGCTGATCTGATTCAGTCATAGAACACAATCTCACCGCTCTAGGACAATGCAAGCCTCACGTGGATCCAATCTGCTGAATCACATAGCAGGTGCAGGCTGACGAAGTATTCAGATCATTAGAACGACAGGGTTGGATGTAGCCGCACTCACACGATCCAATTCCGATAAATGCTTTATTAAAGTAAAGGGTGATACAGGCAAACGAACAAATGGTCCAGCTAACGCGTTTCGCGCCCTACAATCGGTGCTTACTCATGGCAAACGAACAAATGGTCGAGCTGACGCGTTTCACACCCTACAATCGGTGCTTACTCATGGCAAACTAACAAATGGTCCAGCTAAGGCGTTTCGCACCCTACAATCGGTGCTTTCTCATGGCAAACAAACAAATAGTCGAGCTAACGCGTTTCACACCCTACAATCGGTGCTTACTCATGGCAAACAAACAAATGGTCGAGCTAACGCGTTTCACACCCTACAATCGGTGCTTACTCATGGCAAATTAACAAATGGTCCATCTAACGCGTTTTGCACCCTACAATCGGTGCTTACTCATGGCAAACGAACAAATAGTCAAGCTAACGCGTTTCGCACCCTACAATCGGTGCTTACTCATGGCATGCAAAACGCGTTAGCTGGACCATTTGTTCGTTTGCCTGTATCACCCTTTACTTTTACAATTATCGGAATTGGATCGTGTGAGTGCGGCTACATCCAACCCTGTCGTTCTAATGATCAGATTCAGTAAATTGATTTTGAGTCTAGTTGCTATTTATTGTATGTCTCAGAGCAGGCGGAGAGTGAAATTGCATGGGGGGGCCCAAGAAAATATTTGCCCAGGGTCCAATCAATATTAAAGACAGCCCTGGACCAGTGGACAAAGCAAGGTCCATAGAGACATGGATGAACTTGACTGGTCCTGACCTCAACCCGATAGAAGACCTTTGGGATGAATTGGAGTGGAGACTGCAAGCCAGACCTTCTCATCCAACATCAGCGCCTGACCTCACAAATGTGCTTCTGGAAGAACGGTCAAACCTTCCCATAGACACTCCTAAACCTTGTGGACGACCTTCCCAGAAGAGGTGAAGCTGTTATAGCTGCAAAGGGTGGGCCAACTCAATATTGAACCCTACAGACTAAGACTGGGATGCCATTAAAGGTCATGTGCGTGTAAAGGCAGGCGTCCCAATACTTTTGACAATACACTGTAAGAGTCATGGAGTTCATACACCTAACACCCTTTTCACTCCTTTATTTTGCAATATTCCCCATTGAGCCCCCTGTTCCCCCCCAGCTGCATTGGAAGTCTTGTTGGGGATTTCAGGAAATGAGGGCGCTCCTCTATGACCACGACCACAGCTATTCAACGAGAGGAGAAATGGGGTCATTCATGGACTATGAAGCCCCCGCTTATAAAGTAATCAGTCATCGTCTGAGGTCCATCCAACCTGCGTCATGGAGGTGACGCAACCACGCTGATTCCGGAGAATTCCGTCATTTCTGCACACCGCTACGCCGGGTACGTGAGTGCGTGGGGGATGGGCAGCGCTCTGCGTCCTCACGTCTCTCAGGAGCTCATTATTGCTGTGATGAATAAAATAGAGAAAAAAAAAAAAAAGAATCACTTTTGTTACAAAACAAAAACTTTATGAATTGAATATTTGTGCAGGAAAAGATACAAAGTATCAACCTAAACCAATGTTCAGCTCTCAGCGCTGTCGCACTTTGAATGACAATCACGCAGTCATGTGACACTGCACCCATATGGTATTTTTATCATTTATTTCACACAAATAGAGCTTCCTTTTGGTGGCATTTGATCACTGCTGGGTTTTTTCATTTTTGATTTAAAAAATGAAAAAATACCAAAAATGAAAAAAAAAAATGTTTTCTCCTTCACTGGTGGGCACTGATGAGGGGACACTGGTGGGCACTGATGAGGTGACACTGATGGGCACTGAGGAGGTGGCACTGATGAGGAGGCACTAATATGCAGCACTCTTGGATGGCACTGATGGGCAGTGATAGGTGGCATGGATGGTAACTGATGGGCAGCACTGATGGGCAGACACTGATGGGCACTGATAGGCGGCACTGAAGGCCACTGATAGGTGGCACTTATAGGCGGCACTTATGGGCAGTGATAGGAGGCACTGATGGGAACTGATGGGCCGCACTGATGGTCAGACACTGATGAGCACTGATAGGTGGTGCAGATGGGCCCTGATAGGTGACACTGAAGGCCACTGATAGGTGGCACTGATAGGCGGCACTTATGGGCAGTAATAGGTGGCACTTATGGGCAGTGATTGGTGGCACTTATGGGCAGTGATAGGTGGCACTGGTGGGAACTGATGGGTGGCACTGATGGACAGGCACTAATGGGTGGCACTGATAGGCAGGCATTGGTGGGCATTGAAAGGCAGCACTGATTTGCATAACTGATGGGCACAGATTGGCCTCCCTGATGGGCACAGATTGGTGTCACTGATGGACACAGATTGGCCTCATTGATGGGCACAGACTGGTGTCACTAATTAGGCACAGACTGGTGTCACTGATGGACACTGACTGGTGTCACTGATGGGCACAGACTGGTGTCACTGATGGGCACAGACTGGTGTCACTGATAGGCACAGACTGGTGTCACTGATGGGCACAGACTGGTGTCACTAATGGGCAGAGACTGGTGTCAGTGATAGGCACAGACTGGTGTCACTGATGGGCACATACTGGTGTCACTAATGGGCAGAGACTGGTGTCAGTGATAGGCACAGACTGGTGTCACTGATGGGCACAGAATGGTGTCACTGATGGCAGACTGGTGTCACTGATAGGCATAGACTGGTGTCACTGATGAGTACAGACAGGTGTCACTGATGGGCACAGACTGGTGTCACTGATGGGCACTGTTGGGGCTGATTTGTAATCAGGGCTCTCCTCTCCACACCATTTTATTCCCTAGGGTCTTTGCTAAAGAAATATATATATAATATTTGGGGGTGATAAGTAATTTTCTAGCAAACAATAATGATTTAAACTTGTGAACAAAAAGTGGCAGAAGAAGCCCGGGCAGCAAGTGGTTAAGCGAATACAGACTTTTATATTTAAAAAAATGTCCGTCGCTTATAATATTCAGCACTTTGCGCAAACGTAACGTCACTCAGCTCGGGGTTCACATCGGATTTACACTTTCTAAGCAGTATAAATAATTCATCATAGGGGTGAGCTATGACATCATCACCGGGACCCATTACCGACCAATGACTGACGCGGTGGGAAGAAGTTGTAGATATATATTAGTGGTCAGTCATAACAAAGCCTGGAATATACGGGTGGAAGTGGTATAAAGGTTGGGAATGAAGGTTGGGAATGAAGGTTCTGAATGAAGGTTGGGAATGAAGGTTGGGAATGAAGGTTGGGAATGAAGGTTGGGAATGAAGGTTCTGAATGAAGGTTGGGAATGAAGGTTGAGAATGAAGGTTCTGAATGAAGGTTGGGAATGAAGGTTCTGAATGAAGGTTGGGAATGAAGGTTGGGAATGAAGGTTCTGAATGAAGGTTGGGAATGAAGGTTGAGAATGAAGGTTCTGAATGAAGGTTGGGAATGAAGGTTCTGAATGAAGGTTGGGGATGAAGGTTCTGAATGAAGGTTGTGAATGAAGGTTGGGAATGAAGGTTCTGAATGAAGGTTGGGAATGAAGGTTGAGAATGAAGGTTCTGAATGAAGGTTGGGAATGAAGGTTGGGTATGTAGGCTGGGAATGAAGGTTGGGAATGAAGGTTGGGTATGAAGGTTGGGTATGAAGGTTGGGAATGAAGGTTCTGAATGAAGGTTGGGTATGAAGGTTGGGTATGAAGGTTGGGAATGAAGGTTAGGAATGAAGGTTGGGAATGAAGGTTGGGAATGAAGGTTAGGAATGAAGGTTGGGAATGAAGGTTGGGAATGAAGGTTAGGAATGAAGGTTGGGAAGGGTTGGAAGTAAGGGTTGGAAGTAAGGTTTGGAAGTAAGG
>BLSH010353829.1:69807-80982 GCA_018402905.1 Glandirana rugosa | reverse complement strand
CAGAGGTGCGGGGGCCCTGGTGTATGCAATGCCGTATGTGGCCAGAGGTGTGGTGGCGCTGGTGTATGCAGTACTGTATGTGGCCAGAGGTGCGGGGGCGCTGGTGTATGCAATACCGTATGTGGCCAGAGGTGCCGGGGCGCTGGTGTATGCAGTACTGTATGTGGCCAGAGGTGCGGGGGCGCTGGTGTATGCAGTACTGTATGTGGCCAGAGGTGGGGGGGGTCTGGTGTATGCAATACCGTATGTGGCCAGAGGTGCGGGGGGCGCAGGTGTATGCAATACTGTATGTGCCCAGAGGTGCGGTGGCGCTGGTGTATGCAATACCGTATGTGGCCAGAGGTGTGGTGGCGCTGGTGTATGCAATACTGTATGTGGCCAGAGGTGCGGGGGCGCTGGTGTATGCAGTACCGTATGTGGCCAGAGGTGCGGGGGTGCTGGTGAGGCTTGGAAACGCTCGGAAACATTCGGAAATGCTCGTGAACTGTTTACACTTTCAGTATTTCCGAATGCTTCCTAGCATCTCGGAGGCTCACCGGCACCCCCCCGCACATGTGGTCACATGTGGTATTGCATGCACAGAGGCGTAATCCTGCTCTTCCGCCAGACAGCGCTCGCAACCCGAGTCAGGATTTTTTTTTAAAAAAAAGCTTGTCTTTCAAAATGTGGTATAAAGAGAGAGCATTCTCCCCCCCCCCCGCCCCCTTACAGAAAAGGAAGTGCATTACTGGCAGGATCGTCGGGTGAAACTATAAAAAAAATGCAAACCTGAATTAGTGTGGCCACAATATCTGAGGACCGGGAAGCTGCAATGTGTTGCATTTATGTTTTTGGGATTCATTCTAAATACCAGTAGTATGCAGCACCAAACATTTAGGCATTTATATTGCTGGGTTGAGTTCCAGCTTAAAAGGTAACTCCACTTTCATGGGGAAACAAAAATGAGCAAATAAAAAAATAAATACCTCTGGCCACATACAGTACTCCATACACCAGCGCCCCCACACCTCTGGCCACATACAGTACTGCATACACCAGCGCCCCCACACCTCTGGCCACATACAGTACTCCATACACCAGCGCCCCCACACCTCTGGCCACATACAGTACTGCATACACCAGCGCCCCCACACCTCTGGCCACATACAGTACTGCATACACCAGCGCCCCCGCACCTCTGGCCACATACAGTACTGCATACACCAGCGCCCCCGCACCTCTGGGGCCACATTTGCTACACAAATCATATAGTAGTTGAATGTTATTAAAAATTCCCTTTCCTTTCATTCTGCAGCCGTTGTCATTTTCTGTAATCTGCAATACGGCCACCTGGTGGTGTTAAAGTACACAGAGGGTGTCTGGAACGCCCCCCTGAAATGATGGGCATGCAAATCATAATAGGAATTTATGAGTCATGGGGCAAGAAGTTAAAGAAAGGAAGACAAGTGAGTCAGCAGTAAAGCCCGGTTCCCAAAGGGTCACAGAGCAGCCCTGATCCTTCTCTTCTCGGGTCCCCCGTTTATGCTTTTATTTCCGTCTCCCTTCTGAATGCCCCCATCAGAAGCCACTTGCTATGGGGGCAATCGTGCAGGCATAACCTGTGCTGCTCTGTGTCCATTGACACACAGAGCGCGGCTTGGCCCTGGCCCTGCACTCTCCCCACAGGCTGTGACTGACGGCAGTAGGAGCCAATGGAGCCCCTGCTGGTATCACACGTGAGCGCCTGGAGGAGTCCCAGGGCTGGTATCAAAGGCAAGTGGATGGAGGAGTCCTAGGGCTGGTGCTACAGGTGAGAGGCTGGAGGAGTCCCAGGGCTGGTACTACAAGTGAGTAGCTGGGGGAGTGCCAGGGCTGGTAACACAGGTGAGTGGCTGGAGGAGTCCCAGGGCTGGTACTACAGGTGAGTGGCTGGGGGAGTGCCAGGGCTGGTACTACAGGTGAGTGGCTGGAGGAGTCCCAGGGCTGGTACTACAGGTGAGTGGCTGGGGGAGTGCCAGGGCTGGTAACACAGGTGAGTGGCTGGAGGAGTCCCAGGGCTGGTACTACAGGTGAGTGGCTGGGGGAGTCAAAGGGCTGGTAACACAGGTGAGTGGTTGGGGGAGTGCCAGGGCTGGTACTACAGGTGAGTGGCTGGGGGAGTCCCAGGGCTGGTACTACAGGTGAGTGGCTGGGGGAGTGCCAGAGCTGGTAACACAGGTGAGTGGCTGGAGGAGTCCCAGGGCTGGTACTACAGGTGAGTGGCTGGGGGAGTGCCAGGGCTGGAACTACAGGTGAGTGGCTGGGGGAGTCCCAGGGCTGGTACTACAAGTGAGTGGCTGGAGGAGTCCCAGGGCTGGTACTACAGGTGAGTGGCTGGGGGAGTGCCAGGGCTGGTAACACAGGTGAGTGGCTGGAGGAGTCCCAGGGCTGGTACTACAGGTGAGTGGCTGGGGGAGTGCCAGGGCTGGAACTACAGGTGAGTGGCTGGGGGAGTCCCAGGGCTGGTACTACAAGTGAGTGGCTGGAGGAGTCCCAGGGCTGGTACTACAGGTGAGTGGCTGGGGGAGTGCCAGGGCTGGTAACACAGGTGAGTGGCTGGGGGAGTCCCAGGGCTGGTACTACAGGTGAGTGGCTGGGGGAGTGCCAGAGCTGGTAACACAGGTGAGTGGCTGGAGGAGTCCCAGGGCTGGTACTACAGGTGAGTGGCTGGGGGAGTGCCAGGGCTGGTAACACAGGTGAGTGGCTGGGGGAGTCCTAGGGCTGGTACTACAGGTGAGTGGCTGGGGGAGTGCCAGGGCTGGTACTACAGGTGAGTGGCTGGAGGAGTTCCAGGCCTGATATCGCAGGCAAGAGGATGGAGGAGACCCAGGGCTGGTATTAGAGGCAAGTGGATGGACGAGTCCCAGTGCTGGTACTACAGGTGAGAGGATGGAGGAGTCCCAGGGTTGGTATCATAGGTGACAGGATGGAGGAGTCCCAGGGTTGGTATCATAGGTGAGAGGATGGAGGACTCCCAGAGCTGGTATCACAGGCGAGTGGATGGATGAGTCCTGGGGCTCAAACTACAGGTGAGTCGCAGGGGAGGGCTGACAGCCTTAGGCCTAGGGGGCAAGTCCAGTCAAGTGGCACATTGAACCACCGAATCAGCTCACCATCCATGCCCACCTGGTTTTAGAATGGATATTGATGTTATGAAGCAAGACAAATATGATACAATGTGGTAACATCATTTAATGTTAATAGCAACAAAGGAGGTTTAACAAAAATAATGCATCAGTGCCCATCAATGCAGCCTCGCCAGTGCCTATCAGCACTGCCTGATCAGTGCCCATCCAATGCAGCCTGCAATGCAGAGAGAGGAGAGCCGCCAGATTACAGAGGGGGGATCTCCTGCTTACCTGGCGTGGCTGCTGTCATATGAAGTCCCGCCTCCTGGACCCACTCCTATGATGGACATCACCAGTGTGCTGTCTATTATAGAAGCTGGTTTGGGAGGTAGGATTTTGTAAGTGGGAGTGTGTAATCTGTTGATACCCCCCCCCCCCGAGGCAGCCCAATGGGCCTAGCGGGATCCATGGCAGGGTCGGCCCTGGGCGCCCCCCCTTTGCCTGCATGTAGTTGGTGGCTGCGTTCCTGGCCCCTACTTCCTTCCTCCACAAGAAGAAAAGTGTGACTACAGCTGAGTGGATAAATGTGACCCAGGGCTGGTACTACAGGTGAGTGGATAGATGAGTCCCAGGGCTGGTACTACAGGTGAGTGGATAGATGAATCCCAGGGCTGGCACTACAGGTGAGTGGATAGATGAATCCCAGGGCTGGCACTACAGGTGAGTGACTGGAGGAGTTCCAAGGCTGGTATCACAGGGGAGTGGATGGAGAAGTAGTCCCAGGGCCAGTATCACAGTTGAGCAGGGCTGATATCACAGGTAAACGGCTGGAGGAGTCCAAGGGCTGGCACCACAGGTCAGCGGCAGTAGAAGTCCCAGGGTGGGTACCACAGGTAGGCATCTAGAGACTCAGGGATATCCCACTTGAAGCTCAGTACTCTGGTAGTGATTGCAAGCTTTTAGGAACAGAGCCCCACTGTTTTCATATAAATCCTGTATAATAATAATAATAATATAATAATAACAATAATAAACATGATGAATAGATAGATAAATAGATAGTATTATTGGGGTAATGTGATCAGAAAGGTGGGGGGGGGGGTGTCCTCCTGGTGTATACATTTGTGTGAGTTTGTTCAAAAAAACATTCCATGTTCCAGCTTTGTAACTGAGCGAGTCTCCCCTGGTTCTTGGTTACAATATATGGGCTGTAATATCTGATATCTGCAAGCGGTATACTGACCGCAGCACTCAAGCGGAGTGTGACGGGGTTCCGTTACAGATAGATAGATAGATAGATAGATAGATAGATAGATAGATAGATAGATAGATAGATAGATTTATAGATAATAGATAGATAGATAGATAGATAGATAGATAGATAGATAGATAGATAGATAGATAGATAGATAGATATAGATAATAGATAGACAGATAGATAATAGATAGATAGACAGACAGATAGATAGATAGATAGATAGATAGATAGATAGATAGATAGATAGATAGATAGATATGGGATAGATAGATAGATAGATAGATAGATAGATAGATAGATATGGGATAGATAGATAGATAGATAATAAATAGATAGATAGATAATAGATAGATAGATAATAGATAGATAGATAGATAGATAGATAGATAGATAGATAGATAGATAGATAGATATGGGATAGATAGATAGATAGATAGATAGATAGATAGATAGATAATAGATAGATAGATAGATAATAGATAGATAGATAGATAGATAGATAGATAGATAGATAGATAGATAAATAGATAGATAGATAGATAATCGATAGATAGATAGATAGATAGATAGATAGATAGATAGATAGATAAATAGATAGATAGATAGATAGATAGATAGATAGATAGATAGATAGATAATAGATAGATAGATAGATAGATAGATAGATAAATAGATAGATAGATAGATAGATAGATATGGGATAGATAGATAGATAGATAGATAGATAGATAGATAATAGATAGATAGATAGATAATAGATAGATAGATAGATAGATAGATAGATAGATAGATAGATAGATAGATAGATAGATAGATGGGAATGTTATGTAGTTTAATATTTCCATTACATACAGAACATTTTGAATGGTGGGTATTGATGGTGGGAAATGGATACAATGAATCCCATATTCTGCACATTCCCAGAGCCCCCATACACGTCAATAATCTGATGATTCCATAGAACACCTGCGGCTCTGCTCCATATTATTCTCCATGGAAGGGTGGAAGCGCCCAGTTTCTGGGTATTTTTAGCTCTGGGAATTTTTATTCCTTGGTTCCTCTTCCTTTTGTCAGGCTGAGCGTCTCATGTGCCTCGTAGCCCTCATGTTTCCTCTGCCAGCTGTGTCTCGGTCGCAGGTCCGTGTGTCTCCTGCTATATAAGGTATAGGATATATCCTTCCTGAACATGTTGTCAGCTCAATGTGGGCCCATCAGTGCTGTGCCCCATGGACTTCTGAAACCTTGGCATTGATATTGATGATACCCCCATTGCAGATGTTTAATGGCCGGTTTACAGCCTTTATACACACCTGGTAATCAGAGGGGTAACTAGGAACCTTCAGGGCCCCGGTGCAAGAAATTATGAAGGGCCCCCTGACCCCTGGCCAGGGCCCTTCCCTCTTCCCACTGATCCTGGGGCCCTTTACGCTTATCGTGGGTCCCTGTATTACGGTACTGCAGTGGGGCCCTTTCACAAGTTCTGCAGCAGGCCACAGGGGGACCAGGGAAGCACACAGGGGCCCTGGGAACAGCAGAAGACAAGTAAACTGGATAGAGGAAAATGGAGGAGATTGGGTCCTCTAAATGCCACCCCCGCCATCCCTCCTATTCAGGTGTACAAGGGAGGCACATGGGCCCCCTGGGCCATGGGGCCCGGTTGCAATTGCAACCCCTGCAACCCCTATCGCTACGCCCCTGCTGGTAATAAAATACAGTAAATCCCTGAAGCGGACCGCTTTATAGGGTTGGGGACAACTTAGGGCAGCAAATCACACTTACCTCTAGAAACCAAGATGTTGAGTTGTATCTGAACAGTGGCGGCTGGTGGGTTTTTAATTTGGGGGGGGGATGCAAACAACCCCTAGCAGCACAGTACAGACAGAACCCCCACCCTGGGCAGCCGGCGGCGTGGCAATGACAGCACCCCCCCTCCTCCCACCACCCCCCCACCACCCTGGGCAGCCGGCAGCGTGGCAATGACAGCACCCCCCCCCCTTCTCCCCCCACGCCCGCACCACCCTGGGCAGCCGGCGGCGTGGCAATGACAGCACCTCCCCACGGCGATCCTGTCACTTACTGGATTGTGTACCGGGTTCTAATGTCCTCTCCTCCTCCTGCCGGATGTGCGTGGAGCGGCGGCACCGGTGTGCGTTCCTCCATCTCGTACAGCGTACTGTCTCCTCTTCCGCCTAAGCGCTAGGTATCCAATAGGATCACCTGAAGCTTAGGCCAATCTCACAACCTGCCTCCTGATAGGCAGGGAGGAACTTTAGTGTGAAAATTCATTTGCTATCGGCACACAACAGGGTGGGATCAGGGTGCCCCAAGCCCACCCTATTTTGAAGCCTATTAGAGCCTCGGGATCTAATCAGGTGCTTTAAAAAACACCCTACCCCCCATTGGAATCCATAGTCCGGCGCCCCTGATATGTAGATCAGGGCGCCGGGCACATGGATAGGGGGGGGAAGCACCTGTGCGCCCTCTATGGACGGGTCGCCACTGTATCTGAAGAATGATCATCTCTTTAAAAATTTAAGCTCCAGAAGGTTTTACCCCCCTTGATGGCCAGACCATTTTTTGCTATTCAGCACTGCGCTACTTTAACTGGTTAACAACCGTCTCACGTACATTTACTGCTGCAAAGTGGCAGGGTGCCGCGATCCCTGTCTATAAACGGCGGCTCGCGTGCGGGAGCATGCACTCCCCAGCAGTATGGCCGTGGGTTGGGTGGACTCGATGCCCGCCAGTGACCCACGATTGCCTGGCACAGAAGAAAAATGGGGGAACCGCCAATGTAAACACGGCGGTTACCCGTTCTGTCAGGCGCCATGTAAGAGATCTACTAATCGCTGTCACTGGGATCAGTTAGATCTCTGGTGCCCCTGGCAGCCCAGCCCCCTCACAGTTAGAACACGCCTAGGGAACACAGTTACCCCCTAGAGCGCCCCCTGCAAGTTAACTCCTTCACTGCCAATGACATTAATACAGTAATCAGTGGATATTTAAATTTCCGATCGCTGTATAAAATGTCATTGGTCCCAAAAAAAGTGTCAAAAATGTCCGACATGACCGCTGCAATATCGCAGTACCACTAAAAATCGCAGATCGCCGCCATTACCAGTAAAAAAAAAAAAAAAATTGTAAAAACGCCAGAAATTAATTCTCATGGTTTGTAAATGCGACAACTTTTGCGCAAACCAATCAATAAACGCCGATCGTGATTTTTTTTTTTTTTTACCACAAATATGAGGAAGAATATAAATCGGCCAAAACCGATGACTACATTTTTTTTTTTTTGGATTTGTATTTTAGCAAAAAGTAAGAAATTTGGGTTTTTTTCAAAATTGTCGCTCTTCTTTTGTTTATAGCGGCGATCAGAAATGACGCAGCGGTGATCAAATACCACCAAAAGAAAGCTTTATTTGTGGGGAAAAAAGGACGCAAATTTTTTTTGGGTACAACGTCGCACGACCGCGCAATTGTCAGTTAAAGCGACGCAGCGCCAAATCCCAAAAAGTGCTCTGGTCCTAAAGGAGGAAATCCTTCCGGGGCTGAAGGGGTTAAAAAAGTATTCATACCCCTTGAGATTCCCCACATTTTGTCATGTGACACCCAAAAACGTCAATGTATTTTATTGGGATTTTATGTGATGGACGACACAAAGTGGCTCATAATTGTGAAGTGGAAGGAAAATGATAAACGATACAAATAAATCTGTGAAAAGTGTGGGGGGCATTTGTATGGCGCCCCCTTTACTCCGATACCCCTAACTAAAATCTAGGGGAACCAATTGCCTTCACAAGTCACCTAATTAGTAAATAGAGTCCCCCTGTGTGTCATTTAATCTCAGTATAAATACAGCTGTTCTGTGAAGCCCTCAGAGGTTTGTTAGAGAACCTTACTGAACAAACAGCATCATGAAGGCCAAGGAACACACCAGACAGGTCAGGGATAAAGTTGTGGAGAAGAATAAAGCAGGGTTGGGTTATAATAAAATCTCCCAAGCTTTGAACATCTCACAGAGCTCTGTTCAATCCATCATTGGAAAATGGAAAGAGTGGCACTACTGCCAACCTACCAAGACACGGCCGTCCACCTAAACTGACCGGCCGGGCAAGGAGAACGTTCATCAGAGAAGCAACCAAGAGCTCCATGATGACTCTGGAGGAGCTGCAGAGATTCACAGCTCAGGGGGGAGAATCTGTCCACAGGACAACTATTAGTCGTGCTCCACAAATCTGCCCTTTATGGAAGAGCGGCAAGAAGAAAGCCATTGGTGAAAGAAAACCATAAGAAGTCCGGTTTGCAGTTTGTGAGAAGCCATGTGGGGGACACAGCAAACATGGGGGGGGGGACACAGCAAACATGGGGAAGAAGGGGCTCTGCTCAGATGAGACCAAAATTCTACTTTTTGCCTAAAAGCAAAACGCTATGTATGGCGGAAAACTAACACTGCCCATCCCCCTGAACTCACCATCCCCACCGTGAAACATGGTGGTGACAGCTTCATGGTGTGGGGATGCTTTTCTTCAGCAGGGACAGGGAAGCCGGTCAGAGTTGATGGGAAGATGGATGGAGCCAAATACAGGGCAATCTTAGAAGAAAACCTGTTAGAGTCTGCAAAAGACTTGAGACTGGGGCAGGGGTTCCCCTTCTAGCAGGACAACGACCCTCAACATCCAGCCAGAGCTACAATGGAATGGTTTAGATCAAAGCACATTCATGGGTTAGAATGGCCCAGTCACAGTCCAGACCTGAATCCCATTGAGAATCGGTGGCAAGACTTGAAAATTGCTGATCACAGACGCCCTCCATCCAATCTGACAGAGCTTGGGGGATTCTGCAAAGAAGAATGGGCAGAAATGTCCTCTCTAGATGGGCAAAGCTGGCAGAGATTTCCCCAAAAAGACTCGCAGCTGTAATTGCAGGGAAAGGCGGTTCTACAAAGTATTGCCTCAGGGGGGCGCCATACAAATGCCCCCCACACTTTTCACAGATTTATTTGTGTCATTTATCATTTTCCTTCCACTTCACAATTATGAGCCACTTTGTGTCATCTATAAAATCCCAAGTTTTGGGTGTCACATGAGAAAATGTGTGGGGAATCTCAAGGGGTATGAATACTTTTTCCAGGCGCTACAATGCAGGAAAGGGTTATAATGGACGCGCTATTTCCAGAGGTGGGAACGGCAGCGCAGGTATTTTTCTCAGGGTAATATTACTTTATATAATTTGCTTTCCTCTAATCCAAGGGCTGCAATGAGCTAATGGGTTGGAGGGATGAAGTCGGTGGCGGCTAAAAATACGCAAAGTGTAACAATGAATCCGAATTATTTACAGCGAGGATCTCGCTAAGTGCAGGAAATTCTCATCAACAATCCTTTCTGATAGCCGAGGAGCAGAGCCAAATCACAAAGTAAACAGAGCGCCCGGCACAACATCACCTTGTATAACGCCAATGGACAATGAGAATCACGTCAGCGCCAATCTGAGTTCTCACGAGGCACTCGCCCTGCGATCACCGCCCTGAGGACCTCGCTATGAGCCCTGCACTGAAATCGAATGCCCGTTATGAATGAGAATCCTTAAAGCAAACAGTGTCAGTAGGAGGAATAGTGCTCCATCATTGGTGTCAGTGGGGGGAATAGTGCCCCATCATTGGTGTCAGTAGGAGGAATAGTGCTCCATCATTGGTGTCAGTGGGAGGAATAGTGCCCCATCATTGGTATCAGTGGGAGGAATAGTGCCTCATCATTGGTGTCAGTGGGAGGAATGGTGCCCCATCATTGGTGTCAGTGGGAGGAATAGTGCCCCATCATTGGTATCAGTGGGAGGAATAGTGCCTCATCATTGGTGTCAGTGTAAAACATACCAGTGCCCATCAGTGAAGGAAAATAAATACGTATTAATTACTTACAAATGCATCACACAGACTAAGAAAACCTTTTTTTTAATTTTCAGTCTTTTTTTGTTTGTTTAGCAAAATAAAGTCAGAAAGGAAGTCGGCTCCGCCCCCCACACTGCGGCGGTTCCCGGCCATTAATAGAATTGGGTTTTCCTGTTGACTGTAAATGGAAAACAACAAACAAGTGTTTGTGGAAGGTCCGTCCTGCTTCTCGTCAACAAGGAAGAGGCGAGGGGAAGCGGCGAGGGGAAGCGGCGAGGGGAAGCGGCGAGGGGAAGCGGCACTCGGAGGAACGAAGGCATGCGGCAGTTTTAATGCCGCGTCCCCTGATAAATATTCCTAATTCATCCCGGAGGAATGAGAGCCCTCACACCGCCTATGGAGGAAATCCTCGCTATGTTGGGGAATTTCACAAATAAATTTAGATCAGGCGATGAAACAACAATGGCGCGGGCGACGGCTTATTTTGTGTTTATTGCTTTATGTTGTTTATTTAAACTCCGGGCAACAGGAAGAAAGGAATCGGCGTGCAGGAAAATCTCTGCAGCTCAGAAGAAAGAAAGAAAGTCAACTAAAAAGACGAAGCCCCGACAGATAAAATATAAAATGAAGAAATCTTCGTGTTCATTAATGCATTCTGCTTCATAGGCAGCTGACTCAGCACCATCCACAGGCAGCTTAACTCTTCACAGAAGAGTCCAATGCAAATATAGAGCAGGGGTATCACGGAGGTCCAATCAGTAAAATTTTCTTCCAGCAGAGGTCCGAATCGCATGTTTGTCTGCACATCACAGCCCCCTCTCCTCCTATATCACATTCCCAATCTTACAGCAGTGTCCTCTGCCCCTTCCCATGGGGGGGGGGGGGGGGGGGGGGGGGGGGGGGGGGGGGGGGGGGGGGGGGGGGGGGGGGGGGGGGGGGGGGGG
>BLSH010353829.1:5929-16481 GCA_018402905.1 Glandirana rugosa | reverse complement strand
TAGAGGGACGGCCAGGTCTTGGTAGATTTGCAGTGGTCTGATACTCCTTCCATTTCAATATTATCGCTTGCACAGTGCTCCTTGGGATGTTTAAAGCTTGGGAAATCTTTTTGTATCCAAATCCGGCTTTAAACTTCCCCACAACAGTATCTCGGACCTGCCTGGTGTGTTCCTTGTTCTTCATGATGCTCTCTGCGCTTTAAACGGACCTCTGAGACTATCACAGTGCAGGTGCATTTATACGGAGACTTGATTACACACAGGTGGATTCTATTTATCATCATTAGTCATTGAGGTCAACATTGGATCATTCAGAGATCCTCACTGAACTTCTGCAGAGAGTTTGCTGCACTGAAAGTAAAGGGGCTGAATAATTTTGCACGCCCAATTTTTCAGTTTTTTATTTATTAAAAAAGTTTGAAATATCCAATAAATTTCATTCCACTTCATGATTGAGTCCCACTTGTTGTTGATTCTTCACAAAAAATTACAGTTTTATATCTTTATGTTTGAAGCCTGAAATGTGGCAAAAGGTTGCAAAGTTCAAGGGGGCCGAATACTTTCGCAAGGCACTGTATATAATATTCTCCATAGATATAATGTATATAATATTCTCCATAGATATAATGTATATAATATTCTCCATAGATATAATGTATATAATATTCCCATAGATATAATGTATATAATATTCCCATAGATATAATGTATATAATATTCTCCATAGATATAATGTATATAATATTCCCCATAGATATAATGTATATAATATTCCTTATAGATGTAATGTATATAATATCCCCCATAGATATAATGTATATAATATTCTCCATAGATATAATGTATATAATATTCCTCATAGATATAATGTATATAATATTACTCATAGATATAATGTATATAATATTCCCCATAGATATAATGTATATAATATTCCCCATAGATATAATGTATATAATATTCTCCATAGGTATAATGTATATAATATTCTCCATAGATATAATGTATACAATATTCTCCATAGATATAATGTATATAATATTCTCTATAGATATAATGTATATAATATTCTCTATAGATATAATGTATGTGAATGCACAATGTATATGTAAAAGCGCTGCGTAAAATTGACGGCGCTATATAAGTACCTGAAATAATAATAATAATAATATAATATTCCCCATAAATATAATGTATATAATATTCCCCATAGATATAATGTATATAATATTCCCCATAGATATAATGTATATAATATTCTCCATAGATATAATGTATATAATATTCTCCATAGATATAATGTATATAATATCCCCCATAGATATAATGTATATAATATTTCTTATAGATGTAATGTATATAATATTCCCCATAGATATAATGTATATAATATTCCCATAGATATAATGTATATAATATTCCCATAGATATAATGTATATAATATCCCCCATAGATATAATGTATATAATATTTCTTATAGATGTAATGTATATAATATTCCCCATAGATATAATGTATAGAATATTCCCCATAGATATAATGTATATAATATTCCCCACAGATATAATGTATATAATATTCCCCATAGATATAATGTATATAATATTCCTTATAGATATAATGTATATAATATTCCTCATAGATATAATGTATATAATATTCCTCATAGATATAATGTATATAATATTCTCCATAGATATAATGTATATAATATTCCTCATAGATATAATGTATATAATATTCCAATAAATATAATGTATATAATATTCTCCATAAATATAATGTATATAATATTCTAAATAGATATAATGTATATAATATTCTCCATAGGTATAATGTATATAATATTCTCTATAGATATAATGTATGTGAATGTACAATGTATATGTAAAAGCGCTGCGTAAAATTGACGGCGCTATATAAGTACCTGAAATAATAATAATATAATATTCCCCATAAATATAATGTATATAATATTCCCCATAGATATAATGTATATAATATTCCTCATAGATATAATGTATATAATATTCCCCATAGATATAATGTATATAATATTCCCCATAGATATAATGTATATAATATTCCCATAGATATAATGTATATAATATTCCCATAGATATAATGTATATAATATTCCCATAGATATAATGTATATAATATTCTCCATAGATATAATGTATATAATATTCTCCATAGATATAATGTATATAATATTCCCCATAGATATAATGTATATAATATTCCCCATAGATATAATGTATATAATATTCCCATAGATATAATGTATATAATATTCTCTATAGATATCATGTATGTAATATTCCCCATAAATATAATGTATATAATATTCTCCATAGATATAATGTATAGAATATTCCCATAGATATAATGTATATAATATTCTCCATAGAAATAATGTATAGAATATTCCCATAGATATAATGTATATACTATTATCCATAGATATAATGTATATAATATTCTCCATAGATATAATGTATATAATATTCCTCATAGATATAATGTATATAATATTCTCCATAGATATAATGTATATAATATTCTCCATAGATATAATGTATATAATATTCCTCATAGATATAATGTATATAATATCCCCCATAGATATAATGTATATAATATTCCTCATAGATATAATGTATAGAATATTCTCCATAGATATAATGTATATAATATTCTCCATAGATATAATGTATATAATATTCCTCATAGATATAATGTATATAATATTCCCCATAGATATAATGTATAGAATATTCCCATAGATATAATGTATATAATATTCTCCATGGTTAGGTCAGTGTAGGAATCAGGTAGGTCAGTGCAGATGTCAGGTAGGTCAGTGTAGTGGTCAGGTAGGTCAGTGTAGTGGTCAGGTAGGTCAGTACTACTGTACTAGTGGAAGAGATAACTACAGGTCCATGGGTTAGGGGGGCAAATTACTTACCTTGCCCTGGTCGCTGACAACCCACGATATGCCCCTGGGTCGTATGAGAGAGACAACCTCAGCCTGGCTCCCGCCAGGCCACGCCCCCAACGTAGGGGGGCATGAGGTGATTCATTGTTTCTCCCTCACAGCTTGAACGATCAACCATACACACTTGCCAGCCTTTTATACATCCTGAGTGACTTCCAATGATGCTTATGTACTCCCCATGGGATCTTCATTCCCATAACTAAGCTCCAGGAGGTGGAGCAAAACGCGTTGGTCGCGTAGCCTGGCAGGAGCCCAGGCTGAGGTTGTCTCTCTCACACCACCATAGGACTCCGTGGTCCAGGGATCTTTCCTCTCTTCCTTTGGTTTAAGCAGGGTTTGGCGATATTCATAAAAGTTTGGACACCGAACCCGGACCCCATTGAAATCAATGGGAGTCAAATCTGTCAAATCAAAAAGGCCCATTTTCTGGACTAATAGGCAAAGGATTGGCAAAAAAAGGGGGGTTGGGATGTTGATACTGGGCTGTGCCCTGGGGAACATGTACCAAATGAAAAATATGTTAATGTCATTTAGGCAGTGACAATATTTGGGCAGTGATGTCACCGCTATACCCAACCCAATGTGTCAGGTGGTGACATTCAAAAAAGTTCAGGTGCCAAACCTGGACTCCAATAAAATTAATGGGAGTCAAATAAAAATGCTAATTTTGGGGGCTAATAGGCAAATGTTGACAGAAATAGAATAGGGAGGGCGGTGGGGGCTGGGCATTGCCCTTGCGAACATGTACCAATGCAATTGTTTTTACCAATCACCATATTTGGGCAGTGATGTCACCACCATGCCCACCCCAAAGTGTCGGTGATATTGACGTGTTCCAGGACCTCCTGCTTCATTAGGAACCAATGACAGCAAGAAGCTGACATATATAGAGGAGGTAGAAATACCCGTTCTTTACAGTATATGATGCTTACCTCCCGCCAACCAGGGGGCCGAATTAGCAAAAGTCTGGGGGTGGGGCCCAACAATTAAAGTTGGGGTGTTTGTCTGAGCGCCTAAACCCCCAAATTTGGATCCGTACCTAGGTCTTGATATTAAAAGTCCCTTTGGAACCTACATTAAGGTGCCATTCTCACCATTTGTGCTGGGGTGCAGTGGGCAGCGTTGCCCAGCTCAGTCACAATACAAAGAGAAGATAGTCTGCCTTGTTTCCTATGGCGTCCGTTCACCCCGGTGTGAAAAAAAGTATAGCGTGCAGCACCGACACAAACCACTGCATCCCAAAAACGCTGTGGTGGATAGAACAGGTGAGGCGTCAATAAAGTTCTAACAAAAAAAAGAAATGCAATGGAAACCGGACTGCACTGTCCACTGTTAATGCTTTCTTGTGCAGACTGGAAGTTCAGGCGAGCAACACGAGCCGGAGTCACTTGGAATACAGAAAACTAGGAACACTAGGGGGAGCCCTGCGGAGAACTGACTTCTCCTCTGTAGTGTGCTCCTGGTGGCCATTTTGGGGAAGTCTGTGTCTATTATAGACAGAGAATTCTCAGAATATTTGGTGCCCATCCTGGGGCAACCATGATATATAAATATACTGTATATTTTACATGCTATGTCACAGAGGGGGCCTGTGATGGGAAAGCAGATAGTGCAGCCACTATGCAAGCCATGATGTGAGGCACAGCCATAGATGGAATGGAACTTTCCTTAAGCCACCATGTTGGAAATGCCGCTTTGTGAAGAAAAGATTGTTTGTTAAGTTATGTTAAAGTAAAGCTGGTAAAATGTAATCTAAACCCAACTGAGCATTCTGTGTCTGTAATGGGCTGGAATGAAGAGTGAGCGGAGAGTATATAAGGTGCCCCTCACCCTAGTGGGCTGTGGTTTGGAATGTAGTAGTTGGCTTGCCAATGGATCACCACCACTGCGGCATAGGATGGATGGGTTCCTGTTCTCAAGAAATGTACTGTAAAACTTGTGCCCTGCTGTTTCAAGGGCCTCAGTGTTGCAGTGGGACCCTGGAGGCAGATGCTTGGAGCTAGGGTCTCAGCCGATCATCTCTATGGTCTAGGAGACTGGAATGTCCCCGATCATCTCTGTGGTCTAGGAGACTGGAATGACCCCGATCATCTCTATGGTGTAGGAGACTGGAATGTCCCCAATCATCTCTATGGTCTAGGAGAAAGGAGTGCCCCCGATCATCTCTATGGTCTCTAGGTAACCGGAATGTCCCCGATCATCTCTATGGTCTAGGAGACTGGAATGTCCCCAATCATCTCTGTGGTCTAGGAGACTGGAGTGTCCCCGATCATCTCTATGGTCTAGGAGACTGGAATGTCCCCAATCATCTCTATGGTCTAGGAGACTGGAATGTCCCCGATCATCTCTGTGGTCTAGGAGACTGGAATGTCCCCGATCATCTCTATGGTCTAGGAGACTGGAATGTCCCCAATCATCTCTATGGTCTAGGAGACTGGAGTGTCCCCACTCATCTCTATGGTCTAGGAGACCGGAATGTCCCTGATCATCTCTATGGTGTAGGAGACTGGAATGTCCCCAATCATCTCTATGGTCTAGGAGAAAGGAGTGCCCCCGATCATCTCTATGGTCTCTAGGTAACCGGAATGTCCCCGATCATCTCTATGGTCTAGGAGACTGGAATGTCCCCAATCATCTCTGTGGTCTAGGAGACTGGAGTGTCCCCGATCATCTCTATGGTCTAGGAGACTGGAATGTCCCCAATCATCTCTATGGTCTAGGAGACTGGAGTGTCCCCACTCATCTCTATGGTCTAGGAGACCGGAATGTCCCTGATCATCTCTATGGTGTAGGAGACTGGAATGTCCCCAATCATCTCTATGGTCTAGGAGAAAGGAGTGCCCCCGATCATCTCTATGGTCTCTAGGTAACCGGAATGTCCCCGATCATCTCTATGGTCTAGGAGACTGGAATGTCCCCAATCATCTCTGTGGTCTAGGAGACTGGAGTGTCCCCGATCATCTCTATGGTCTAGGAGACTGGAATGTCCCCAATCATCTCTATGGTCTAGGAGACTGGAATGTCCCCGATCATCTCTGTGGTCTAGGAGACTGGAATGTCCCCGATCATCTCTATGGTCTAGGAGACTGGAATGTCCCCAATCATCTCTATGGTCTAGGAGACTGGAGTGTCCCCACTCATCTCTATGGTCTAGGAGACCGGAATGTCCCTGATCATCTATATGGTGTAGGAGACTGGTATGTCCCTGATCATCTCTATGGTCTAGGAGACTGGAATGTCCCTGATCATCTCTATGGTCTAGGAGACTGGAATGTCCCCACTCATCTCTATGGTGTAGGAGACTGGAATGTCCCCGATCATCTCTATGGTGTAGGAGACCGGAATGTACCCGATCATCTCTATGGTGTAGGAGACTGGAATGTCCCCGATCATCTCTATGGTCTCTAGGAGACCGAACGCTGCAAGCTTTCGTCACTTCTGGTTTTGCAAGAAGTAAACACCGCCATTTTTTTCGTGGAAAGCAGAGATCAATGGTTTGTGCTTTTTCTTGGCCTCATGCTTTCCAGAGTAGAGGAGAGATTTGGGGTCTTCTAGACTCCACATGTCTCCATAAAGAGGACCTGTCATGTTTTATTGCTGTCACAGGGGGTGTTTACATTTCTTCTGACAGCAATAAAAGTGATCAAAAAATAAAATAACATTGTAAAAATTAATACATTTTAATAAAATAATTAAAATAACATTTTTAAAGCGCCCCCCATGCTGGCGTGCATACATAAAACTTTTATATAAGGTGAATGTTTGTATCGGGCCCCTGTTCTTCTCCCTGGGACCTTCATTTGGTTCTCTCTGCCCCTCTGAACCCAAGAGGGATTTCCCCTTTGAGATTCCTGCCAGTAAAGTGGCCCATTTGGTCTCCATAATGTCTGTGAATTGGCGCTCCTTTCCTCACACTTCACACGGTTGTCCTACACCCAGGACCATCATTTCTTCCCATCAGTGAGGACATCGCTCTGCCATCCTTGTGCCCGACTCCCAACCACCATCATCTCTACATTACCTGGACGTTGTCACAGCCATTAACGTCTAAATAAGATTACACAGAGATTCCATGGAGTTGTCTCAAGCATGAGATAGAGATTGTACTCATATATGAGGGATATAGGAACGGGAAGGTCTGACACACAAAGCATGGAGAGGAAGATCTCCTGCTCCTGGATGGTTTATTCTTCATTCTCCCTTCATCATCTCCTCGTCCTTCCTTCATCATCACCTCACCCCCCCTTCATCCTGATATGAGACAAGCAAGATATCACCCCAGGTGGGACTCGAACCCACAATCCCTGGCTTAGGAGGCCAGTGCCTTATCCATTAGACCACCGGGGCTTTATTATCTCGCTATATCTCTTTTTTTTTTTTTTTTTTTTTTGTTTACAAACTTTTATTTGGTACAAATGAAAGGGAGGTACAAAGATCACGATTCTGAGGTAGTACATGAGAAACTGGCAGCAATATAAATCAAATTACTAATTGTTCTACATTCTGTGGTATATTATATCTACACAGTTACATTCAAGTTATCATTGTGGACAATAGGTAAGAGGGGTATTGCATTACAATAAAATATATATATATTTTTTTTTTTTATTAGATTTAACCCCCACGCTCATATATTTTATGCTATATCTCTATCTATCTACCTATCTATCATCTATCTATCTATATATACACTCCTATATACACAGTTGATCCTGAGGAAGGCGAAAAACCCCAGCAAAGCCAATGATCCAATCTGCTCCAGCTGGGGAAAAAAATTCCTTCCTGATCCCCCGAGAGGCAATCGGATATTCCCAGGATCAACTTTCCCTATAAATGTTACTATCCAGTTATATTATCTATATGTAGGGAAGAATCCAGGCCTTTCTTATAGCAATCTACTGAGCTGGCCGAATCCACCTCTGGAAGGAGTCTATTCCACCTTTTCACACCTCTTACTGAGCTCTGTGCAGTCCTGACCCTGACCCCTGAGCTCTATGCATAGTGCAATCCTGACCCTGACCCCTAAGCTCTATGCATAGTGCAATCCTGACCCTGACCCCTGAGCTCTATGCATAGTGCAATCCTGACCCTGACCCCTGAGCTCTATGCATAGTGCAATCCTGACCCTGACCCCTGAGCTCTATGCATAGTGCAATCCTGACCCCTGAGCTCTATGCATAGTGCAATCCTGACCCCTGAGCTCCATGCATAGTGCAATCCTGACCCTGACCCCTGAGCTCTATGCATAGTGCAATCCTGAACAGTAAGAGCAAAACGAATCTCTCTGCTTCCCCATCAGGCTTCGCCCACCCAGTGTAAAAGATTTTGTATCCCGACAACACAGCCGACAGCAGGCTTTAGTCTGCTGTCAGCTAAATACAGATCACAGGAGAGCAGAGCTACGTGTACATTCACCTTTATAGAAATTCTGTCAGGTGACCTAACACTGGACCCCCCCCCAAGGTCCCGCTCTACTTACCTCCTGTGATCCTGCGCTGTCAGGCACCCGTAAGCCGCTCCACCAGTCAAGGGATTTGAAATCCCCACAGCTGAACCCTAACACTATCCCCCTAACCTCCTAACCCTATCCCCCTAACCTCCTAATGCCTAACCCCACAATCCCTAACTGTACATAGTGCAATCCTGAACAGTCAGAGCAGAACAAATCTCTCCGCTCCCCCATCAGGCTCCTCCCACCCAGTGTAAATGATTTCCCATCCCGACAACACGGTGGACAGCGGACTTTAGTCTGCTGCTAGCTGAATACAGATCACAGGAGTGTAGAGCTAAGTGTACATTCACCTTCAGTCAGGTGACCTAACACTGGACCCCCCCCAAGGTCCCGCTCTACCTACCTCCTGCCACTCTGCGCTGTCAGGCACCTGCAAGCCGCTCCACCAGTCCAGGGATTTGAAATACCCTTGGCTAACCCTAACCCGATCCCCCTAACCTCCTAATGCCTAACCCCTCAATCCCTAACCCCCTAACCCCTCAATTCCTAACCCTAACCACCTAACCCCCCAATCCCTAACCCTAGCCCTTACTAACTAACCCCTCAATTCCTAACCCTAACCACCTAACCCCTAACCTCCTAATGCCTAACCCCTCAATCCCTAACCTAACCTCCTAACCCCCCAATCCCTAACCCTAGCCCTTACTAACTAACCCCTCAATTCCTAACCCTAACCACCTAACCCCCCAATCCCTAACCCTAGCCCTTACTAACTAACCCCTCAATTCCTAACCCTAGCCACCTAACCCCCTAACCTCCTAATGCCTAACCCCTCAATCCCTAACCTAATCTCCTAACCCCCCAAGCCCTAACCCTAGCCCCAACCCTTGCCCTCTAACCTCCTGATACCTAATCCCCTAACCCCTCAATCCCTAACCCCAACTCTAACTGTAACCCCCTAACCCTAATCCCCTAATGCCTGAATTAGGAGCAGGTGGCTCTTAAAGAGGGCTACCACTAGAAAAGTGATGTTAGAGACATTTTGAATAGATATACATAATGGGTGCAGAAGAAAATGGAGGGGAAGTAGAAGATGGAAAGGGTCTTCTTTCTGCTCTCACATTTCCACTCTCGCTCCCTGCATAGAATTTAATGGCCCTCTGGTGGTGGTGGTCATGATGGTGGTGGCCGTGATGGTGGTGGCGGTGGTGGTCGTGATGGTAGTGGTGGTCGTGATGGTGGTGGTCGTGATGGTGGTGGCGGTGGTGGTCGTGATGGTAGTGGTGGTCGTGATGGTGGTGGTCGTGATGGTGGCGGTGGCGGTAGTAATGGTGGTAGTGTTGGTGGTGTTCGTGACCGTGGTCGTGGTGGTGCTGGTGATGATGGTGATGATGATAATGGCGATGATGGAGATGATGGTGGCGGTGGTAGTGATGGTGGCGGTGGCGGTAGTAATGGTGGTAGTGTTGGTGGTGGTCGTGACCGTGGTCGTGGCCGTGGTCGTGGTGGTGCTGTTGATGATGATAATGGTGATGATGGAGATGATGGTGGCGGTGGTGGTCGTGATGGTGGCGGTGGCGGTAGTAATGGTGTTAGTGTTGGTGGTGGTCGTGACCGTGGTCGTGGCCGTGGACGTGGTGGTGCTGGTGATGATGGTGATGATGGAGATGATGGTGGCGGTAGTGGTCGTGATGGTGGCGGTGGCGGTAATAATGGTCGTAGTGTTGGTGGTGGTCGTGACAATGGTCTTGGCCGTGGTCGTGTTTATAACTACTTACAGAAGATGAGAAACATCTAAGGGCTCCTTCACCTTATACGTTCTTAGTCTAACAGCCTTAAGTACAGATCCCTCCTAAACCTCTACCTCCTTGTCTTCGTAAAGTCGTTTAAGAGGATGTACTCGCTCACAAACTCCGTCGTCGGTTACCGGGGTCGAGGTAGTAGTGGCGGTGGTGACGGCGGTTTGGGGTGTGGTGGTGGTAGTAGTAGTGATAGTGGTAGTGGTGGCGGTGGTGGTGGTGGTAGTAGAGGTAGTAGTGGTAATAGTCGTAGTGGTGCTGGTGCCGGTTCTGGTAACAGTGCTGGTGGTGGTTGTGAT
>BLSH010353823.1:276439-307447 GCA_018402905.1 Glandirana rugosa | reverse complement strand
GGTTTGATTTAAAGTGACACACAGACTTGAAATAATTGTGCAGAAGAGATGTGCAATGATTGACGGTTTCATTTAAAGTGATACACACATTTTGCAGAACAGTGATATGGGTACTCCTGGCTTATTTATACTTTTTTGACACAGTTTGAAGATGATTTTAGAACAGTTCTATGGCCTCTAATGTTAATTAATACTTTTCAGACCCATTTTGAAGATGATCTCCATTTTTGCATTTTTTATGTTTTTATTTTTTAAAAAATATTTAAAGTTATTTCCCTGTCCCCATTTCTTTGTAGGGCACTTGTCCCACCCTTACCCACATTTTCCTTCCTTTTGCAGACCTCTAGGACCTTCCTGTGCTTTTTTACAGCATTTTTAAGATTTTTCATTAAAATTACCAGAAACCCGGACCCGAACCCGGACTTTTTTTGAAAAGTCCGGGTCCGGGTCCCGGACACCCCAAAGTTCGGTACGGACCCGAACTTTACAGTCCGGGTTCGCTCAACTCTAGTCACGTCCCTCATTTATCCAGAAAGTTCCTCCTCCAGAAAACCTTCGCTCTGATGCGGTTAGCCGACTTCATGAGCGTCACTTCCCGGACAGCATTCCAACTTCTGAATCAGGCCGAAGATGCCAAAAAAGATGTCGAGTATGCAGCAAAAGAGGATTCCGCAGAGATACCAGCTTCTATCGTCCCCAGTGTCTCTCCAAACATGGCCTTTGCATTGGTGAATGCTTCAGACTTTACCACACATCCCAAAAATATTAGCCCATACATTACCCTGGCCTGTTTTTCGACTATGCTTCTGTCTAACGTTTGGACTGCTTGCACGTGAACTGACCCTGGCCTGTTTATCAACTATGATTCTGTCCACTATTTGGACTGCTTGCACGTGCACTGACCTGGGCCTGTTTTATCAACTGCGCTTATGCCTACTGCTTGGACTGCTTGCACGTGAACTGACTGGCCTGTTTTATCGATTATGCTTTTGCCTAACACTTGGACTGATCTGTTGCCCAGCTACTGTAATACACAGGGGTCTCACATATGTGAGGGGCACCAGAATTGTTTTTCCGGATGGAGAAAACACATTTTATGTTTACTCCGGTTTCGTAATTTTTGGATTAGGGTCTGGTTGCCCGGGGTCTTCAAAGTGAAGGGTGAGGGGAAGCCTCCACCCATGTGCCCCTGTGCACAGGTCTTACCTGAATGAGGCCTTCAGCCTGCTGCTGACTTACTGCCATCATGTCTCTGCTTGCAACATGTCCTGACCACACCTCTGTCTGCTACCTGGGCTATGGAAGTAATTAGCTGGAGCAAGAGGCAGTATGTTTATGAAGGGCTGGAGAGCTGTACTATGAGTGACTGCAGGTAACAATGTACCAGGACCAATATTATGGCTGTGCTGGCTGTCTCTGTCTGGACAATTCCTATGGACAAATGCTTTGGCTGTGCTGACAATGTCCTTGTACTAACTATAGACAATATTCCTGCCTGCTGCCTGGATAATTACTATTGCCGTCCCTAAGCACATCCCTGCCTGCTGCCTGGACCAATGCCCTCCTTGGTGGACACTACTAAAACCACAGGTAATACTTCTTTTTTTACCCTTTCCTCAGTAGAACTTATTTTGGAGTGTAATTCTTGGTATGTACATGCTATTGTTAGAAACATGAAGGGCATTCAAAAATGATAGGGTCTCAGGAAATTATATGTGTCATTTATGCTCCTAGAATGCCTAATGGTACTATTTGGATGTTGGGCCTCTGTATGTGGCCAAGTTGTGTAAATGTCTCACACATGTGGTATCGCCATACTCGGGAGGAGTAGCAGAATGTATTTTGGGGTGTAGTTTTTGCTATGTACATGCTATGTGTTAGAAATATCTTATAAATGTACGACTGTGTAAAAAAACATCAGTTTTAATTTTTTTCCACATTTTCAAAAAACTTCGGTAAAAAATGGAACTGTTCAAAAGACTCATCATGCCTCATAGATTATATGTTGGGGTGTTTGCTTTCCAAAATGGGGTCATTTTGTGGGCAATTCCACTTTCCTGGTGCTCCAGGACCTTCAAAAGTGTAATAGGTGGTTGCGAAATGAGATGTGCAATTTATGCTCATAGAATGTCTGAAGGTGCTACTTCCATGTTGGGCCTCTGTATGTGGCCAGGCTGTGTAAAAGTCTCACACATGTGGTATTGCCATACTCAGGAGGAGTAGCAGAATGTATTTAGGGGTGTCATGTGTGCTATGTACATGCTATGTGTTGGAAATATCTTATAAATGGACGATTTTGTGTAAAAAAAAATGCGTTTTCATTTTTTCCACATTTTCCAAAAACTTCTGGAAAAAAATGACATGTTCAAAAGACTCATCATGCCTCATATATTATATATTGGGGTGTTTACTTTCCAAAGTGGGGTCATTTTGTGGGCAATTCCATTGTCCTGGTGCTCCAGGATCTTCAAAAGTGTAATAGGTGGTTGAGAAATGACATGTGCAATTTATGCTTATAAAACATCTGAAGGTGCTAGTTCAATGTTGAGCCTCTGTATGTGGCCAGGCTGTGTAAAAGTCTCACACATGTGGTATCACCATACTCAGGAGGAGAAGCAGAAAGTATGTTGGGGTGTCATTTTTGCTATGTACATTCTATGTGTTGGAAATATCTTATAAATGGACGACTTTGTGTAAAAAAAATGTGTTTTAATTTTTTTAAAAAAATGAACCATTTAAAAAACTCATTATGCCTCATATATTATGCGTTGGGGTGTTTTCTTTCCAAAATTGAGTCATTTTGTGGGCAATTCCATTGTCCTGGTGCTACAGGGCCTTCAAAAGTGTGATAGGTCATCATGACATTAGATGTGTAATTTATGTCCCTAGAATACCTGATGTTGGGCCTGTGTATGTGGCCAGGCTGTGAAAAAGTCTCAGACATGTGATATCGCCATACTCAGGAGGAGTAGCAGAATGTGTTTTGGGGTGTAGTTGCAAGTATACGTATGCCATGCAAAATAAATAATGTATTAATATGACAATTTTGTGCAAAAATAAAAAATACAAATAATAATCTTCATTTTGCAAAGAATTGTGGGAGAAAAATTACAACTTCAAAGAACTCACCATGCAACTTACTAAATACCTTGGAATGTCTACTTTCCAAAAAGGGATCATTTGGGGGGTATTTGTACTTTCTTGACTTGTTAGGGCCAGTTCACACTGAGGCGATCCGACTTCGGGGCGATTTTGCTAGGCGATTTGAAAAGGCGAAGCGGCGCAATTGCTAAGCGATTGCGAAGCGATATCAGGCGATTTTAGGCGATTTCAACAAGAGTACCTGGGACATGAGAGGTGTGTCTTCTGGCAAAATTATGTTTTTCTTCCTGGAAAGTCGCTTCTTCATAGACGGGCATCCAACTTGAAAGTGAACTTCCATTGACTTCTATGGGCTCAATTCGCCTAGAAACCGCTTGAAAATAGTACAGGAACCTTTTTTAGAATCGTTTTGGACTTGAGTAGCGCATATTAAGACAGCTCCATCTATTCCAATGGGATTTCTGATGTCAGGCGATTTGAGGCGAATTGGGGCGACACATGTCGGATCGCAAATCGCCTAGGATCGCCTCAGTGTGAACCGGCCCTTAGTGTCTCAAGAAATTAGAAGGCCTTCAGTACATCAGGTGTGATCCATTTTCAATGATTGGCACCATAGTTTGTAGACTCTATAACTTTCACAAGGACCAAAAAAAAAATATACTCCAATTTGGGTTATTTTTTATCAAAGATATATAGCAGTTTAAATTTTGGCCAACATTTATGAAAAAAAATACTAATTTGCTAAATTTTATGACAGAAACAAAGAAAAAGACATTTTTATTTATAGCACAAAAAATAAAAAACCCATGAGTGATTAAATACCACCAAAAGAAAGCTCTATTTGTGTGAAAAAAAGACCCAAATTTCATATGGGTACAGTGTTGCATGACTGAGTAATTGTCATTTAAAGTATGATAGCGCTGAAAGCTGAAAAATGGCCTGGACAGGAAGGGTGTTTACGTGCCCAGTACTGAGGTGGTTAAATTCATTACTATTGTAATTCAGAACTTCAGATACAGACATTTCTGTGAATTTAGATTTGAAACAAAATTAACTGCACATGTCTAGGGAGAGATAAGAGCTGGTAAAAGAGAGAGGAAATTGTAGGTAACTGATGCGAGATGAGAGAGGACAACGGGGACCAAGATGTACAAAAACAGAAGGAATGCCTCATAGTTGTATTCATTTTTTAAATTAATCAAGGGTATCCTATTACCTAGATATAATTCAGTCTTTTATGGCTTTGTAGGTCACAGAGGATTGGAAGTCTTCCTATCCGTGCATAATGGATTTCATATCATGAACATGGTCTACATGTTTTATCATCCAGGAAGCCGTCTGCACCATACTTAACAATGGATGAACTTCCTGTTCCGGCGCCTTATGGAGTAGCTGCTTGCTACACCAGCTCCCGCTGTGAGTCCCACAAACAAGCATATAAGTACGGCATTCACCACCGAACGGCTCCGCTCATCCCCCACGAATGATCCCGCAGACACCATGGATCGTTTCCTCGACAAAATGGGGGCGCAAACAGCCCTGACACAGAACCATTCGGACCAGGGGGAACAGGCCGCGCCGCATGTCATGGCAGCCGCCACAGAGATGGACTCTGAAGACTCCCACAGCACGGAGCTTATCGCTCAAGCAGTGGCTGCACTCCTAGCCCCCACCATCTCTGCTTCTGTGTAAAAGGCTGTACAAGCAGTAATGCAGCTGATTCATAAGGAATTGAGGGAACACAAGGCTAGACTAACAGAGGCTGAGCAGCGCATCTCTCACATAGAGGATGAGCTCACTCAAACCCAGGATTCAGACATGGCTCAAGACAGGCAAATCAAAGCGACAGTGGAAAAACTGGAGGATCTTGAAAATAGGAGGTCGAACCTCTGTTTTATAGGGATCCCCGAGTCGCAACATACTCAGGCCTTATCTGCCTTTTGCTCCACCAAGATACCGGAGGCCTTAGGCCTCCCAGGGCAATGTGAGGTCAAAAACGCACATCGCCTGGGTCCCCTATCAACAGATAGGCCACAACCAAGACCTATAATAGTGAAGTACTTGAACTATGCTGAGAAGTCCCTGGTTCTTCAAAAGTTCAGGCAACAGAAATCGCTTGTAATAGACGGCGTTAAGATCCTAATATTTGCTGACTACTCAACTGAGGTTGAAAAAAAGGAAAGCATTCCAGGGTGTGTGTACTGAACTTTTCAAACGTAATTTGAAATTTACTCTGGCATTCCCCGTCATTCTGCGACTAAAGTCGCCTTCTGGAGACCAACACGCTTTCCACAGCCCACAGGAAGCGGAAAGATCCCTGCGCACGCTCCAGGCAGGTTCATATGCAGCGGCTGTCAACAGGGATCTGTCTTCAGCCTGCTCCCTGGAGCAAAGGAGCCCCAGGAAAGACTCCCCAAAAAGATTTAAACAGTCTGGAGTGCGTAACTCCACCCAACAGCCGGATTGACAATGATATACACCATATTGTTAACCTCACCTCCAGCTCCAGGGTGGACCAGCCCTCAAGTTGCCCCTTCATCACCTGTGTCTGAATGCTATCAAGCCTGGTGATATTATGCCTTGAGTGCCTTCATATCACCCTGCTATGTCAATACATGTGAACCCACAGATTTAATCTGTTATGGGGCATACGCTTGTTAAAGTTTTTTGTGAGTGTGTGCAGCTCTCTCCTCCACATGGACCCCTTTCACCCCCCCCCCTCTCTACCCTCTCCCATTAGGAGAGGTTTTATAACCATGGAACAGGGCAGTATTAGTGTGTCACTATAAACCTAACTGCCATCGCAATCTATTCACCACCTTGCAGGTACTCATCTCAATTGGGAGCTGTACTTCAGCAGCTTAAATATGTGGAAGAAAGAGAAGTTCAAGAAACTGTTATTGTTTATGTTGTATGTTTCTGTCCCCCCTCCCCCTCCTCCCCGCTCTGGCTGCATAGGGCCATACTAATGATACAGAACCACTGGCACACCCCCTCCAACTACCTCCACGAGAGGACCCAGGTAGTTGATACATTGATCAAGACATCTTCAATGACTCAAAACTGACATAGCACTGTTACAGGAAGCCCACCTAACATCCAAGGACTTTACCCGAATGAAAAAGCTTTGGGTGGGTACGGTAGTGGGGTCTGAGGGCACCAGCAAAAGAGCCGGCACTCTCATCCTAATAAATAAAAACTTCCCAGGAAAGGTAATATCGTCGGTAACTGATATGCAAGGTCGCTTAGTCTCTACACACATACAGTATGGCTCTAGCAATTTGAACATAACTCGTGTCTATGCCCCTAACAACCCTGACAGTCAATTTTTTACTAACTTCTCCACCCATATCCTGAAACTCCCCACCGGCCCACATATAATAGGGGGGGACTTCAACTCCACTATGTCCCCACCAGAGGACAAATTATCCCCTTGCCCCCCATTCAAACAAATACAAGACACAGGGTCCCACTTTACTCAATTCCACTATGGACTCTCTCCATTTCACTGATTTATGGAGACTTCAACACCCTATAGACAGGGAATTCTCTTTCTTCTCACCTCCGCACAAAGTGCTCTCCAGAATAGACTATGTTTTCGGTACGGACGATCTGATCCCTCTAATCCAGTTGACAGACATACACGAAATAGCAATCTCCGATCATGCCCCAGTTTCCCTTACCTTAGCGGTCCCTTCTATTCACCAGGAGACTCGACTCTGGTGTTTTCCCTCCTACCTTGCCAAAAATGACGACTTTATCCAATATATAACTAAAACCTGGGAGGACTATGATATAAACATTCAGAGTCATCTGGAAAATCCTAATTTGTTCTGGGAGGCAGGAAAGGCTTATCTAAGAGGCAGAATTATATCCTATGCATCTTTCCATAAAAAGCGTTCTCTCCAAAAATATAGGGAGGCTAGTACTAGACTTAAAACGGCACAACATATGATGGCCACGGCCAATACTCGACAGAACAGGCAAGAATGGACTGAGGCCAAGAGAAACTTTGATCTTTGGGCGGACACTATAGAACTCTCGAAGCGAGCTCAGTCAGATGCCATTCACTATAAGTACGGCAATAAGGCTGGCACATTACTAGCCAGGCTTTGCAGAGGCCCCTACAAACCCACACATATCACCGCACTAAGAGACAAGACAGGGAAAATTCATAACCAACCCAGAGACGTAACCCAAGTGATGCTAGACTTCTACTCATCCCTATACGCTCCTGATCCCATCAACAAATCCAAAGCACGACTATTCCTTGAAGACCTCGATCTGAACAAAATTTCCCCCAACCAACTATCAGCTCTCAATGCTCCAATAACTATTCAGGAAGTGCGGGACACGATTGGTAAGCTCCCCTCGGCAAAAGCACCAGGCCCAGATGGATTCACGGGGGAATTTTACAAAGCCCTAAAGGACCCTATGAGCCCAACCTTTTTGAAGGTATTTGTAGGTACTGTATATGGTCAGGGGGTAACTACCCACCATCCTGTAATCACGCAATCATCAAACTGTCAGAAAAGAAAGGCAAAGACCTGATGGAGCCCGGCTCATATCAAACCATACCCCTCCTAAACCTAGACACGAAAATTCTTTCTAAAATTGTGGCCAATAGGCTGGCGGAAATTATCCCTTGCATTATTTATCCTACACAGTCAGGATTTGTCAGGGGCCGGACCACATCTCTAAACATATGAAAAGTGATGGCAGTCCTGGAAGAAGCCATGCAACACCCACATTCAGACAGGGCCATCATCACATTAGATGCAGAAAAGGCCTTTGACAATGTCAATTTTGACTGGTTGTTCATGGTTCTAGACAAGTTAGACTTCAAAGGTTCCTTTATACACTTCATACATCAAATGTACGCCCTCCCATCGGCTAAATTGATATTGGCTTGCCAAATAAGTAACGATTTCAGGCTTTTCAAGGGCACAAGGCAGGGGTGTCCACTGTCCCCTTTGCTGTTCAATATCGCTCTTGAACCCTTGTCCAGACACCTGCTACAAAAAGCCCCTCTCCACGGTGTACTACTGGGTTCGGAGGAGTTATGCTCAGCTTTTTTCGCAGATGATGTGCTGAAGTTCTCTGCACATCCCTCTGCGGATGTGCATACTATTAAGGAAGTCTTCGACTTATTCAAGGTCTGGTCGGGCCGCCGCATAAATTACGGAAAAAGCTACGTTTTACTATTAGGTCCCCACAAGTCTCCAAAATGACTAACTGACTCACCCTTTTTAATAGTCACACATCACTTATTTGGAAATTAAAATTGGTAAAACGCCAGCCTCCCTGTACTCCCTTAATTACCCACCTATCCTAGACAAGATTCATAGGGAATTAGTTAGCTGGATGAATCTGCCGCTCTCACTCCTGGGGAGGTGTCATCTGATTAAAATGACCAGTTTCGCTAGACTCCTGTATCCCATGCAAACAATACCACTACTGTTGAAACATAAGGATATTAAGGCCCTAAATAGCATTTTCACCCAGTTTATTTGGCAAAAAAAAGAGCCCGAATTGCTCTGAAAACCTTATACCTCCCCAGGAGTGAAGGTGGTGTCAACCTACCCAATGTTCGTCTTTATAATTTAGCATGTCTGTTGAGGATTGGACTGGACTGGATAGTAAAAGCCTCTAAATACTTGAATTGCAAGTTGGAATCAACCATGGTCCACCCCTGTTCACTAATGGCACTCTTGCACACATGTTGGAAATCCCTGGTGTCCCCAATTCAACATAACCTGCTTTTAAGGGACACTTCCATTGCTTGGAGAGAAACCCGCAAGCTATTGGCATTGTCACCTTATATCTCCAGACATTTACCTTTTCAAGGTCATCCCAATTTTTCCCCAGGATTGACACAGAAAGTCTTCCACAAATGGAAAGAAAAGGGCATAGTCACTTTTGTGGATTTGTGTGACCCCATAAAAGGAACTCTGCTACCCTTTCACAACATTGCAAGAAACTACGACCTACAACTATCCCATATGCATTATCACAACCAGTGTATCAGCTTTCTTTAATCTCTTGGATCGGATGGTCCAAACAGATTTAGACTATCTTTCATCAAAAAAATGATCACCCGGAAATCCTACACAATTTCTGACATATACAAACCCCTTCTCATGGCAGCCTGCTCATCTTCTGCAACCTTAAGGAAATCTAATTGGTCTAAAGACTTTCTGGTAGAGAACTTGGAGGACAAAATACTCGAGGGATACAATTCAGTTCTTAATCTTACTACCAGCGAACAATGGAGAGAGACGCAAATGAAAATTATGAACAGAGTCTCCCTCCCTCACCTTTGCGACAAATCTGCTCCAAAGGTGGCTTCTTGCCCTCTGTGCTCTCAGCCGCAACCCTCTCTAGCCCACAGATTCTGGCTTTGTCAACACATCTCAACCTATTGGGACCAAGTATTGACCTTTATCTTGGACATTACCAACATGAAGTTACCAAAGGACCCCATGCTGCTCCTTTTCGGGTATTGGGACACCACATCCCTTGCTAGTTTAGGACGGCACCCCGATCAAAAACCTTGGATACTACACACCCTGTTGGCGGCCAGAAAACGTATCCTTAAAAATTGGGTACATCCACCCAAACCCTCACTCTCTCAGCTTCAAAGAGATATACTTGCTCTGCTATACAGGAAAAGACTGACAATAGATCTTCTTCATCCTTCCACAAGGAAGAATTTCCTCAGGAATGGTAACCTACATATCCAAAACTCTATCATCAGTAGAATCGACCTCACTAATTAACCAACCCCTTAGTTACTACGAGAGCCTTAAACAACTATACGACAAGTGAAAACTATCACTTGGCTTTCCACATGGCAGGGGTTCTGATAACAAGGCTATCTGTGGGAATGTCAATGTATCAACTATGTTATTTTCATGTTATTTTCATTTTATTTTCATATTATTTTCATACTATTTCCATACTGCTATCGACATAGGGTGTTAATGAATATTTTGACTCTAAGTAACCTTTTGAGATCCATCCAGCTACCATCCACGAGTATTGGGTCAATAACACTTGGTCACCTGCCTGTTAAACTACCAGTGCAAGATCTCCCCTCATATCCCAGTATACAGGCCAACTATCCATGCCCCTCAAGAGGCAACAAGGGGGAATACCTCACCCCCGCCAACAGTCCTAATGCAGCCCCCCCCCTCACTTTAACCATCTTTCCCCCTCACATACCCAATGTTTATCTTTCAATATATGGTACTCTATAAACCTTTATAGAATTACTACTGTTTATCTTATAAAAAAGAGGTTATGCAATGAAAATGCTATCATCACTATACTGTATTTCTATGTTGAAAAAACTGATATGGGAGCATGTGTTCCCAACCCTATGCTGATTGTATCTGCAATAGCTGATGCCTCAATAAAATTTCTTGAAAAAAAAAAAAAAACAATGGATGAGTCATCAGCTATCAGCAGGCTTGCCACCTGACAGCTGAAAAAAAGAAAAAATTCCTGAAAAAAAAGTAAGAAAAAACAATGTGGGGTTTCCCCCAGTCCATACTAGGCCCTTTGGGTCTGGTATAGATTTTCCAATCACACAGTCTGGCAGGATAAGTGAGTGCCCCCCAAACCATACCAGGCCACATACCCTCTACAACAGGGGCTGGTGCCTTTGGGCAAGGGGGCTCTGCCCCCATCCCAAAGCACCTTGTCCCATGTTGAACAAGGGCCTCTTCCAGACAAACCTGGATGGGGGTAGTGGGGGTCTGCAGTCAGGGGGCTTATCAGAATATGCAAGTCCCCTTTAACAAGGGTGCCCCCAGATCCTGGCCCTCCATGTGAATGAGTATGTGCTATCACATGCTGGTGACATCACAACGGGATGGGGCCACCAGGTGACATCAACAGGTGACTCCACCCCTTACCTATTTAAGAACTGTCACCCAGCGGAATAGGCATTTGGCATTCAGCCTTCGGCATGGACAGAGTTTTTTTAAATTGTTTTGGGTCCAGCGGTGAGGTGGGTATAGTGACTGATGACGGATCTAAATCGGGGCATTGCTTTTTTAATTTTTTGTTTTTTGTTTTTTGCATTTTTTTAATAAAGGACTGGTCAAAAACTGTCTACTGTTTTTCTTTATTTTAAGCACTTTTTTGTAAATGAGTAGGGGCACAATGTACTCATACTTACTCACATAGTGTAGTGTGGGATCTGGGAGCCCCCTTGTTAAAGGGGGCTTCTAGATTCTAATAAGCCCCCTGCCAGCAGACCCCCATAACCACCACCCAGGGTTGTCGCGTAGAGGCCCTTATTCTGATCAACTTGGTGACAAGGTGCTTTGGGGTGGAGGGAAGAGCTCCTCGCCCCCCCTTTACTGGTCTGTCAGGCTGTGTGCTCAGATAAGGATCTGGTATGAATTTTGGGGGGGCCCCATTACATTTTTTTAACATTTTGTCATGCGGTTCCCCTTAAAATCCCTACCAGGCCTAAGGGTCTGGTATGGATTTTGGGGGGACCCCCACACCATTTAAAAAAAAAAAAATTGGCATTGGGTTCCCCTTAAAAGCAGTACCAGACCCAAAGTGCCTGGTATGGACTAAGAGGGACCCCTTACAACTGAGAGTCAATTTAAATGACTCTTTTTTTCCTTTAAAGGTGTCATTTTTGCTACAACAGGTTCTATACATGATATAGATTTGCCACTTTTCAGTCAGACTAAGGGGACCCCCCAGGCACTATATTTAAAGGAATTTTTCTTTTTTATTGTTTTAATTTAAGCATCATTAAACCTGCATATATGCAAAATGGGGACTTTTGATTTTTCACGTTCAGGTCCCACAGACCTCAATGGGGTTCGATGATTTGGTCTGAACTTTTGCAATGTTCTGGTCCGAATTGAACTGGGGGTGTTTTGCTCAATTTAGGGATGATGGTTAGCACGGTGCAGACATTATGATTAGCACAGTGCAGGGATTAGTGTTAGCACAGTGCAGGGGTTAGGATTAACACAGTGCAGGGATTAGGGCTAGCAGAGTGCAGGTATTAGGGCTAGCACAGTGCTGAGATTAGGGCTAGCACAGTGCAGAGATTAGGGCTAGTACAGTGCAGAGATTAGGGCTAGCACAGTGCAGAGATTAGGGTCAGCATAGTATTAGGATGATGGATAGCACAGTGCAGTATTTAGGATAAGCAGAGGGGAGGGATTATTGTTAGCACAGTTCAGGAATAAGGATTAACACAATGCAGGGATTAGGTTTAGCAAAGTACAGGGTTTGAGTTAGCAAAGTGCGGGTTTATAGTTAGCACAGTGCAGGGTTTAAGTTTAGCATAGTGCAGGGATTAGGATTATCACAGTGCAAGGATTAGGGTTAGCACAGTGCAGGGATTAGTGTTAGCACATTGCAGGGAGTTCTGGGTCCCAATTATTAGTACGGGGCTTGGGGCTCTTGGTGAGCTCTCTGAGGCTCCCAGCACAAAGAAAGATATGCAAATATGCAACGGCAAGGAAAAAAGACCATCCTAGTAGGGTTGCCTATTTGTGTGAGATTGGCATCAAGGAATTAAAGACCTATCAACATAAACTAAAAATTAAAAAAGCTAACAAAATTCTGAAAACACCAACCATGAAACCAAAACCCTCCATTTTAACCACTTGACAACCAAGGGCGTGTATATACGTTCTTGGGTTTAAGTGGTGATATCTGAATGGTGCCTGCAGCTGCAGGCACCATTCAGATATCGTTTTTTTCAGCCAGCGATTCTAAAGAGGATTAAAGTGATCTTAGTGGCAGATTTGCCGCAAGATAACTTTTATCAGCGGCGGGAGAGGTGTCCCCCCCTCCCTCCGCTTTCCGGTCATCTCCGCCGCTTACCGGACCCACCGGCAGCGGCGGAGATGATCGCATCCGTCCCCCCAGTGTCTGTGAGCCGAGTGAGCGGCTGAAGGGATCGTCTTGAATTAAAAAGAGCAATTTAACCTAAAACAGAGGCCACCATATAATTGAGGGGAATAAACACCCAAAATGAATAAAACCCTCAAAAATATTGCCCCTCAAAACTGCAGAATTCACATTGGTAGAGGCAAACCAGAATTTCATTCCTATTTGTAACACCTAATTTATGTAGCCACGTGGGATATGATGGATTGTTACAAAATAATATTAATAATAATATCTGATTTCAGATTCCGGTATCTCGATGTTCAGATCCCTGTTTACCCGGCAGCAGAAAAAAGTTTGGATCTTCAATACATAAATGCTGCTATGAGTGCATCCCATGTCCAGAAGGAGAGATATCCAACATTTCCGGTAGAGTTTGCATTTGTTAGCAATTTATTGTTGGAACAGTCAGCAGGTACTGCTGTAGTTAAAGTGTGTGTCTGGGAATAAGAAATATGGATTACATCTCTGCAATGTGTGCATATCTCCCGATATTTTATCCTTTTAAAGACTCTGCAAGTACAGGACAATATCTGTTGATCCTGTCAGAAATACACTCAGCTCCTAAGTGTGTTGCTATGGCTATTAATGACTTTAAAAAATAATAGCGTTAGATTTTTAGACCATGTGTTTTCAGGCTTCCCCCTTCTAAGATGATTTCCTGGTCCTCTGATGTTTCATTGATGGTAAGTGAGAACTGCCCAATAGAGTTGATCGAACCCGGACTGTAATAACGGAAAATTGTTATCAGATACTTACCGTAATTTTCCTTTCCTGGCTCTGCCCCATGGCAGCACACCTTGGGTCGACCCCGTATAGGACATCCCTGTACAGAGCATAAAAAGGACAGCAGTACCTGGAGATGGTGTTCTGTAACTAGCTTGCGACGGCCCAGGGTGGGAATGTGCTGCCATGGGGCAGAGCCAGGAAAGGAAAATTACGGTAAGTATCTGATAACAATTTTCTGTTTTCCTGGCTCAGCCCCATGTCAGCACACCTCGGAACCTAACTAGCATACAACATGGGAGGGCAAGACAAAACCTCAGGAATAGACACCAGGTGCTGCTCAGAAAAATTTTATTGACACTCAGAGAAAACAGAGGATAACTCTGAAGTCCCCAAGGCATTGGAATGGGAAGCGACATCCAGCTTGTAATGCTTGATGAACGTATTCGGAGAACTCCAACTTGCCGCTTTACAAATCTCGTCTGCCGGCACCTTACACCAGGCTGCCCAGGAGGATGAGACCACCCTGGTTGAATGCGCACTGATTTCCTGTGGAGGGGAGAGGCCTTCGAGGGAGTATGTTGTCTGGATTGTTTTTACCACCCATGAAGAAATGACTCTGGAGGACGCTGGCATACCTTTCCTGGAGCCCGATGGGTATACGAAGAGAGCCTCAGACTTCCTGAATGGACTCGTCCTTAGCAAATACGTCTGCAGAATGGTTTTGAGATCCAAATCTCATAGGTCCGAGTCCTCCAAATCGCCTGCTGCCTGAGGAAGAACCGGAAGCACTGACTGCCAGTTGAAATGAAATTGCGTAGAAACTTTCGGCAAGAACTTTGGAGAGGGTCTCAATACGACCCTATCTGGAAAGAATGTACAGTATGGTTCTTTGCAGGAAAAAGCTGCCACCTCCTACACACGCCTTGCTGAAACCACGGTTGTGAGGAATACCACCTTCAGGGTGAGGTGAAAAAGTGAACTATCCGCATCCGGAGAGAAAGGGGATTTTAACAACCCTTTTAGCACCAACGGCAAATCCCATCTAGGAAACACTGGGCGAATCGGAGGCCGAATCTTGATTGCTGCTTTTAGAAATCTCACTACAAGCGGATTCCTTGCCCCAAGGAATGACGGTTAGGGCCGTAAGAGCGGAAACCTGGACCTTCAGGGTGTTATAACTCAGACCCGTATCTAGGCCTGACTGAAGGAATTTTAAAACATCAGTTACTGATGGTATTTGAAACAAGAACCCTTGTTGGGTAGCAAATACTTCAAACTTCCTCCAAACTCGGTGATAGGTCCTGTTCGTAGAAGGCTTTCGTGCTGTAAGCAGGGTGGCCACTACTGACTCGGGGAGGTTTAAGCCATCTAGCTTGCCCCGTTCAACAGCCAAGCAGTCAAGTCCAGGCGGGCCGGCTCGGGATGAAGCTGGCCGTTCTGCTGAAGCAGGTCCCAGGCTTGTGGCAATCTGACCGGAGGAAATTTTGCCAGGTGACAGAGGAGCGGAAACCACGGCCTCCTCGGCCAAAACGGGGCGACCACTATCGCTGTGACCTCGTCCTCTATTATCTTCTGCAGGCATCTGAGGATCAGTGCTGTGGGAGGAAACAAGTAGACTAGGTTGAAGCTCCATCTCTGAGATAGTGCATCTTGCCCCAGGGCCTGATGACAATAGTACCTGGAAAAGAATCGTGGCACCTGACGATTGGTTGGAGTTGCCATCAAATCAACATCGGGCACCCCCCACTGCTTGAAGATTTGCCCCAGGTATTTCGGATTTAGCATCCACTCTGAGTTGTGGGAGAATCTGCGACTCAGGAAATCGGCCATGGAATTCTGAACCCCGGGAAGATAGATTGCTGAATATCTCCGCCGTACCTGAAGAAGGGACAGGCTCCTTGTCCCCCCTTGCCTCATTACATAAGACACTGCTGTCTTGTTGTCCATTAGAAGCCGAACTCTCTTGCCTCGAACTATGGGAAGGAAAACTAGAAGGGCCTCCCTGGCCGCCCTGAGCTCCAGCAGATTGGAGGAACAGGAAGTTTGAGGGTCCCATCTCCCTTGGGCCTTCAACTCGCCGCAATGAGCCCCCCAACCCTGCAGACTGGCGTCTGATGTGACCGTAATCCAGTCTCCAGGGTTGATGGCCCTGCCTTCAGTCAGGTTCTCTTTCCTTGTCCACCAGAGAAGATTGTTTCGGATAGACCGAGGAATCAGAATCTGCTGATGCAACGAATCACGGCGCCACTGGCTGAGGAGAGCAAACTGATACCTTCTTGTATGCCACTGTCCCCACTGGACTGCTGGAATACATGCCATAAGATTCCCCAGGAAGCTCATTCCTTCGCGAACTTTAATGATTGCTGTAGTTCCCATTCTCTTTGCCTCTCTCATCACGCGAATGACCCTGTCCTCTGGGAGAAAGATCTTGTACTGCCGTGTGTCGAAAGACATTCCCAGGTAAATCAACGTCTGTGATGGAATAAGGTGGCTTTTCCCTGTGTTCACCATCCACCCAAACTGGCCCAGGGTGGCAAGGACACGATCCCGGTGCTGCAACAAAAGATCGCTGGATTGAGCGACGATTAGGACATCGTCCAAATAATGGAACACCCTTATTCCTTGCTGCCAGAGGTACGCGATTACCGTCACCAGGACTTTTGTAAATGACCTTGGGGCGGAACTGAGGCCGAACGGGAGGCATCTGAACTGAAAATGGTCTCCCGCATACACAAAACGTAGAAAACGTTGATGAGCTTCTGATATTGGAATATGAAAATACGCATTCTCGAGGTCCACAGAAACCATCCAGTCGCCTCGGCGTATGACCGCCATGATCATCCTGAGGGACTCCATCCAAAACGACTGTGGCTTCAGGAAGGAGTTCAGCCTCTTCAAATCCATGACTGGGCGCCACTTGCCCGAGGATTTTTGAACAAGGAAGAGAGGTGAGTACACCCCCTGGCCCCGTTCCATTTTTGGTACTGGAACAACAGCCCGCAACATTACCAATTCTGTGATGTAGGACTCGAGACATAGACGCTTTTCTGGTGACCTTGGTATCTCCGTAACCATCCAAATTCTTCCTGGAGGCCGAGCCTGAAATTGAAGCAAAAGACCATCCTTGACTACTTTCAACACCCAGGCATCTGTTATTCTTTCCGCCCAGATACTGCCGTAGGCGATCAATCTTGCTCCTACTGGCGGCCCCTGGGCCTTCAAAATGATTTTGCTGTGGACTTGGAAGCCTGGGATGCTTTAGGTTTGGACTGATCGGAGAAGGTGCTTCGAGGACGCCACGAGAATCTTGAGAATTGCCTGCCCGGGCGATACGACCTGGCCTCTTTGAACTGCTCCCTGGGCCTTCTGTTAGCCCGAAATGACTGCTGTTGTCGCCTCCGGTCCTGGGGAAGGAGACCAGATTTCCCCCCCTGTCACCCGGCTAATGGCCTCCTCCAATGTCTTACCAAAGAGCGTGCCACCTGCAAATGAGATAGAACACAGCGCCTGCTTGGGCGCTGAATCAGTGGCCCAGTGTTTCAGCCAAAGAGCCCGCCTAGCCGTGACCGAATGTGACATGATGCGGGAGGAAAACCTGAAGAAGGTCCACTGCTGCCTCCGCCATGAACTCTGCCGACAACTTCAGGGCTTGCAGATTTGAGACTACACTGTCTTCCTCCGAGGGGGAACCCAAGGCTGACTCTATTTGCGAAAACCAGACCTTTACTGCCCTGGCAATGGAGGTAAGGGCCACTGCTGGCCTGCAGGCAGCCCCTGCTGTAGTGAACACCTTCTTTAGCTCAGAGTCAGCCTTACGTTCCATGGAATCCTTAAACGATACAGTTTCCTCAAGCGGCAAGGTGATATGTCTTGCAAGCTGCTGCAATGATGCATCCACCTTGGGGGGGAATCCCAGGACTCCACTTCTGATGGCTTAAACGGGTAAAGCTTATTAATCCTGTTGTGCACAGGCGGTTTTCTGTCCGGCTTGGACCATTCCTCCTCCATCAATTCTTTAATTTCAGCAATAAATGGAAACTTTGGCAGTTCCCTCTTTAGATTTGGGTAGTATCTCCTTGGCTCCTGCGTACTTGCCGAGTCATCCTCCCACTCAATAGCCTGTTTTACAGCTAAAATGAAGGAGGGAATCAAGGCGAAATCGAATGAGTAGGACTCTGGAGTTTCCTGGCCCCCTTCTGAATCCACTTCCGAGTCTGACCCCACGTCACCCGGCACTGGAGTGTGGCCTCCTCTAGGTCTGCGAACCAGACCCAAGGCAGGCGGAGGGACAGGCAATAGGGCTTTAACCCCTTCTTCCACTGCTCGTCTAATGTAGGTCTTAATGTCCTCACCCCCAAATTGGCTTGGCTGGGCTGCTTCTCTAAGGCAAGGATCACAGAGGCGTTTAGTGGGCAGAGCCTGGGCTCCACAAGCCCAGCATACTGCTGAATGCTTCACCGCAGGGCCTGGTGATTCATGGCTGCAATGCGGCTTGCTAGCAGCTCGCCCCATAGACTCCGGGGAAAGACTCCGGTGGACGTGGTGGCGCTTTGCCTTAGCCTTAGCTCTCCCCCTGAAATGAAGGGGAACAATCGTCAGTGGCCCGTAATAGGTCGTTACTTAACGACCAAAAAAAATCTTTGCTGTCCCTTACCTTTCCACAGACTTCAGTGCCTCTTGTGTAGGGACCGGCGAGCTCATCCTGGGCTAGAGAAAGACACAAGGACAGCAGGAGAAAAAAAAAAAAAAAGAAAAAATTTTCACATACAGTCCATACTCCCTCTCCCCCCTGTATATTCCTCACTCACCAGCAGCAGTAGCCACAGAATACAGGGAGACTGCCAGAGGAAGCTGCAGGGAACAGGAGTTACATCAGTATACAAGGCACACAGATAGCAAGATCCAGCCCCCCATCCTCTCCCCCTCTCACCGGGAACACGCTCTCCTTATCAGCTGGCAGCCACAGGGAAGGAACGCTCTTCCCTGGATTTAAAACTGCCGCCCCCCCCACCGGCCAATCAGGCGCAGCCAGACGGTGCACCAATCACAGCTGCGCCCACTCGACCAATCAGGAAAGATGCCGTGACGTTACACAGGTGCGCCAGCCGGGTGGAAAGCAGAACCCGAAAGTGGAGGAGAATAGATCAGCGGCGCCCAGATCTCCATGAAGGCTACCTGAAGCCCCACAGCCCAGAACGGCATACTAGAAAGAAGCCCAGCATGGCTGCCCCCGCGCGACTGATGGCAGTTTATGCCAGCGCTACCTCCGGCACCAGGAGCGTCACCATCCGAGGGTTTTACCCCCTGAACCGGGACCTTTCACCGCAGGGACAGATGGCAGGAACCGGGACGTCCGGAGCAAGGACAGGATAAGAACACCATCTCCAGGTACTGCTGTCCTTTTTATGCTCTGTACAGGGATGTCCTATATGGGGTCAAGGGGGCGGGGTTGACCCGAGGTGTGCTGACATGGGGCTGAGCCAGGAAATATATATATTCTTTTGCATCCGAATAGAACTTTCATTTGGTGGTATCTGATCACCACTGGGGGTTTTTTCATTATATAAACAAAAAAAATGCAGAGCATTTTGAAAAAAAACAATATTGTTTTACTTTTTGCTATAAAACATCCAATAAAAAATAAAACAAATGAAATGTTTTCATAAATTTGGGGACTGTGATAGTGCGGGCGACAATCTGACACTAACTGACACTGAGAAGGACTGACTGCCACTGACATCACCAGGGACATTAATACAGTGATCAATGCTAATAATATGCACTGTCACTGTACTAATGACACTGGGTAGGAAGAAGCAGAGAGACTCACCGCTCCAGGACAATCACTCTTCCCTTAACCACTTCAGCCCCGGAAGGATTTCCAGCTTTAGAACCGGAGCCCTTTTTGCGATTCGGCGCTGCGTCGCTTTAACTGACAATTGCGCGGTCGTGCGACGTTTTACCCAAACAAAATTTGCGTCCTTTTTTCCCACAAATAGAGCTTTCTTTGGGTGGTATTTGATCACCGCTGCGTCATTTCTGATCGCCACTATAAACAAAAGTAGAGTGACAATTTTGCAAAAAAACCCAAATTTCTTACTTTTTCCTAAAATACAAATCCAAAAAAATATATAAAAAAACATTTTTTTTCACCGTTTTTGGCCGATTTATATTCTTCCTCATATTTGCGATAAAAAAAATCGCAATCGGCTTTTATTGATTGGTTTGCGCAAAAGTGGTCGCGTTTACGGATGATGAGAATTCATTTTTGGGGTTTTTATTTTTTTTTTATTTTTTACTAATAATGGCGGCAATCTGCGATTTTTTTGCGGTACTGCGATATTTCAGCGGACATGTCGGACCATTTTGACACTTTTTTGGGACCATTGGCATTTATACAGCGATCAGTGCTATAAAAATGCACTGATTACTGTGTAAATGCCATTGGCAGTGAAGGGGTTAACCTGCAGGGGGCGCTCTAATGGTTAACTATGTTCCCTGGGCGTGTTCTAACTGTATGGGGGCTGCCCTGACAGGGGAAGGGAAGTGGTCACAGCCTCCATGTACAGGAAGGCTGTGATCACAGCCCTTCCCCCTCACACAGAGCGGAGGTCCGTGTTTACTTACACGGACCTCCGCTCCTTCGCTCCGGGGGGGCCATCGCGGGTAGCCGGCGGCAATCGAAGCCACCGCACCCGCTCCCTGGCCCTCCCCGAACACAGTGAGCGCGCGGGCTCGCCTCCGGCGGCACGCGCGCGCGCTCACTAAACTCGTTCTCGCAGCCGCCGTCGTATGACGGCGTTTTGCGGGAACGAGCCACTTTGGCGCCGTCAGATGCCGATCAGCCGTCGGCAAGTGGTTAATTCAGCTGTCTCTGCAATGAAATGGTGCCGGCCCTGTTTGCCATCTTGGCCTCTGTTTAACCTCCAACTGCCATGATGCTGCACATGTGATCAGCTATGACACCAGCCATTGGATGGTTTGACAGTTTGGTTTAGAGCACAATCAATGGGAGTGTTACATTTCCGGCACATGCCGGAAATCTAACTGGTTTTTAACCTGTTAAATGGATGAGTTTACTACCGCTTTAACCCCTTGCTTGGGCACCGTCAAATGATGGAGGAGCGGTGTGGCTCTAGTTCTAGGGCTATGTCATATGACATCGCCCAGAATGGCCACTCGCATGTGCCCGCAGGGGCATGCAGCATGGCGATCACGGGTGCCTAGGACATGGCGTGACCCTGATCTCTGTAAAGAGCTGATGACGTGGCTCTTTAACCATGTGATCAGCTGTGTCCAATCACAGCCGGTCACATGTAAATGTGGAAGTGCCTGTAATCGGCTCTCATCACCTCACACTGACAGAGTGTGTGGCAAGGAGAGCTGATCAGTGGCATCTCCTTGCAGGGGACACAAGGACAGGTAATCAGGGCACTGATCATCAGTGCCCTGATTACAGTAAAGCCCCCCAGTGCCCATCAGTGACACCAATCAGAGCCCATCAGTGACACCAATCAGTGCCCATTAGTGCTGCCTATCAATGCCCATCAGTGCCTCCCATCAGTACCCATCAGCGCCCCCTATCCGTGCTGCCTATAAGTGCCACCTGTCAGTGCTCATCAGTGCTGCACATCAGTGCCACCTATCAGTGCCCATCAGTGTGGCATATTAGTGGAGCCTCATCAGTGCCACCTAACCAGTGCCCACAATTGCTACCTCCATAAGTGCAACCTCATCAGTGCCCATCAATGCAGCCTATCAGTGCCCATCAGTGCAGCATCATCAGGGCACATCAGTAAAGGAGAAAAAATATTTATTTAAAAAAAATGATTTTTTTTTTTTTTTTTAGTAAAAAATAAAAGACCCAGCTGTGATTAAATATAGCCAAAAGAAAGCTCTATTTGTGTGAACAAAATTATTTAAAATTGGGTATAGTGTTGCATGACCGCGCAATTGTCATTCAAAATGTGACATCGCTGAAAGCTGAAAAATGGCCTGGGCAGGAAGGGGGTGAAAATGCCCGGTATTGAGGTGGATAAGGACATATTAAATAATGGCATTATTGAGTGCATTCCAATGGACAACAAATATAAAAGAATTAAAGTTATATCTTCTGGCCTAAAAAAAGCATATTAATCAGAAGAAAAAAGGATTTTAAAAAATATATAAGGCAAAAGGGTCACTGTCAGCATTTCAACACTGCAAATAATGCAATACGAAATGTAAGAGCATGATCAGGGCAGATAAATAATCCATGTGAGTTGCAAGACAAAGGCATGAGAGAACCACCCAATATTTAAAAAATGTCTTAATAGCAAAAAGGCAAAATCAAAGCATATCCCCGCAAAGGATAGGAGAAATTGGTTACAAATAACGAGCATAAGAGAACTGTATTAAATACATTCTTCCTCTAAATTTTTATAAAGGAAAAATGAGGGGTATAAGAAGCAAGAATGTATTCTTAGTAACACATAACAGAATGTACCCTTGTGTCTGATACAACCAGCGTTCAAAAAAGGCGGTAAAAACTTAAGCCAAAAAAATCACCAGGACCACTTGGCTTACAGCAGAGAGTTCTCAAAGGACTTAGCCACGTTATAGCCAGACCATAGTGTACCACCAATATCAAGAAAGGGCCAAGAAATATATCTGGAAACTACAGGCCAGTTAGTCTAAAATGAATATTATGTAAATGATTGGAGGAGATGATAAGGATCTATATTCAAGAATTTGCTTGGATGGATTTATGAAATTTCATTCTTGCCAGACCAACCTATTAACATTCTAAGAAGAGGTGAGCTGTAATCTGAATAGTGGAAAACCTGTGTATGCAGTGTATCTGGATTCCATCAAAGCATTTGACACAGTACCCAATAAATGCTTAACTCTTTCCCGCCTAAGGGTACAACAGATGTTAATGCCTAAGCACAATTTTACAACTTTGACATGTATTAGTAAAACTGCACATATCACCACAAATACTTTGTGCGTCCAGGTGGATTATACCTTTTTTTTCTTTTCAGGACAAATTGGGCTTTCATTTGGTGGTAAATAGTAATGGATATCTCCTGAATTTTTAGTATCAGAGAAGAATTAGCCAAAAATAGTAAAAAAAAATAATAACTTCTAATTTAGCTGTATATTTATTGCTACTACCATAACCTACCACCAAAGAACAACCCAAAATAAATTTTCCTGCTTCCAACAATCACAGCAATACCACATATGTATATGTTAGTTGTTGTTTGTATTCGTGGTAGTTTTTATTCTACCTAAAACACACTGACACTGATACTAACTTAATTGTGGTTTTAATTCTGCCCAAAATATACCGACCTTTGATCCTGTCCTCTGACCTTTGACACCGACCTTCACTTTTGACCCTTACTTGACCAAAACACTAAACCTGACACTGACCTAGATCCTTGATCTAGTTTTTTTTATTTTATTTATTTTTTTATTTATTACACACAGTTTTTTTTTTCTTTCTGCAAGGGGAGGGAGAGAAACAATGTATATCTTCCTTCCATTCAGTGAGAGAGAGAGAGACATAACACAGGAGTGAGCTTCAAAGTGGCTGATCACTGTGATAGCCAATTAGAGGCTATTAAAGTGATCAGGTGACCTGGGACTGGTATCTCCGGGTCGCAGTCATTAGCACATAGCCCCTGGTCTCTGTGCTGGGAGTGCTCCATGCGGAACACTCCTAGCACAAAGAATGACACATATATGCAGCCCCATGGAAAAAAACAGTCCAGTAAGGTTGCATATACGTACTGAGGTAGCAAGGGGTTGAATTACAAACTGAGGTCTGTTGGCATCCATTAAAGTGTATGTACATGGATATAAAACTAGTAAAAGGAGCACATCCTGAGGGTGGTGATACATAGAGTACCTTCTAATTGATCTGGAGTTGTAAGTGGGGTACCCCAAGGCTCTATCCTTTAATTTATTCATAAAGGATATAGAGGTTGGTATAAATACAACAATCTCATTGTTGACAATACAAAATTAAGCAGGGCAATAACTTGAATGTGAATTCTTTGTTAGGGGGAGAGCCTCTTGAAGATGGAAAAGGATTTGGGGGTTCTCGTAGATCTCAGACTCAGAAACAGCATGCAGTGCCAAGCTGCAGCCAGTAAGGCCAACAGACTACTAGCCTTATAAAAGGGTGTTTACTCGAGATAAAACTATAACTCTGCCAGTTCATACAACTCTTTAGCTGCATCTTGAGTATTCTGTCCAGTTATGGCAGTGGTTCTCAACTCCTGTCCTCAGGACCCACTAACAGGCCAGGCTTGCAGGATAACTGAAATACATCACAGGTGATATCATTTGCTGCTCAGTGATTGCAGTATTCTAGTCTGCATCTCCTCAAGGTAATACTTAAAATCTGGCCTGTTAGTGGGTCCCGAGGACCGGAGTTGAGAACCACTGAGTTATGGTCACTAGTTCTTAAGAAGAATGTGCTTAAACTGGAAAGTCCAGAGAAGAACAACAAAGATAATAAGAGGGCTTATGATGAAGAACAACTATAAGCATTAAACTTGTTCTGTATAAGTAAAAATAACTCAGCGCTAGTTTGGTATGGAACTGCTGCAACTCAAATCATGAAAGGGATAAAATAATAGACATGGCTAATGGTGTGCTGTTCCTTTAAATAGTGAACTGATGTGATAATGAAAATGAAGTGAATAAACCAGATATGTACCCAAGTGTTCAAACATAAACTATGTGTGTGTGTGGACAATAAGGTAGCAGCTTAGTGATGCAAATAACAAATGTCATAACAAATGCATTATTAAAAATGTCAATGTGCAAAAAATGCAAAAAAATTCTGACGTATAAAAAATTAGGTTACGTTGAAAATGTTCAAGTCCATAGGAAAATTCATACACTTAATAAAGGGTGTGACAAGTGAGAATGGTATTCAACTCTTACCAGATGTGATGGATCTTTAGTACAGAGATCAAAGAAGCTTATGCCAGGATGATCACAGGCGTGGAGATTTCAAACAGCGTGTCTTGATACTGTACACTTGCATGAATGAGCAGATCTGATGGATCTGATCGATCCCTGTCATAGGGAAAAGGAAGCTTATGCTGGGATGATCACAGGTGTGGGGATTTCAAACAGCATGTCTTGATACACTTGCAAGGATGAGCTCCATGTGTTCAAAGATCATATCTGAAAAGGGAGAAGCCTCATAGTGTAAATCGGCCAATTTTATTAAAAAAAAAATAGATAAGCTTACACAAAGGTGTAAAACTCAGCGTGAATGTTATCTCTAGTGACAGTGTCAGTCTGTGATCTAGATAAAGACCCTTGTAAGTACTCTCAGAAATGATGCGTTTCCACACAACTGTCATTTACTGGGAAATGGAGACTCGTTGTTTGAAATCTCCACACCTGTGATCATCCCGGCATAGGCTTCCTTGATCCATGTGACAGGGATCCATAAGATCTGCGCATCCCTGCAAGTGTATAAAGACACGCTGTTTGAAATCTCCACACTTGTGATCATCCAGGCATAAGCTTCTTTGATCTCTGTAATAGAGATCCATCAGATCTGGTAAGAGGTCACTCTCTTTTCCTATGGATGGAACACTTTTCTGTTTTTCTTGAACACTGGTAGCCACGGAGTTGAATATCATTCTCACGTGTCACACCCATGCTTAAGATGCTTAAGAAGAGATGTGATCTTGATATACAAATATGTAAATGGTTATTCTAGCATTGGGAGGAAATTATTCAGTCTCAGGTCTCTCAAAAAGATACATGGCCACTCAATGAGGTTGGACAAGAGGCAGTTTAACATTATCCTGCATACGGCATTCTTCACTGTCAAAGTAGTAAGGATGTGTAAGTGTCAATATTTTCAAAAAACCTTTAGATGGGCATTTTAGCAATCACAATATATAGGCATGAATGCGCACACTGCAGCTGCAGACATCCCGGAAGGCCGGAGTGGGCCTGAAATCACTTCAGCAAGGTGGGGTCGAGTCTGAGCCTTGTGACTCCCCCGTGAATACCAGTGACATAGGAGGAGAAGAATCTGCTATGGCCCACATCTTGGTCAGGAACTTGGCACTTGCAAGTACTGCCATGCAGGAGCCAAATGTCCCTTAAACACTGGCTGCATCCATGTCCCTCACTAAACCCAGCCAGAAGGAGCCAGCGGTGGAGGAGAATAAACCCTCAGGTGAGCTGCAAGGGGATTGTGGGGATAGGGCCTTAGATTGGGGATCCCCCAGACTGTTAGCTGAATTTGGGTACCTTGAGAAACTAGCAGAGTAGTCATCTCCGTAGAATAGCTCAGAGGAGGAGTGGGAGACAGGAGGTTCCCAGGTCCTGGAAGTCCCATCCGAGGGAGGAGAGGAGACTAATTTTGCTAGGGAGCCCGAAGAAGCTATCTGCAGCCGACAGCTTTTTGTCCATAGACCTTTCACTACCCAGACTAGAGCACCAACCTACGGGCAGTGGGTGCAGAGGTCCCCTGAAGTCTGTGTCCAGTCCAGGAAAGGAAATCCAAGAGTGCTGCCTAGTCTTTCCCGGGTTCAGTGGGAGATTCAAAGGAGGGTCGCTCTGGAGTGGGGTCTGGACTTACCCTATGTCCCTCCTGAAGTCATGGACATTGTTGAGGAATCCCGGGAAGAGTGGGAGAATGACCTGATTTGGGAGTTTCTACATGTACCTAAGCCACAGCGGGTGCCAGAGAGTGAGGAGGCCTGGGACCATTTTGTGGACATTCAAAAGGAATGGCGGCTGGGGAGATCCACCCACAGAGACAGAGTGATGGTTGTCAGGCCGGGATGGCCCATGAAGAGTCATTCTGTCTCCATCAGGGAGGAAGGGGGTACCAGGAAGAGGTTACCGGACTCACACTTTTATGCTTGAGAGGGACTGTTGGAGTACAGCCTCTATAAAGTGCCATATGGACTGCTGGAGGGATGCAGAGGGAATGTGTCCTTCCTTTATCCCTGACTTTGCAGGAACAGACTGGCCTGCTACCCTGGCTGCCCAATGGATGAAATGGATCCCGTTGCAAGGACACTGAGGGTAAAGTATGTCCTCAAAACAAACTTTTTGTGAGCTTGTTTGCTCGAGGAGGGGCCCCTCTCATCAGGAATTCCAAAAAGAATGTTTGGGAAAAAAAAGAAAAAAGTAAATATATTGTGTTTTTCCTTTAATGTTCTGTCAGAAGCTCATAACCCCCTACTGACAGAAATACAGGTGAAATGTGCTGCTGTGTTATTACTGTTGATCTTTCTGTTAGTGGGATTTATAACCCCCTGCTGACAGAAATGTGTAAAGTGTACAGTTAGGTTAGGACAGGGTGTTGTCTGTTTGTTGATATGTAATTTATTTATATGTCCCTTCAAAGTTTATTCCCTTTTTCCCCTTCAACTTATCTTATGTGATGCTCTTACTCCTGGGCACAGGAGCTATTTGCTCAATTTACCAGTCAAGGAACTGGCTGTTTTTTTGGTGTGGGGGGGGGTCTAGCACCCTCTAGGTAGTGAAGTACTAGAGTAGGTTTTTTTCTGGCAGTGTAGGTAAATTTAAGCAGGCCTGGCTGGTTGTTAGGCCTGTTTGTTTTAATTCTGGGCTGAAAGTGGTTCAGGGTAGCAGCTGGTGACTCACAGGTAGTGTCATTTCTCTGATGAAGAAGAGCGGTCGAACTAGCTGATGTATCTTAAGAAGCCCTGACCAATCCCCAACTTGTATTGGCAGGGGACAAGCCTCCTTAAATAACTGGGGTCAGCCCAGCTGGGAAGAGGTTGTTGGGTGGAAGATGGAGTGAGAGAGTGTGGAGTCAGTCGGGCCCACGGGGAGCCCCCAGTCTGGGGGGATGACCCTGGGTTTAAGCTCGGGTGCATCCGGGAGGAGTGAAGAGATCCTGGAAGGAGAGTAGAAAGTCAGGACATCAGGAGAGAGTACACTCTAAGAGTCTCCAGGAGGACTACTCGTCACAGCAAGTGAAGTGCTGGTGAGCGAGGCACAGTCGGGAGGACTGGGGATGCATGCCTGAGAGGAGCTGGGAGTTTGCAGCTGGAGAGGGTGCAGAACCAGAAGTGAAAACAGTGGAAAGTGGTCATTGCAGCCATGCTGGTTGGCAGGGCCAGAAGAAAGCTATCTGGGAGTGGTAGCTGAGGAGAAGATGGCTAGCACCTAAACTTTTCTACACAAAAGAAGCCTGAGGCCTCTGCCTACAAAAGGCAGTCCACAAGGCCTGGCTGAGTTTGTGTGCCAGGCCTACCCATGCAGTGCTAGCTAGTCTGGAGGAGTGACAGTCTGCAGCAAGGGAAGTGCTGGTGGCAGAGGAACAGTCTGCAGCAAGTGTTTGTGCTGGAGGAGTAACGGAAAGCAGCAAGTGGTTGTGTTGGAGAGAAGAGTGACCTGTATATACTGGAGTGTATATAGGAGTCCTATGCAAGTTTGCACTGAATGTTTGTTTTGTTCTTGGGCATCCCATAAGCCCCAAATCCCTATGCAAGTTCATTACCCTCTGAGTGACTGAGATGGATGTCTGGCTGGGCATGGTGATGGATGAACTACTACTTTCAGCAACCCCTACGGGGACATGGCTACTTATTGCTCAAACATGCCATGGATATATGTGAAATTACACCCCAAAATATATTATTCCGCTTCTCCTGAGTATGGGGATACCACATATATGAGACTTTTTGGCAGTCTAGCCACGTACAAGAACCCGAAAACCAATCTACGCCTTCAGGATTTGGAAAGGTGTAATGACCCCATTTTGTAAAGTAGACACCCCAAGCTGTTTGCGGAGAGAGGCTGGTTGAGTATTTTGCAGATCTTGCTTTTTGTCACAAAGTTTTGAAAAAGAAAAAAAGAAATAAATTCCTTTTCATTCTTCATTTTCCAAAACAAATGAGAGCTGCAAAATACTCACCATGCATCTTAGCAAATACCTTGGGGTGTTAAAAGACTGTGCGGAGGGTTAATCACATTTGATTGTGGTTTCCTCTAGTTCCTAGAGGAGCAGCTCTATTTGAACTTCCTGCTTCCTGTAGCAAGTGCTGTCTGATCTACAGCGTGTTCGTGAGTTCCTGTGACCTGTCTTTCCAGTCTTCCTGTATCTGTGACCCGGCTTGCCTGACCTCTGATTGAACCCTGCCTGCACTGACCCTCTGCCTGCCTACAACCACATCTCTGCCTAACCCTCTTGTACCTCAGCTGCCCGCACGTTGCCGACCCTGCCTGTACCCGAGTATCCGCTTGCCTGAACTACTTGTACCGCACCGCCAGCCTGTTACCGACCCATCCTGAACCACCACCCTTCTACCTGCATGAGTTCCAGTGGACCTTCACCTGCCATCTGTGACCAAGTCCAGCCCTCGTGCCCCCCTGTGCTCCAGAGCTCCCTGTCTTCACTACCAGGGGCTCTTGAACCAGGGCCGCAAGTGAGGTTGCCCCCGCATAAGCCAGACTCAACCACCAGGTACGTGACAGTATCAGACAGCCACGTTTGAGTCTGCGTGGGGCCCTCTATCATGGAGGAAGTGTGTGTCTATCTTACTGGCCTGTCTTAAGCAGTCAGGGGCCTCCAGGATGAATATGTCCGCCTGAAAAGACAAGTTCAGGATCTGGCATCAACATCAGCAGATCCCGACCCGGCCTCATCCCGTATCTCAGTGACTTTTCCTACGGAACCCAGAGTGCCCATGCCCGAGCGGTTTACGGGGGACCGCCAGAGCTTCTGGGCGTTTCGGACTTCCTGTGAGCTATACTTTTCCCTGCAACCCCGCACCTTCTCTCTGGATTCAGCCAAAGTGGGCTCCTCCGAGATGGGCCCCAGGCCTGGGCTCACCGGTTATTAGAGCAGAAAGACCCAGAGACCTCAACCCTGGAGAGCTTCTTCTGAGCCATGTCTCAGTTATATGAGGACCCCAAACTGGTCGCAACAGCGGAGACCTGCTTCACACGCTCCAGCAGGGCCACCGTAAAGCAGAGGAGTATATCTCCGAGTTTTGGTGATGGAGCGCCGATACAGCCTGGAACGGCCCGGCCCTCTGTTACCAGTTACGGCTGGGGCTCCCGGAGCCGCTCAAGGATGAGTTGGCCCGTGTCGGGGTTCCTCATACCCTGGACGCGTTAGTCAATTTGGCCATCCAGATTGACCGCCGCCTGCTGGAACGCAGAACGCAGAACGGAGAGAGCTGCTGTGCTCCTGTGGCCCTCTCAGTGGACACCCAGTCCTACCACGACCTCCTCCTCCTCTCCACATGGACACTTGGAACCACGGCAGCATGGGCGTCCCCGCCTCTCCCTGTCATCTGAAGAGCGACTGAGGCGCATGACTCTCGGTCTGTGCTTGTACTGCGGGGAATCCGGACATCGGATCTGCGACTGCCCGGCCAAGGGCCTTACCCCGGTTGCCAGGAATGTGCTGTCTCTACCTGACACCAAGTCCCACCTTGTCCTCTCCTTGTCCCTAAAGCTGCCCAGCGGAAGCGTGCAGGTCCCAGCCATCATGGATACAGGGGTCTGCAGTTGCTTTGTGGATCTCGCTTTTGCCACCCAGCATCGCATTCTGCTCCGAACCAAGGACCACCCAGTGGTCATCCGGTTGGTCGATGGGTCGACTATCACATCTGGTGCAGTGACCCAGGAAACGCTTCCTCTTTCTGCCAGCATAAGTGGGGGTCATGCAGAATTCTTACTGCTGGGTGTTATCTCGTCCCCACTAGTGTTGAGCAAACCCGGACTGTAAAGTTTGGGTTCGTACCGAACTTTGGGGTGTCCGGGACCCAGACCCGAACCCGGACTTTTCAAAAAAAGTCCGGGTTCGGGTCCGGGGTTCTGGTAATTTTACCAAAAGTTATGAAAATTGCTGTAAAAAAGTCCAGGAAAATCCTAGAGGTCTGCAAAGGGAAGGACAATGGGGGTAAGGGTGGGACAAGTGCCCTACAAAGAAATGGGGACAGGGAAATAACTAAAAGCATTTAAAAAAAAATAAAAGCATAAAAAAAAATCAAAATTGGAGGTGGATGTGGACCATCTTCAAACTGGGTCTGAAAAGTATTAATTAAAGGTAGAAGCCATATAACTGTTCTAAAATCATCTTCAAACTGTGTCAAAAAAGTATAAATATATGAAAAAACTGTGTCAAACTTCTACTAAAATCTTGTCAATATACCGAAGATGGAAATTAATTATGAAAAGTCTGGGTCAAACTTCTACCAGGTGTAGGTGGAGGTTAAAACTAAAAAA
>BLSH010353823.1:253421-264761 GCA_018402905.1 Glandirana rugosa | reverse complement strand
AAATGAAACCCTTGAGCCTGGAGATAAGCAAATCCTGGACTTGTGTGGATTGGAGCTCCTAGACTAGAGCATACTTCCAAACTTTACTTTCAGTGAAATGGTGAGAGATGTCATAACATCAAACCGGAGAATGGACTGTGACATCAGCTTGTCTTTGGCCAATATTCAAGATCTCCATGTGACATACTGAAGAAACTACAAACTTTGAAATGAGGCCTAACAGCTATACGGGTAACAAATGTTTACCAAATCCTTTCCCAGTCATGGCCTAAAGCTATATTATCTAATAACTGTTTCATGGGGATATTTTAGAGGCTGGTGAAGAGAGATGTAACCAGTTTTCAATTACATATTTTATATGAGCCGTTGTAAAGCATTCAGTACCTCAAATTGTAATGATATGTTTGTTGTTTGTTGTTGGCATTATGGGTCAGTTCTAAGAATTAGAACAGACCCAAGTGGGGAAATGTTGTGTAATATTTAATATATTATATATATATATATATGTGTGTGTGTATGTACATGCACATGTATATATTATATTGTGTGTATACATACATTGGGTATGTATTGGGACAGACACTTGACAAATCTATTTTATATTGTATTGTTGTGCAAAGATGCGTTGATATTTGGGACTGGTTATCTAATTAGGCATTTCAAAGGGAGTTTTGATTAAAGACAGATAATGCCTCCATGATATGCTAATGTTACGGCTTAGGGTCATTATTTGTTGCTCTTTCAAGACAAAAGGCCTAATTAAATTGCTCACTCTTAGTCACCCATGGGAGGGGGGATAAAGGTGTATAAGAGGGGAGCCTGTGTTAAGTAAAGTATGACAGGAAGACTGGGTTCCTCTGAAGTGGTCTCAATGCTACACTATTCCTGTCATCAATATTCTCTACACCTATGTTGGATTGTATTATCTCTTGTTGGACTTTGTTCTGTCTGAAGTCAATAAATGTTTCTCTCTAGAAGGACCGAGTTCTGCGGAACATTAACCACAATAATAACTAAATAATAGCATTCATCCATTCATCCACTACTACATCACTACAATATGGTTCATAGATCTCAGGCTGCTGGGTTGGTATGTATTGCTTACATATATAGGTTGAGAAAAATAATGTCAAGTAAAAGAGTCATGAAATCTTATGGAGTAAAAGTTTGCTCCGAGAGGGTTCAAGAAGTAGTAGAGGAATAAGAGAGTGAAAAAAGATAAGAGAGAAAGGGGGAGTAGGGGCAGGGGGATAGAAAAGGGTGTTGCTGGGAGGGAAGACGGTCCAGCTAAAGGATAAGGTTAACAGGGACAAAATGTGATTATTGATGCGGAGTTAAGGAAGAAGTAAGCTAAGTCAAAGTTTGTAGGGAGGAAGTAGCGTATCCAGGGTTGCCATATTTTGTCAAATTTAGGAATAGTATCCTGGATTGTGGCTTCTATCTTGGCATGAACCATAGCCTTGGCGATTCTATGCTTGGTCTTGGGGATGGGTAGAGAGGGGGTTTTCCAACCTTTAGCTATAGTTTGTTTTGTGGCTGTTGTAATTTGCAGTATAAGTTTAAATTGCCTATTTGAGATCTCTGGGGGTTTGTAGTTGAGTAAAGCCACTTCCGGAGTGGGACTTAGGGGTTGATCGATTAACTTGGATATGATGGAGAAAACTTCTTTCCAAAAATTTTGCACAAGGGGGCAGTTCCACCAAATTTGAAGGTGGGTCCCTTTGTCTAGACAACCTCGGAAGCAGTTAGGTGGGTATGTGGAGAGATATTTGGCTATTCAAGAGGGTACCAGGTACCATCGGAAGAGGACTTTGTAATTTGCCTCTGAGGCAATCACATTTTGGGTCGCTGATTTGGTGGCTTGCCAGATGTCTCTCCATTGGGTCGCTTCTAAGTGTATATTAAGGTCTGTTTCCCATTTGGAAACATAGGGGAGAGTGTTGTGTGGTGGGAGGTCTAGGAGAAGGAGGCAGAGCTGGGAAATAGGTCCGTGCATGTGTGGGTCACGGTCACAACCCTGTTCGTAGATTGATTTACGTGGGATGGAGGGGTTGGCGCGGACATAAGATGAGAAAAAATGTTTCAGTTGTAGATAACGGCAGGAAAGGGGATCAGTGTGTCTGGAGTTGTGAATGAATATGCGCGAATAAGGCCTGCTTCTGACCATTTATGAAAAGAAGATGGAGATTCCCAGGCTTGGTATAATGAGGGGTTGCGGAGATAGGAGAGAAGAGGGTTATGTGGAGATTGCATTTTATATTTAAATTTAAGGGTATCCCAGCTCCCGTCAGGGGTGTCACTTGGTTGCGGGGTCCTGCCCCCCCCGCCCAAGGCCATAGAGATGTATGCTAAACATAAACATGCGTTGCCTCAATGTCACTCCCACTTCCTCTTACCGGAATGTGATCCGCAATCAATATCAGACTAAGACAGGTCAACACATTTTTCCCTAATAAGTAGGTATAATTGTAACTACTAACCTCTATACCGAACATAATATATACGCTCTAATGGTATGCCTTGTGAGATATATACTTTACTGACTCGTACGACTTGCACACGTTACGTGCTAAACAAATAAAACTCTGCAATAGACAACGCAACCCAATTCCACAAGATGTGGAGACCATGGTCCTTCCTTAAGCTTTCTGAGGAATATGCTAATCTAATCCAATAGACTTAGGTTATTTAACAACCCCCCCCCCCTTTCTCCTAGGTACTATTTACTTCACCAAATGACAAATGACTTGTAGTCACCGCTACTAGGACCTTGCTACTGCTGATATGGATACAGTTACCTATATGACATATAGAGTTGAATGTATACATATGTATGCACCGAGAGTCACTACACCAAGTCCATACTTCATACACCTTATCCCAATTTCTCTTAATAAATTATATATGATGCACTAGATGGTTTTATTGGTGACAATATTATAATCTGGATTCCTTACCTATGTGTAACTCACGGCAAGTAACTTCTTTATAATTGAGCTAATCCATGAACGATTTTGTATTTATCGCCTTATACTACATACCTATGTCATGTTCATAAAGTAAAACTGTTAATTGTTCATGAATCATACATAATGTAATTTTCTTGTATGACATGTGAAACTAAAAAAAAAAATTAAGGGTATCCCAAAGGCGGAGGGAGTGGCGTGTGATGGGGTTACAAAGGGTTTGACGATCTTTAGGTGGAAGCCATAGTAGTTTGGCTGTGGAGAGGGGGTCACAATCCACTGCTTCGAGCAAGATCCATAGGGGAATTTCCTTAGTTGCATGATATTTGGTGAGGATAGCTAGCTGGGCTGCTTGGTAATATTTTTTAAATGAGGGAAGGGCTAAACCACCTTGGGATTTTGTGAAGTAGAGTATGGTTTTAGAGATATGGGGCTTAATTTTGCCCCAAATGAAGTTAAGGTACTACTATGCAGAATCCGTAGGTAGTATTCAGGTACTGCTACCGGGAGGACTCTAAATAAGTATAGAATTTTTGGGAGAATTACTATTTTTACTGCGGTTATACGGCCTAGCCATGATAAGGGTAGCGATGTCCAAGATGACATTAGTTTGGTTAAATGGGTTAGCATGGTGGGGTAGTTGGCTGAAAATAAGGTGGCTGGGTCTGAGGTCACTTTGACACCTAAATAAGTAAGAGTGGAGGGTGCCCAAGAGAAAGGTAGGACAGCTTGCAGGTGGGATACTTGTAAGGGAGATAGGGAAACATTTAATATTTTGGATTTATGGGTGTTAACCACTAGCCCGGAGATACCAGCGAAGACGTTTAGTGTGTTCAGTAGAGTTGGTGTGAACGTCAGAGGAGTTGTAAGAAAGACTAAAATATCGTCAGCAAAAATGCACAATTTGTGATGATGTCCACCTGTATCCAGGCCTTTAATATTAGGATCTTCCCAGATTTTCCGGGCCAGTGGTTCTAACGCTAGAGCAAACAGTAAAAGGGAAAGTAGGCAGTCTTGGTGGGTTCCGCGTTGTACTGGGAAGGGGTCGGAGCGATGACCAGCATATGTGATAAGGGCCGTAGGTTTGGAGTAAAGAGATTGTGTCCATTTTTGAAAGTGGGGACCGAATCCCCATTTGTGCAGTACGGAGAGTAAGTATGGCCAGGATAAGCTATCAAAAGCTTTCTTAATATCTAAGGAGAGGAGGCAGGTAGGTATTTTGTGAGAGCGTGCTAAATGCGTCAAAAGTATAACTCTACGTACGTCGTCGCTAGCTTGTCTCAAAGGCATAAGGCCTACTTGGTCTCTATGTATAAGGGAACCAATGTGTGCATTAAGTCAAGTAGCTAGAACTTTCGCTAAGAGCTTGATATCATTGTTCAGTATAGAGATGGGATGAAAGTTTGTGCAGGAGGTGTCATCTGTTTGTGCCTTCGGTATCATAGATATGGTGGCTTTTAGGGATTCAGTATTAAAAGTTGAGCCTTTAAAGATAGAATTCATGGCTTCCGTTAGAAGTGGGGCCAACTTATCTGTAAAGCCTTTATAATATTTAGCCGTGAAGCCGCCTGGGCCAGGGCATTTGTTGCATTTGAGGGTTTTGATCGCTGCTCGGACCTCTAGTTCAGTGATTGGTTGATCTATGTGTGCTCTTTGGGTGGGGGTAAGCATGAGGAGGGTTAAAGAGTTTAAAAAAGTCTGAAATTTTAGGCAGGCTCGTTCATGTTAGAAGTTGTTGAATATAATGTAAAAAGATGTTTGTGGAATAGTTGAAGAATTTTAGTGGGATTACTAGTATAAGAGTCTGGGGAAGTCTTTAATCGAATGGGCTTATAGGGTTTTTCAAGGTTATGAAGAGATAAGGCTAAAAAGGAATCTGGCTTGTTAGCTTTTGTATAAATGCGATGATTCGAGCGTCTAAGAGCTTTTTCAGCCGAGTCTGTTAAAAAAAGGTCCAATTCCAGTTTAGCTTTTTCTAAGCTAATGTTATTGGCGGGGGTGAGGTAATTTTGAAATTCTATATGTGCTTGTGTGAAAGCCTGTTCAAGGGTTTGCAATTTGGAGAGTCGTTCTTTCTTTCTACACATGGGTAGACTAATCAGCCATGATTAGGATAACTGGATTGTGGGCTTCCCGGAGTAGGAGTGGGGAAGTGTCACCAGTAGAATTTAGGGCGATGTAGTCTTGGAGGGCTATTTCTATTTCCTGCACATTGGTGGGGAGGGAAAGTAAGGTGTCATTTAGTGACCAGGTCCTATTCGTGGGGGGTGGGGCTAAGGAGGACAGGGAAGACAGAACTGCATTGTGATCTGACCACAGGATAGGTATTATAAGAGAGGAGGACAACAGAGGCAAGGTGTCCATGGAAACTAGGATGTGGTCAATGTGTGAGAATGTTTTGTGTGGGTGTGAGTAAAAGGTATATTGTTTCTTGGAATGGGTTATTTTCCTGCCATGTGTCTGTTAAGGAGTACTTATGTAGTATTTGTTGAAACTACAGCTTGCGGGGGGTGTGCGTGGGAGAATAGGGTGATTTATCTAGGAAGGGAAGGAGGACTTGGTTTGAGTCTCCGCCTATGATTAAAGTGCCTGATTTGTGGGATTCAATTACTTGGAACAGGTGGGATAAAAAAGGAGTTGGATTATGATTGGGGGCATACTAGGAACATATTGTTACAGGTGTATCCATTAAATGGCCAGTTAGGATTAGGTATCTACCCTCGGGATCTTTTATTTCGGTTTGCAAGGTGAAGGAAGAAGATTTGTGGAAGGCGATTAGGACACCTCTTTGTTTGGTGCTTGCAGAGGCTGTGAAGAATTGGGGGTATGCGGGACTTAGGTATTTAGGGGTAAGAGTTGTGGTGAAGTGGGTCTCTTGTAGGCAAAGTACATGTGCCTTGATTGTGGAAAACGTACTAAATGCTTTGCGTCTCTTACAGGGGGAGTTGAGCCCCTGTGTGTTAAGGGAAAGCCATGGGGGATGACTTAGTGTGCAACTGGTATGGGATTCAGCTGGATGTGGTCACCCCCCCCCCCCCCGGCAGGGTGGGAGAATAACAGAAGAAAGGTAGGAGCAGAGAGAGGAAAGAGTAGAGCAGTATGGTAGGGTAAGGGATAGAGATGTGGAGAACCGTCCAGAGAGGCCTCTAGGGCCTGTCTGGAGGGATACATGTTGCCCGGGGATCCACCTGTAGAGGGGGGTCTCTAGGCAAGAGTGGGGCAGCAGTGACTAACAGCCCGGGACTAGGAAGCTGGGTATTGATTCAAAATCAGATAACTGGAGCAGCTGCACTGAGCGGTAAAATAATATTGCTAGTGAAGTGTATAACAGATCGCTTTATAAAGTATTAAGCATAGCATAAACACATCTTCTATTTAGGAAGAGTTAGTGACATTACAGTGTTGGTCCTAAAGGGGACATTGAGTAGACATCAATGAATATAATATTACTGATCTTGACACCCGAGAGTTTCTAATAAATCTTGTCCGATTGAGATAAAAGGGTAATCTTTTACTATTAGTAAGTGGTACAATACGAGGATGTGATCCGCCTATGTTAAATTGTGATTTTGGGGGAGGTTTGCGATGTAGTGTCTAGGGGGTCAAGATCAGGATTGCTGTCAGTGAGAAGTCTAAATCTAAAATAACTGTGAAGTAAACTTGAAACCTCAGGAAGGTAAGCATTAAGTAGCCTTCTGGAGTTTGTAAGGGAGTGTTCGTCTCGCCGGACCCTCCGAAGAGGGGCCCGGGAGAGGGACGCCTCGTATGGTTAAGCCTGAAGGACATTGCTAAATCCATTTGTGTTAGGAGGGCAACAACCTGTAAAAAAAAAAATAAGATGGTTAGTGTGATAGTAGAGTCTGCGATCCCGGAGCAGGGTCTCCGATTCAGCAAAAGTCATTTTGCAAATGTGGAAGGGGAGGAAGTTTGGGACTAAATCTGGTTAGTTCTGTTGAAATCACCCATAAATCTGTGGTAGCGATATCTGATCAGGAACCAAGACATTTATCGAAGAGGATGAGGTGTTCATAGCAGAGTATGCAGGTTAATTCTTGAGGTTGAATAATCCTCTCAGTCCATTGAGTCTGAAGGATCCTGATGAGCGAGCGATACACGACTTCTCTTTGAAGAAGAAGAAGGTGAGAGGGCTGTTTTCTGGGGGGAGTAGGCGGCTGTGTGCCGGCGGGTGCCTTGAGAGGGTGTTGGGGTCCCTGGATCCAGGTGTAGATCTTGGAGGCTCTTCTGAAGGTCTTCAAGCGTTTTACAGGTATATTTGCGACCTTGATAGGTAAAGCGAAGGGCAAAGGAATAACCCCATGAGTAGGTTATACGTTTTTGCTGTAGTATTTGCAGGTGGGGTTTGAAGGCTCTCCTTTCTGCGATGGTGGTTTGGGAGAGATCTGCAAAAAGCTGATATTGGTGACCCTGAAAGGTGTGGGTGTCTCTGTGTCTTGGTGCTTGCATTAGTTGCTCTTTGGAGGCAAAATAGTGTAACTTGGCTATAATATCACGGGGCGGTCCGTCTTGTTTGCGTGGGGCTAATGCCCTATGGACTCAGTCTATCTCAAGGCCTGAAAACCTATCTCTTCAGAGAAGCCTATCTGGCTCCCACCTAACAACTGTACATTTATCTTCTCTATTAGCACTTCCCCCACAGTTATTACCTCTTGTATCTCTTGACCTTCCCTTTTAGATTGTAAGCTCTAACGAGCAGGGCCCTCTAATTCCTACTGTATTTAAGTGTATTGTATTTGTACTGTCTACCCTCAAGTTGTAAAGCGCTGCGTAAATTGTTGGCGCAATATAAATCCTGAATAATAATAATAATAATAATAAAGGTGTTCAATAGGGATGGATGGGGCTAGCTCTTGAAATAGGGCTGTGACTGCAAGTCATCAATTGTTTCTGGGAGGCCCCTGATTCTCAAGTTGGATCTTCTTGCTCTATTTTCAAAATCCTCTAACTGGGATTGAAGAGTCAGGTTTTCCTCTCTGAGTGACTCTAATTCATCTGATTGATCGGCAATTTGAGTTTCTAGCTCATCTACTCGTATTTCCAAGTCTGACGTTCATTGTCCTAGTTCCCTTATTTGCTTCGTTAGATGATCGGTTATCTAATCGGACGTGTGTTTTAAAGCCCTGTGCAACATGCGTTCGAACTGTAGCATGATGTCTGCCGGCATGTCCCCTTGTTGGGAAAGGAGCAGAGAAGCTAGGGACTCAGGGTCGGACTCATCCTCATCTGGATTTTGTAGTGCCTTCTGCTTTGGTGTCCTTGGTGTACCTGTGCCCATGCGGGAAGAGGTTGGCGGCGCCATCTTGGTGGAAGTCCGAGCCAGGGCCTTGCGTATATTTTTGGTCCGAAGTTTCCGTTTGGACCCCGTGGCGACCATGTCGGCTGCAGTTGGCGGTATGCGGAGCTTCAGAAGGGTTGTTGAAGCTATTTAGGGCTGTAGTGGGTGGCTGGCTGCTGCGTTAATCAGCTTGAAGTCCCGTGATTGTGCGGAGCTCTAGAGCGGCATGTCCATCCTCATGGAGCTTTGCGCATGCGCCCTTCTACCTTTCAATCTCTTCAACAAAAGGGATCGGAATTATATTCATTACTTGACCAAGCTATTTTGAAACATAGGGAAAGTGTGCAACATGTTCTTTATGAATATGGAAGTAAGTTTAGTAAAGCTCTAACACGCTCGATTTCTGAGATATACTCCAGATGTTATATCCCTAAGGTGTGCTGCCCTCAACGCGGCTTGGTATGTGCTACTGAACAAATAGCTTCCACCTTTCATGATTATTACTTTTCATTATATAATTTAAAGGATTCAAATGCATCAATGCCAGACAGACCCAGCCATCATCAACTTCTTGACCATATTTATCGTACTGGTTTACCCATTTTTTTCAGAGGAGAAGGCAATGAGCTTCTGACTCCTTTTACAGCGGTAGAAATTACTCAGGTCATCAAATCTCTGAAATCAGGTTAAAGTCCCAGGCCCGATGGATTTCCAGGTACCTTCTATAAGCAATTTGGAGACATGATTAATCCTGTCATGTGTAATATTTATAATGAAATTAAGCCAGAATGTCCATTTACTAAACAAGGAGGCCCATATCACTATACCAAAAGCATAAAAGGATCCTACTGAATGTTATAGCTTTAGGCCCATCTCTTTGATAAACGTGGATCTAAAAATATTTGCAAACTTATTGGCCATGTTTTTACAAACCATGATCCCCTCTTTAAATGGGTTAAACCAAGTGGAATTTGTACCCAATAGGGAAGCTTGCAATAATATCCTAAAGACAAGCCTTTTAATACATTATTTTCAAAGATCAAAGAGCCCACTCTGTCTTCTATCTCTAGATGCAGAAAAGGCCTTTGATCATCTAGACTGGAAGTTTATGGAACAAACAGGCATTCCATCAGAATTTATACAGAAAATAATGGCCCTATATAATGTCCCTTTTGCAAGGATAAAGGTCAATGGGACATTATCTTCACCTGTAAAAATTTCCAACGGGACACGCCAGGGATGCCCGTTATCACCTTATTTGTAAATCATGAACATGGAACATCTGGCAGTTGCTCTACGGTCCAATCCTTCAATCCAGGGGGCGCAGATAGGCAATAATTCATATAAATTGAGTATCTTTGTGGATGATCTACTTATATATGTATCCAATCCAAGAATAGTGTTTCCAAATATTCTTTGTGAATTTGAACAATTCGGTTTCTATGGTAATTTTAAAGTAAATGTTACAAAATCTCTGTATCTCCATACCAATAATTGAAATAGAAATGCTAGAAAAGAACTGCACATTTCAATGGGAATGCCATCTCTTAAATATCTGGGAGTGAATATTGTCCTCTCAGAAGAAAAAAATGTATGAACTGAATTATCTTCACATGCTTAATTACACGATCAGTAGCTTGCAGTCAAGGGCCACAGGGAAACACTCATGGCTAGAGAGAATGGCAATATACAAGATGGATATTCTACCTGGATTCTTGTATCTATATCAGACGCTACCAACAGCTCTTCCATGGGCCTTCTTTCGGTCTCTAAGATCTAGTTTACTTAGGTATGTATGGTCGAATTCCCCAGCCAGACTTTGCTATGATATTCTAGCAAAGCAGAAGACAGAGGGGGGAGCAGACTTACCACATATAGAACTTTATTATATAGCAGCAGTATTGACCAGAATATTGGACTGGTTTCATTGTGGGTGAGCAAAATGATGGGTAGCCATTGAACAGCAAATAACAGCTGTTCCTTTGACTTCTCTCCCGTAGATCACGTCTAAGTCTCACCCATCTAGGCAAACACTCTCACCACTGACCCAATCCCTGTTAAGAATTTGGAATTGTTCTTAGGTGGGTTGTTTCCTCAGTACCAGGTCCATTAACCCTGATAATGGGTAACCCAGAATTTGTGCCAGGTATGTTGTCAGATAGGTTCCTACGATGGACAATGTTGGACCCCTCTCCAATTATACAAGTCCTCACCCCAAAAGGTCTACAGGCACTTAATACGATAATGACTACTGAGCGCAACTATTCGGGTCAGTGGTTTCACTATTTTCAGCATACAGTGTGCTTTAGCACTATTTCTAAGATATATGGCATACTCCTATCTCATGCATTTTTCATGAGCCCGTATTATATCAGAGATTGGGTTATATGATTACTGCATAAGAATTGAAGAAAGGGGGAGTGGTCAGCGGACTCTGAGATGGCTGCCTAATATCAGAGCTCCGCCACACAGCCAGGAGAAATTTGAAATAGTGGGACCCCTTTAAATTCTTTCCAGATATTTCAGGACACAAACCTCTCCAAATACTTCAGAGAAAAGAAAATGGGAAGAAGGAGAAAGGAACCGTCGTCTCAGCCGAGCAAATTGAAGAATTTCTTCCCCCCTCAGACAGGGCAGCTAGCCCAAAATGGCACTCGGCTGGAGCCTACGAACCTGCAACGAACGAGCGGTGTAGGAATAATATCGGAGGCGCAGCAATGAAGGTTAGCCCTGGCCGCTCCGCTTCCAAACAGTAATCGTTCTTCAGCAGCCTCCACTCCAACCACCCGGAGCCCGGCGAAATCGAAGCAACGAACGATCTCCCCAGAAGAATGAACAGAGGCACAACAAATGGAGGTGAGCACAGCTAGGCCGCAACAAAGAGACACACGCAGCTCCTCACCAGATCCCTTCACTAACTATACTACCACAGGACAACCTGTGTCAGATATTCTCTTAAAGGATATGTTAACTTCCCTCAAGTCCTCTATTCAAAAGGATATCCTATCCTCTTTACACGAGCAAGCAACGTCCAAGCATCCGAGGTCGGCTCACGGTAAAACCCGATCGACGGGACAGACT
>BLSH010353823.1:226661-238403 GCA_018402905.1 Glandirana rugosa | reverse complement strand
ATAATTAAAAAAAAAAAAAAAATTTAAAGCGCACCGTCCTTGCGAGCTCGCGCGCAGAAGCGAACGCATACGTAAGTCCCGCCCACATATGAAAACGGTGTGCAAACCACACATGTGAGGTATCGCCGCGATCGTTAGAGCGAGAGCAATAATTCTAGCCCTAGACCTCCTCTGTAACGCAAAAATGCTAACCTGTAGAATTTTTTAAACGTCGCCAATGGAGATTTTTATGTTGCAAAGTTTGTTGCCATTCCGCGAGCGGACGCAATTTTGAAGCATGACATGTTGGGTATCATTTTACTCGGCGTAACATTATCTTTCACAATATGAAAAAAAATTGACCTAAATTTACTGTTGTCTTATTTTTTAACTCAAAAAACTGAATTTTTTCAAAAAAAATCGCGCTTTTAAGACCGCTGCACAAATACGGTGTGACATAAAGTTTTGCAATGGCCGCCATTTTATTCTCTAGGGTCTTAGAAAAAAAAAATATATAATGTTTGGGGGTTCTAAGTAATTTTATAGCAAAAAAAACTGTTTTTAGCTGATAACCTCCAAACTCCAAAAAGAGGCTCGGTCTTAATAAACCTCTATGTGAGAGATATTCAAGATCCCTTCACACCACATGGGTGCGAGGAAGCAGAACAGCCCTTTTACCAGGCACATCTTAACATATAAGTAGAGATCTAAAAGAATTCGAACAAGAAGAGAGAGAGGACATAGAATCTTGAAGAGAAGAAAAAGAGGAAAGAGCCAGTGGAAGAGAAGGAGAGGAAAGGAAAGGTAGACACCAGTAAAGGTAGTTGGAGAAGTGGGAGAAAGATTCACCCAGTTAATTTTAAGTAATTCCTCCAGGGTTCCCAAACCAGATCGAATTTAGGGGTGGTATCCAGAATATAACTGGCCAGCTTTTCTTGAACCATTATCCAGGAAATCTTCTGCATAGCCTCAGAGAAGGAAACTGATGAGCGTTTCCAGGACCTAGCAATCGTGATCTTCACCCCCAGCAGAATAAATTGGGTGAGTTTAAATAACGGTTTGGACAGACCTTCAGGTTTAGAGTTGAGAAGGGCTATTTCTGGACATTGGTATATCGGGAAACTTGAGACCTTTCGGATCAGGTGAAAAAATTTGTTCCAGTACCCTCTCAGCCGGGGACACTCCCACCACGTGTGAAGAAAGGTGCCCACATGGTTGCAACCTCTGAAGCAGAGATTAGAAGCATTGGGAAACATAGCTGCTAATCTGGAGGGTACCAAATACCACCTGATAAAGACCTTTAAATTAGCTTCCTGCAATGAGATATTGACTATCCCCTTCTGGCAGCGTGAGAATAATGAAGACCATTTGTCCACTTCCCATTCCACATTTAGGTCTCTTTCCCATTTAACCACATGCAGAGGTCTGGATGAGTCATCTATCAGAGCAGCGTAGATCAAGGAGATACCACCTCTCATGTCAACAGTTCCCGAACACCACTGTTCATAAGAAGTAATGCCTGAATGGTCCTGCTTGGAATTCCACCAGGCGTTCAGAAAATGGTGTATTTGAAAAAAACGAAAATTTTCTGAGAGCGGCATGTCTAGTTTATTTATAAAATGTGATAATGCCATAGGTCCAGACAGTGATAAGAAATGGCCTATACGATATAGTCCTTTGTCCGTCCATTTAAAGGCCTTAATATCTAAACCAGGTGGGAATAGAGGGTTATGAAAAAGGTGAGTGAGCGGACGAAGAGCTGAAATTAAATTGGGGGACTTAAGGACCGAGTCACAGAGGGTCATAGAGTGGGATAGAGTAGGAGAAAGAATTGGGGGCCTCGATTTGGGAGGGACTCCTATCAGGAAGTCTATAGTATTATGTGAAACTGCCTGTCTTTCTATCTTGACCCAATCTGGAAGATTTTCTTTAGAGAAGACGATGGAAAATTGGGCAAATTGGGCTGCCTGATAATATTTAAAAAGGTGAGGGAGACCTAAGCCTCCTTGAGTACGTCTCCTATAAAGCACCTTAGCTGAGCACCTACAACCTTTACGGGCCCAAATAAACTTCAAGATCAGGGATTGTAGTTTTTACAGATCAGACTTCCTAACCGGAATAGGAAGAGCCCTAAAGAAATATAAAATCCTAGGAAGGAGAGTCATCTTGGTCGCATGTACCCTACCCAACCAAGATAGATCCTCCCGATCCCAGTTAGAAATATCCTGTGCTAATTTTTTAAAAAGAGGGGGATAGTTAGCTCCAAATAGTTTATCTGTTTTGGCTGTCAGACTGACCCCCAGGTAGGGGGTTTGGGAAGGGTTCCAACTAAAACTGTATTGGTCTTTCAGGATGCAAATAGTTTGCTCAGGCAAAGAAATATTCAAAGCTGCTGATTTAGACCAATTTACACAAAGGCCAGAAATTTCGCCAAATAATTGAAGTAGCTGTATAACCTTAGGGGTAGACATGAGGGGAGAAGAGATGAACAAAAGCAAATAGTCCGCGAATAGTGCACATTTGTGAGAGTACCGGCCACAGTCGATACCCTGGATGTCTGGATCATCCCTGATAGCGATGGCCAAAGTCTCCATCACAATTGCGAAAAATTAAAGGGGATAAAGGACAACCCTGTCTAGTGCCTCGAGAAATAGGGAAGGGTTCGGAGAAAAAGTTGTGTAATTTGACTTGGGCGCTGGGGAATGAGTAGAGGGCCTTTAGGGTTTGGATAAGTTTAGGTCCAAAACCCCATCTCTTTAAGACTTCGAAAAGATAAGACCAATCCACCATGTCGAAAGCTTTTTGCAAATCAACCGACAAAACATATCCTTCCCGGGCATGGCACCCATCCCAATTGGAATTAAGTAGCGATACAATATCTACAGCCCTTCGAATCTGATCGCGGCCTTGCCTGCCCGGTATAAAACCTACTTGATCTTTATGAATGTATTGGTCTATAAATTTAGAAAGTCTATTAGCTAAAATTTTAGTCATAATTATAAGGTCGTTATTTATCAAAGAGATGGGTCTGTAATTGCTAACATCCGAATTATCTTTCCCAGGTTTGGGGATGACCGATACAAATGCTCTGTTGGCATCCTTTTGTAATACTGTACCAGAACTTAATGAATTAAAGAATTTTGTTAGGTAAGGGGCAATAACTGGGCCGAAGGTTTTGTAATAACCCGTGGAGAAGCCATCCGGGCCGGGGGCTGAGCCTTTCTTGAGATTTTTAATCACCTCCAAAACCTCTGTCTCAGTGAAGGGCAATTCTAAAGAAGCCGCGTGATCTTCCGACAGACTAGGGAGAGTGATGGAGTTCAAAAGGGAATTAAGAGAAGAAGGGGAGGTTGCCTGGCCTTTATCATAAAGTTTTGCATAAAAATTTTGAAAGATAGTCATAATCTTATTCGGATTCTGGGTAAGGGTGCCCGAGTGGTCCCTGATCTTAGGAAAGGAAAAGGAGCGACATTTGGGGGACAGTCTAGCAGCCAATTTGGAGCCTATACAATCTCGCTGCAGGTACGAATGAGCCCTGGACCACTGAATTTGCTTCTCAGCTTTAGTAGCGAGGGCCAGATTCAGGGCTAGCCTACCCGCCTCCAATTGAGGCCATGAATGATATGTCGGATCCTTTTTGTGAGTTCATTCAAGTTCTTGATATTTCTTCTCCAGATTCTCAATCTCTATCTTCCTCTCCCTTTTTAACCTGGCTGATAGTTGGATAATATTACCCCTCATAACTCCTTTATGAGCCTCCCAAAGAATTGGAGGGGATACTTCCACATTGTCATTTCTATGGAAGTAATCTTTAAGTTCCTTTTCCAACAGTACACAATGCACTGGATTATTCAGAAGGGATTCGTTTAGACGCCAGTGGGGATTCCTCATCCCCACTGGTTCAAATCTGATATGAATTATAACTAGAGAGTAATCAGATAAGGGAGATTCTCTAATAGTTGATTTAAGTACCATGGTAGATAAAGAAGCTGGAACCAAGATATGGTCTATTCTGGCCATACTCTTGTGTGGAGCAGAAAAGTGGGAGTAGTCCCTCATTTTAGGGTTCAATTCCCTCCAGATATCTATAAAGCCTAAGGAGTTAAGGGTCCTGCCAAACTTGAGGCTCTGTTTCGGTGGTCGGAGTAGGCGGGGTGGACGGAGGCCTGACTTGTCAAGCATGGGATCTAAAGCTAAATTTGAGTCCCCTCCCAATATTATCTTTCCCTCAAGGAGGGGGAGGATGCGGTTAAATAGCCCTTGGAAAAATTTTATCTGGCCAGAGTTTGGAGCGTAGTACGACACGAGAGAGTATATCACTCCCCTATTGACCCTATCAAAAGAATAAACCTCCCCTCTGGGTCCTTAACTTCCCTCATGAGGGTAAAAGCTAAATGCTTAGCAATGAATATTCCTACCCCTCTTTTCTTATCCTGCGCATATGCCAAAAAGAATTGTGGGTAGCTTGAATGTATATATTTAGGAACATATTGCTTAAGGAAATTAGTTTCCTGCAACAGGAGATCTAGATGATGGGTGTGGGCTAAATTGAAATATTTTTTCCATTTTACAGGGGAATTAAGGCCCTGAACATTATGAGATGGCACTCTCAGAAAAGAAGGAGAATTAGCAGACATGGAGACTGTGTAAATATCGATCCACAAACCATATTAAACAGTGACTCACCCAGACCCAAATAAGAGAAAGTGAAAGCCTGTCCAACCAGGCAACAATGGAGCAATTCCAAGGGAATCTTCTAAGCGGTAGACTTTCCTGGTGTCTAGAATAAAAAGAAAAGGTCAGTATAGGAATAATAAAAAGTACCAATTGAAATTGTAGGAAGACTGAGGAAAATATCAGAAGGGGGAAGTGGCAAAAACTAGCCACTAATCCCCCTAAATTCCTGGTAGTGGGGAGATTAGGGTGTCCCCCCACCAGCAGGAAATAGAACAAAGGTGTCTGCTCTAACCGCAGAACTACAGCTGACTCAAGGAGATCCATTAAGAAAATCCCAGAGTCAGAGGGAGGAGCATGGCCTCCTTCCCGGTCACTTTTTTGGAGCCTAAACAACATTTGGACTGATGGCTTTCCCATAAGTAGCCCATTAACTTGCATCCGATACTGTAGTCTAAACGGGCCATCCTGACGGAACCCGACCGTTCCAGTCGGGGACAATCGGGAGGGCCCAACGAGACCCATAGAGAGGTCTTCTATGTTTCTTAGACTTTAGGGAGAGGCAAAACAAGGGAGTCCAGGTGGGACTGATGGAGCTCAACAAACTAGTTCTGAAACTTGTTATTTAAAACCAGCGAAAATAAGTAAAACCAAACATTAGGGGTATCCTCTGGTTAGCTCCCAACCCGCCCACATATATTTGGTCCAGCCAGGGGTGAGGCCTAGAAATAGGCCCCCCCGACCCCCCAAATAAAACCTAGGAAAGAAAATATGTCATTAAACAAAAATACACAACCAAATGTTAGTCACCCTCCATGAGGAGTGTCAAAGATCAGAGGTCTTTGAACATTGGAATCCAGTAAGGCCACCTTGGGGAAGAAAAACAAGGGGGTTAACTTGATGATCAAGGAGGGTGGGAGTCCTTAGTCCTCTTCTGTTGCTTTTTCTGCCACATTGGAAGTATGGGACTCTGGGGGGAAGGTCTCTTAGAGGGACCCAAGTTTTTTTTTTTTGAGAAGCCGAAGAGGAATCTAGTGATATGAGATTGAGCTTGATCAGCAGCTGTTCTTCTTCTTGGAATGTGGAGAAGCCAAATTTCTTGCCTTTGAAGATGAAAGATAGACGAAAGGGGAAAGACCACCAGTATTTGGCGGAAGACTTATTGAGAATTTCCAGAAGGGGTTTCAGGGTTCTCCTTTTCTGTATCGTGGTTGGCGATATATCCGCAAAGATCTGAACAGAGTGACCTTGAATGGAGAGGTTGGAACTGGATCTAGAGACCCTCATGATCTCTTCTTTAACACCGTAAAAGTGAGGTTTTATCACAATGTCTCTAGGGAGGCCATCTGATCTCAGTGGCTGGAGAGCTCTATGAGCCCTATCTAACTCCAGGCGGTGCTCCTGAATATTTGGGATGATTTCTTTGATAAAATCGCTCACCGCTGCTCGCACATCTGTGATGGTTTCTGGTACCCCTCGGATTCAAAAGTTATATAGTTTAAAGCGATTCTCCAAACGTCTATTTTCGAGAGGGCCGCATCCAGTTGCTCCTGAAGGTCCGGAATACGTGCAGTGTTCTGATTAATTCTGGAAACTGATTGGTCCGTCTTCTGTTCAATTACATCTATTCTGGTTCCCAAGCCTTGAAGGTCAGCCTGAATAACAGAGGTAATTTGGGAAGCTGTTTGGGCAAGGCCTTTAGAAAGTATTTTGGATAATACCTCCATCATCATCTCAAAGTCTGAATGAGGTATAGGCACTTGGGGGGTTGACGGGTCCAGTTGAGAGTTAATCTGGCTCTGGTCCTTAAGAGGAGTAGTAATGAGTTTGTCTAGAGTCCGCTCCAAAAGAGATATTGTAGAGGCTGGAGAAAGGACTTGCGCTGAAGGCAAAGTACCTAGAGGTGGTCTTGGAGATGTAAGGACCTGGGACCCTCCGTCCAAACCGGCCTCCATCTCCTCAACAGGCACAAGGGTTGGGAGGGGGCCTGAAGTCCCCTGAAGGTCTTTCAGAGCTGGGGCTTCATAGCCAGGTTGGCGAGAGATGTCCCTTCTGACCGCTCCTGGATGCATGGTGCAAGGGTATAGTGGGTCAATAGACAAACAAAGTGTTTTTCGGTCTCGCAGGGCCGACTGAGTAATAATGTAGGAGACAGATTCTATATATACAGACTATTAATAAGAAGTGACCTAAAGGGGGACGACTCTACTGTTCTCGTCCCCCCCACCCGAGAAAACCGAAACCCACCCCTAAGGGGAGCAAGCTGTGGCACTAACATATTTTTTAACACTTGCCAATGGGCAGTCACTACATAGGAGTTCAACTGTGTAATATAGTCTATCTATGGACAGTTTTGCTCAAATGTTTGTACCCCCTGGCAGAAATTGTGATTTTTTTGGTATTGATATGTAAAATATGACTGATTGTGCTCCTAAACTGTCTTTTATTTCCATAAAGGTTTATTGGTAAAAAAAACTCACAGTACAGGGAAAATATTTGTATAGCAGGCCAAGTCACTAACATTCTTTAACTGGGCAAGAAAAGTAGCGTGTTTGTATAAACAGGTCCTTCACAAGTTTAGAATTCACTATTCCTTCTAGTGTCGGACACAGGTTTTCCATGTCTAGGCCAGGTGTTAGATTTTATTGGAGTCAGCTTAAGGGTGTTAGGAAGTATGGATGGGGGGAAGGGGAATAAAGTGTTGGGGGATGGGGGGGAGAAGGGGGACTTCCGCATAGTCCTTGTGGTGGATGGGTCTGTGGAGGGGATCAGGTGGGGGTCTGGGGGTTTAGATTTGTAGGTTTCGAATTGCTCAGTGGTTTTGAACTCAATCCAGCAAAGCCACCTTTTATGAAAAGAAGTGATGGTATTGTTTGCAATTGCGATTAGTTCTTCCATTTCCTGTGTTTTGTTTACTTTTGAAAACCAGGCTGAGATAGATGGTATTCTTTTTTGTTTCCAATATACGGGTAAGCACATTCTTGCTGTATTTATCATATGCATCATTAATGATTTCTTGTATGAGTGAGTTAAAGATGTGGGGTGGTGGAGTAGAAATTGTTGGTATGTGAAGTCGATGGGGAATGAGGTTACTTTACCGATTATTATGTGTACTTCTTCCCAGTAAGGCCTAATGTGTGGGCACTCCCACCATATATGTATCATGGTCCTGATTTGAGTGTCACATCTCCAGCATTTATCCAATGTTTTTGGAAATAATCTGTGTAGAAGGGATGGGGTTCTGTACCACTGCGTCAATACTTTGTAGTTATGTTCCTGTGTTGATACATTCAAGATGGTGCATATTCGTTCCCAGTGTTTTGCAGTTATATTTTCATTCTCTGGGGAATTCCATACTTTTATGATAGGGGCTAGAGCGTTGGGTTCGCATTCTGTGAGGAGGGCGTGGATGATAGCTATGAGATGTCGGTGGGCCTATGCAAAGTCTCTCGAAGGCAGTTTTTTGCCTTCCGAAAGCTTCTTTGTTCTTAGGGTCACTTAGGAAATGTCTAAGTTGAAAGAGGGACCATTTTGGGCATGGGAGCGTCTGTGTCTCGCTGTAGCATGTCGTTAAGATCACAGAGGTTCCCATCTTTGAAAAATTGGTGCACCTTAGGATTGGGGTCAGAAGCTGTTGAAGCAAATCACTTTTCCATGCCTGGTGGAAATTGTGGGTTGTGTAAAATTGGGGTCAATGGTCCTGGTATGTTAGCGAATTTGCCTTCTTTTAGCCATTTCTCTCAGTGTCAAGATTGGGGGGGATAGGAGCAAGTGGTTTTTAAAGAGGGAATCCCTTTCGTGTGGTGGGAGCCAAGCAATGTTTTGTGGCTGGGTTCCTACTAGTAGCTGCTCTATTGTTACCCAGTCTTTGTCGCTGTGGTGCGTGTGCCAGTCGACCAATTTAGCTAGTAGAACAGCCCTGTGATATCTTTTAAAGTCTGGTAATCCTAACTTCCGGTTCCGGCGCCTCATGTGTGAGGAGTGAGCGCGCAGAGCTCCGCTCCCACAGGACAAAAAACGGCCTCCATACCGGGACTCAGCCACCAACACACCCCGCGCTCGACAGCAGATCACCTCAGGGACGGAATGGACAAGTTCCTTCTTGCCCCCCGGCCGGATCCGACCGCTCCGAGCGGATCGAGCACCTCGAGCGCCCAGCCAGGGTGTACCAAGATGGCCGCCACATTGGAGCAGACGCTTACTGCGATGGAGGTGCAGGCCCAGGACGCTCACAGAGCGACTACACCAGATGAGTACACCAAAATTGCCCAAGCGGTGGCGGCCCTGATACTCCCTAACATATCCCAGGTAGTAGACAATGCGGTGCAATCAGGCATAGCCCAGATACGGAGGGAGCTGGGGGAACAGGCGCGCAGGATAACAGCTACTGAGGCCAGAATTTCTGATATAGAGGACGAGGTATACCAAATCAATGGCACCTTAGAAAAACATGACAAGGCATTCACAGCAATGCAAGACAAGATCGAGGATCTAGAGAACAGGTCGAGGAGGAGCAATTTGAGAATAATTGGCCTCCCAGAAAGCTGCCCCAATAACGCCCTCCCTACCATTTGCTCCTCACGCATCCCAGAGGCCTTAGGCCTACCAGCACCATGCACGGTGGAGCGAGCGCACAGGGTAGGCCCTCCGGACCCCAACCGCAAATCCCCCAGAGCGGTCATAGTGAAGTTCCTCAACTATACAGACAAACAAGCCATACTGCAGGCGTTCAGGAAAACGCACACACTCAAGATAGAAGGAGCAAGCCTTCTGATATTCGCAGATTACTCTGCAGAAGTCTCCAGGAAACGTAAAGCATTCCAAGCAATCTGCACGGAACTTTACAAACAAAGAATACGATTTTCCCTGGCCTTCCCTGCAACCCTACGGGTCCAAACCCCAGATGGCGAGCAGCTCACGTTTCAAACACCACGAGAAGCAGAGGCTTTTCTCAGAGCTAACTCTTCTAGACAATCAAGCCCCTCCACCTCGCAAGGTTCATTCTCTCCTACCCACAGGGAGCAACGGAGCCCCAGGAAAGACCCAGCCAAACGCCTGCGGCCAAACAACAATGGCTCCGCAACTCCTCCACCATCCTCCCTCAATGCATGACAGCTACCAGGATCCAAGGCTACTCCAGATTGTTCACTCAGGCATATCCGAAGGGCAACGCAACCCCACAAACCAACAAACCAGGCCCTTGGTGCCCCCACCAACTTACAGATACGCGTCCCCCATGGCTGAGTTACCCCCCTATGCTACAAACATTGATTAGCTGCCCGTGGGCGCGGACTAGCCGCGCTAGTGTATGGACACACTTGAGGAAAAAAGTGAAGTGAAGAAAGTCAGTTGTGATGTTGTTACTAACTTTGTTTACTTGTACTCTCTACAGCTCCTTTACCCTATCTCTCCAACTCCACCTACTGAGAGAATCTACCGATGATCAACTCAGGCAACATAGCTTCTCCGCTCTTCTGAAACGTGAGTCCTTCTTACTTACAACTCTAAACACACACAGACCAACAAACACACCCCCCTTACATGATTCACCTTCCTACGGATAATCTCCTGGAATGTTAAGGGACTGCGGTCCCCGGCAAAAAGAACCAAAATCCTCAGACATTTGAAAAGCCTCTGCACCGACGTGGCCCTGTTGCAGGAGACCCACCTGGATGCGGAGGATTTCAACCGACTTCAGAAGTTTTGGGTCGGGAAGGTCTATGGCTCCCCGGCGATAGGCAAAAAAGCGGGAGTAATTACCCTCATTCACAAAAAACTCCAGGCAAATATCGTGGAAGTAACCCACGACTCTCTAGGGCGTAAAGCGACAGTTCACCTCAAATTTCAATCTAAAGATCTTCTAATATCAAACATATATGCACCAAACCCCCCTACACTGAAATTCTACCAGGAGACCACTAGGTGGCTCCTAGCTACACCATCCATTCCCCATGTGGTAGGCGGGGATTTCAACGATGTAATGAACCACGAGGAAGACAGGTCCTCACGCCCAGAGCATGTCAATAGCACCCAAGGGCAGGGTCCGTCCTCCCAACTAGAGAGATTTGCCACAGCCACTAATCTGACGGACGTCTGGCGTCTATCCCATCCTGCAGACAGAGAATACACCTTTTTCTCTCCACCGCACAGAACCTTTTCGAGAATTGACCACGTATTTGTAACCCAACCCATACTTCATCAGGTCAAGGACACCAGCATACACGAGATAGCGATCTTGGACCACGGCCCAGTCTCCATTACACTTGCGGACCTAACGTCACCATCCTCCCCCAAAATATGGAGATTTCCTTCATACCTAGCGGGCGACGCCCAGCTACAGGAGATCCTCCGCTTGACCTGGGAGGACTATCTCCTCTCCAATGAACCCCACTGCACCAACCCTAATCTACTTTGGGATGCGGGAAAAGCGGTGCTTCGGGGCAAAATCATCTCCTACGCGACCCACCACAAACGCCACACCACTAAAAGATACACAGAAGCGAGTAGACAGCTGAGAGAGGCACAAAAAGCACTCCAGAAAAACAATACCCCAGAAAATAGATCTCTCTGGCAAAATGCTAAACAGACATTTGACGCATGGGCAGAACACATAGACCGCATCCACACAGCCCACTGGGACCTTACCCTCCATAAACAGGGTAACAAGGCAGGCAAGCTACTCGCAAGACTAAGCAAGGGACAGCAGAAACCCACACACATAATTTCACTTAAAGACCCCACAGGAAAGATCACCTCCCACCCGGAACGGACGGAACAATGGGACAAATACCTCCCATTCCAGGGTCACCCGACACACCTACGCCAGATACACAAGACGGGTACGCAGTTTACAGACAAATCGTAAAACGGTCTCTCTAGATAAAAGACCCCATAACAAAAAGACCTCACGAAAAACACGGAGAGAGTCGACAGATGAGCGAAGACACATAGAAAATCACCACACCGCAAACACCACCCAGCGCATCCTCTACTAAAACGGGGCTTCGTGGCGAAAAGGGCGTAGGGTTTCATCTAATCCCAACCACGTCACCCCAAGTAACCTCTCCTCTATCAGGAGGGTCCAGTTCG
>BLSH010353823.1:165310-175620 GCA_018402905.1 Glandirana rugosa | reverse complement strand
GTAGGCAATGATTTTTGAACAATAATCTGTCCCTCTAAGCAACAGCTGGAACCTGGCCCTATAGGAGTAGGCAATGATTTTTGAACAATAATCTGTCCCTCTAAGCAACAGCTGAAACCTGGCCCTATAGGAGTAGGCAATGATTTTTGAACAATAATCTGTCCCTCTAAGCAACAGCTGGAACCTGGCCCTATAGGAGTAGGTGATGATTTTTGAACAATAATCTGTCCCTCTAAACAACAGCTGGAACCTGGCCCTAGAGGAGTAGGCGATAATTTTTGAACAATAATCTGTCCCTCTAAGCAACAGCTGGAACCTGGCCCTATAGGAGTAGGCATTGATTTTCGAACAGTAATCTGTCACTTACAGCAACAGCTGGGACCTCTCCCTTTAGAACTAGGAGATGATTTTTTAACAATAACCTGTCCCTCTAAGCAACAGCTTGAACCTGGCCCTATAGGAGTAGGCAATGATTTTTGAATAATAATCTGTCCCTTACATGAGCAGCAGGAACCTCTCCCTTTAGAACTAGGAGATTATTTTTGAACATTAATCTGTCCCTCTAAGCAACAGCTGGAACCTGGCCCTATAGGAGTAGGCAATGATCTTTGAACAATAATCTGTCCCTCTAAGCAACAGCTGGAACCTGGCCCTATAGGTGTAGGCAATGATTTTTGAACAATAATCTGTCCCCCTAAGCAACAGCTGGAACCTGGCCCTATAGGAGTAGGCGATGCTTTTTGAACAATAATCTGTCCCTCTAAGCAACAGCTGGAACCTGGCCCTATAGGAGTAGGCAATGATTTTTGAACAATAATCTGTCCCTCTAAGCAACAGCTGGAACCTGGACCTATAGGAGTAGGAGATGATTTTTGAACAATAATCTGTCCCTCTAAGCAACAGCTGGAACCTGGCCCTATAGGAGTAGGCACTGATTTTTGAACAATAACCTGTCCCTCTAAGCAACAGCTGGAACCTGGCCCTATAGGAGTAGGTGATGATTTTTGAACAATAATCTGTCCCTCTAAACAACAGCTGGAACCTGGCCCTATAGGAGTAGGCGATACTTTTTGAACAATAATCTGTCCCTCTAAGCAACAGCTGGAACCTGGCCCTATAGGAGTAGGCAATTATTTTTGAACAGTAATCTGTCACTTACAGCAACAGCTGGGACCTCTCCCTTTAGAACTATGAGATGATTTTTGAACAATAATCTGTCCCTCTAAGCAAAAGCTGGAACCTGGCTCTATAGGAGTAGGCAATGATTTTTGAAGAATAATCTGTCCTTCTAAGCAACAGCTGGAACCTCTCCCTATAGAACTAGGAGATGATTTTAGAACAATAATCTGTCCCTCTAGGCAGAAGCCTCTACCTAGTGCAGTCAGATTGTTCTGTAATGCAGGGTTTGATCTGCAATCTGTCACTCAAAGCAGCGGTATGAGAAATCTCAAGTTAGTCCACAATCAGATCGTTGTGTAATGCAGGCTGAGGTCTGCAATCTGTCCCTCAGAGCAACAGTAGTAGTAATCTCAGGATGCAGGATGAGATGTTAAAATATCTGCAATCTGTCCCTCACAGCGCCAGCAGCTTCCTCTCCCTACACTAGTCAGAGTCTCAGACAGCATGTGACTGCAGCACCAAGTGACTCCAGCTGATAAAGAGGCTGGGTCACATGATGCACTGGCCATTCACAGCCATGCCATTAGTAGGCATGGCTGTGATGGCTTCTAAGGGCAAACCAGTGAAACGCTTGTTGATTGGCTGCCCTGCATCTATTCAACATACGTGATCAACTACCAGAACCCCGAACCCGAAAGTTTTTTGAAATGTCTGGGTTCGGGTTCGGGTCCCGGACACCCCAAAGTTCGGTACGGACCCGAACGTTACTAATTATTACCTAAAATAATTTATTTCTGTAGAACTGTAGAACTGCCTCTATATGCATACCAGCAGCTTTCTTTTCCCAGGTAGACAAGCTTTTTAGAAGATATATTTGGGGGAGGCGGATGGCTAAACTCTCTTACCCAATGTTGCTCAGACAACGAAATTCAGGCGGCGCAGGTCTCCCAAACATTCACAAATATTGCTACGCAGTCCTACTAGACAAGCTGAAAGCATGGTTTGATCAAAACACTGATAAACTCTGGGTTCACATTGAGAAAGCCATAGTATCGGAGAGGGACTTGACATCTCTGCTGTCTCCAAGGGACACCTCTACAATGCCCAAAGTTGCCCTCAATAGAAGCCACGCTTCAGGCGTGGGGTAATACCCACGACCAACTAGCTCAGAGCACCCATTTGACCCATAGAGACCTACCACTAGGTTCTTATGAGTTTTTGATTCCCTACCTACGACTAAAAGGCAAAAAAATAAGAAAAGGCACCATATATTCAGAGGTGGCCCTAACAGGCCCAGTAGCAGACTCTTACACTGAACTTCAAATAAAACACTACCACACTAGTAATAAGAACTCTCAGTGTAGGGTACATACTGAGATATGGGATTACTTAATAAAAGAATATAACAAACCAAAAGCACTATCCTGGTTTTATTCAAACTACAAGGGAACACTAAGATATCTAGTATGTTAAATTGAGAGAAAACCCTAGGAGTGGAATTCCCGGTGAATAAATGGTGTAAAGCAATGCAATGTAATTGTAAATATTCCCATTGCGTGAACCACTGGGACCAGTCTCTGAAAATTCTACAGGGTGGGCCATTTATATGGATACACCTTAATAAAATGGAAATGGTTGGTGACATTAACTTCCTGTTTGTGGCACATTAGTATATGTGAGGGGGGAAACGTTTCAAGATGAGTGGTGACCATGGCGGCCATTTTGAAGTCGGCCATTTTGAATCCAACTTTTGTTTTTTCAATAGAAAGAGGGTCATGTGACATATCAAACTTATTGGGAATTTCACAAGAAAAACAATGATGTGCTTGGTTTTAATGTAACTTTATTTTTTCATGAGTTATTTACAAGTTTCTGACCACTTATAAAATGTGTTCAATGTGCTGTCCAATGTGTTGGATTGTCAATGCAACCCTCTTCTCCCACTCTTCACACACTGATAGCAACACGGCAGGATAAATGCTTGCAGAGGCTTCCAGTATATGTAGTTTCAGGTGCTGCACATCTCGTATCTTCACAGCATATGTTTTTTTTATGGTTTTTATGGTCAGTAAAAGCCAATACCGGGTGAGCTGCTACTTCCAGGAGGTACCGCCATTCCTCCAAAGCCGACTTGATGGCCAGCAATTCCCTATCACCGACATCATAGTTCCAGCAAGATGGTGCACCACCACATTATGGGTGTCAGGTCCAAGTATTCCTAGATGAACAGTTTCCTGGAAAGTGGATTGGTCATCGTGGGCCAGTTGAATGGCCCCCAAGGTCTCCTGATCTGACCCCCTTAGACTTTTATCTTTGGGGTCATCTGAAGGCAATTGTCTATGCTGTGAAGATACGAGATGTGCAGCACCTGAAACTACGGATACTGGAAGCCTGTGCTAGCATTTCTCCTGCGGTGTTGCTATCAGTGTGTGAAGAGTGGGAGAAGAGGGTTGCATTGACAATCCAACACAATGGGCAGCACACTGAACACATTTTATAAGTGGTCAGAAACTTGTAAATGACTAATGAAAGAATAAAGTTACGTTAAAACCAAGCATACCATTGTTTTTCTTGTGAAAAGTTTCCCCCCTCACATATACTAATGTGCCACAAACAGGAAGTTCATATCACCAACCATTCCCATTTTATTAAGTTGTATCCATATAAATGGCCCACCCTGTACATAGAAGCTATCTGTCCCCAATGAGAATGTCCCAAATCTACAAAGACACCTCTAATTTATGTTGGAGGAATTGCAGCTCAAAAGGTACATTGGCACACATACTATGGGAATGCAAAAGCCTTAGGAGGCAAAACTTCAACTCAGACAAGATCCCCATCCAACACAGATGTTTGACGATACATATCTTAATAGCTGCCCAACTATCGATTACAGCGCATTGGAAAACCACAACCATCCCCAATATTTCGGATGTAATAGCTAGAGTCAAAGGCCAATATACATAAGAAAAGTTTTTTGCATTCACCTCAAAAGCCCAGTTCCAGTTAACCTATAGTTGGCAGCCATGGATATCAGAATTCACTGTGAATATATAACATACCCCCATTAAGAGGCTAAATCAAATTTATTGATGACTTACACACATCCAACTGGGGGTATTGATAAATGTTGACTTGACTCTAGTTTGTTCTTTTTTCACACCTTTTCCTTCTTTCTCTTTTTCTTTTTTTCTTCCCTGATTCCCTGTTTCTTTTTCAGTCTTACTCCGTAACCTGTTCAATTGCAGCTTCCCTTCCCGAGTAGGGTGGCACACCTTACTATAGATGAGTCAAAGAAGGCAACACATGTATAACTAGTTTTTGAAAAATATACCATGCTATTGTGTAACGTAATATATAATGACTATCTAAAGTATTGATGGAGAAGTAAGTGGCCTGTGCGGTCTGGGTTGGCCCCTTGCGGGCCATGTCCCGTCTGTCCCCCCTACAGCAAGATCCTGAGAGGGGTGGGTGGGGACGGGTGGTGGTGCGGCCACTATTAGATGGGCACCTAAGGGACCACAACATTGAGGGATATACAATGTAATACTGACATAAAAGCAAACACACATATGTTGGATTTGATAGACCTGTGTCTTTTTTCAACCTCACAAACTATGTCCTCCTCTCCTTTTGTATATTGGCTAATATAATGCTCCCTGATTGGTCACTACACCTAAAACATGTATATGGGGTGCAGCCTAATTGGAGGATTCAAATAAATTTAATATTTACTACAATGTGAAAGAAGGAAAAACAATGTCTGGGCTTTTGAAGTAGAAAATATTCACAGTAACATAAATTGGGAAGCTAGGAGTGGTATAATGGAAGAACACACCCAATGGGTAAATATATCCCCATTTAGCTAAATATATATTCCTAATTACAATATTATTTACATATGTCAATGGAGATTTTACATAAACTCATAAGTAGCAACACTACTAAATTATTTGCACTAGGCCCCAATTTTGAACATTTGCATAAAACGTCCCTAAAAAAATTGTAGAAAATAAGTGCACAGTATTAGATTAGTTGCACTAGGACTATTTTAAACAGGACCCCAACAGCCATTTTAACCACTTCAGCCCCAGAAGGATTTACCCCCTTCCTGACCAGAGCACTTTTTTGCGATTCAGTGCTGCATCGCTTTAATTGACAATTGCGCGGTCGTGCGTCCTTGTACCCAAACAAAATTGACGTCCTTTTTTTCCCACAAATAGAGCTTTCTTTTGGTGACATTTGATCACCATTGTGGTACTGCCTATAAAATCCTGCCATAGGTAGAGGTTCATACTCCAGGTAGAGGTTTTGGAATTACTACAGTATAATGAAGTGTGTTGGTGCACTTTTACTGCAGGATACTGAATTGCAAAATGAACCTTTTACTGCAGTACATTGAAGTGTGTTAGTGCCCTTTTACTATAGAATAATAAAGTGTGTTAGCGCAGTTTTACTGCAGTATAATGAAGTGTATTAGTGCAGTTTTACTGCAGTATATTTAAGGGTGTCAGAGCATTTTTACTGCAGCATATTGTAGCGTTCCAGTGAAGTGTGTCTGTGTAGTGAGCGCTCAAGTTAAATTGCACCAAACGCCACTTCCCATTGATTAAAGTGCATCCAAGTTCACATTTACTCATCTCTATTACATTTCAGTAAAAAGCCCCTCCCATCATGTCTGGGAGGCCAACAAAGGGAGGCAAATGTTCTCATGGCACTGTGAGGGAGCCAGCAGAATCTGGTCCGTCCTCTGGCAGGGCACCATTTGCTCTGTTTAGTGATGTTGCCCATGCTATCCAGCCGCAGCATGGGAGAGGAGGTGGTGGACTGCCTTACTGAACCATCCTTTTCCTCCTCATCCTCTATCAACCAAGCAGTGACAAGTGAGAAGTCCACTGCTGCTACCAGATCCACAGCTACTCCTGCCATAGCCCTAGCATCATGCATGGAGGAGTCAGCTGAGTTATTTGAACACAGTATCACCCACTTGCTCCTTGATGATGCACAGGCAAGGAGGGTGAATGGAAGAGTAGAGAGCAGCCACCCTAAACCATAACATTGTGTAGCTGTTATCTCCTGGCCCACTTCCCACAGCTCAGCTGTCTGGGCTTTTTTAGCACACGTGCAGCTGATTTCACCATTGCAACTTGAAAACTTTGCCCCAAGTAGATCAAGCATGGCAAAAACACCAGCCATTTGTCTTCCCCGGCTATATCTCTTGACCTCTCAACAGCCTCCACTAACAGGGATGATGGTATAGCGAAGGGTGTCACAGGTCCTTCCAGCATGTCTTCAAGCTGCACACACCAGCTGAGGAGTATAGCAGGCAAAGTTCTGTGCCCCAGTTGCTGCAACAAAAAACAAAACAAAATACAATCACTGTCATCCACATGCCCAGTGTCTAAATTCCAGCTTGTCAAGCTGCTGGCTTTACAACTCTTACCTTTCCGACTGGTGTATTCTGCCTCTTCTGTGAATTTGTGGAATTTATTGTACCACAATGGCAAGCTCCCAGTCACTATTTATTTAAACCTAAGGCCATTCCAGCTCTGTACCATCAAGTGGAAGGAAATTTTGTGGCATTACTGGGCAAGGCAGTCAGCAGCAAGATCCACGTTACTGCTGACATGTGGTCCAGCAAGCATCGTCAGGTTCGATATATTTTATTCATAGCACACTGGATAACTCTGCTTGCAACTCAGAAGGAAGTAGGACAGGGCTCATTTCTGAGGCTTGTTTTGCCACCACATCTCCATACAGCTGGTGGTGATGATGTGAGAATTGTAAGCTCCACTTCCTCCTCCTCAATTGCCTCTTCTGCTGAATTGTCCTATGAACCACCAGTACTCTCTGAGTGTTCAAGGTACCATTTAATGAGTTAGGCTAAAAGATGCCATGTAGTGCTTCAGAGGGTCTATCTAGGGACAAGATACAAGATTCTGTGGTTCACGCCATGCCAGCTTGAGCCAGGAATGGAGGTGTGAGATAATGGCACTAACCTCCTGTCCGCCCTTCGACAGGGAACATTGACACATGTGCCATGTCGGGCACATGTCCTCAATTTGGTGGTGCATCGTTTCTTTTTTTTTTTTTTTTGAACAATGATTTTTATTAAGTACTGGAAATTACAAAGAAGGGAGGGGAGAATCAGTTATGTAACAATAGACAATCATTGGAGAAGTAACATCGCCATACAAATCTGACAATAAGTCTAGTGCGTGTTGACAATGAAGTATAACATTACATTGTAGTTCTACAGTAAGCCATAATATTGCGAGAGCTGTGGAGGAGAAGAGACCTCCCTCCCCCATCCCAGCACCCCATATGGGATCAATCTGTGTCTGGGACAGGGGGCGGAGCCCCACCCGCATATACTGTATGAGACTAGGTAGACTTTGTAGGCTAAACACTAGAAGCGTAGAACCGTTGGAACGATGGAAACATTATACCATAAACCGTAGGGTAGTGGGGGGGAGGGGAAGGGAGAGGAGTGGATTGGTGTCCTCCCTCGGGGACGGAGTGCCATGCCGGGGGGAGGGCACCACGGAAGAAAAAGAACAAAAAAGGGGGGAGATTGCAGTCTTAGGGTAGCAAACAGTATGAATGTGGTTGAGGGGACCTCGTCTAGATAAGCATTTCAGTTACGTATCAACAGCCTTGTTGTTTGTGGTCCAGGAGGACCAGTTTCGGTCAAATTTATCTCTTGTAAGAGAGTTGATAGCTAACAGTTTTTCAAATGAATAATTTGTATTTACTTGTGTGATAACATCTGAAAGGTTTGGTGATTCAAGGGAACGCCATTTTCTGAGTATGGTATTACGGGCAGCAAGGAGAATGTGAGTGACCACTGGTCTGTATAAGCATGGGAAGGAATCAATCCCTAGGTTTAAGAGAGCTAGTCCCGGTTCCGGATGAGTGATAATTCCAGTTGTCGAGGAGATAAGGCGAAACGGGTTCCTCCAGAAACTAGAGAGGCTAGTGCACTCCCATAGGATGTGTATTAGTGTACCCACCTTTCCACATTCTCGCCAGCAGTTTGGGGAGTGGGAGGATGAGATTAGGGAAAGTCTGTATGGGGTATAGTGCCATCTGTGTATGATTTTTAACTGCATTTCCCAATGGGAAGTGCATTTGGAATTTTTTGGGGTGGCCAAGAAGGCTGCCCCCCATTCTTTGAGGGGGTATTCTTTGCCTAGATCCCTCTCCCATTTTTGGATTGAGGGAATTTTTTGGATCATGGTTTTGTTTTGTAGAGTGTTGTACACTAGGGAAATTCCTTTACGTTCGGGGTGATTGGAGGTCAGGAATTTCCATATGGCTGTATTTACTTCCAGGATAGGTAATGGGTTTTTAGTGAGGAAGTGATGGAGTTGCATACTAATAAATTTGGTTTCTTCTGGGAGGTGGAACTCCTCGTGGAGCTGCTGCCATGTTTGGAATGAGATAGGAGTTGTTGAATACTCAGGATTTTACATTGTACTAGTGGTTTGGTGTAGAGGAAGGGGATGCACGCCGAGAGGAGATGGACAGGTATGTCTGGAAGGGGTGTTGGTTTGTCCGCCGAGATGTCCCTCCCAAGGGCCCTCCATACTTTCAAGGAGGCAGCCATAGGAGGAGACATCTCGGTGGTGTCCCATTTTTTCCACGGATCTAACATGAGAAGTGCTGGAAGGTCATGGGTTTTGGATAGTGCCCGTTCTATGTCGACCCATAGGGGATTTTCCAATTTGGGGAACCAATGTTTTAGTTGGTCGGTGATAGTTGCCTGATGGTAATGTAGAATGTCTACGAACCCCATACCTCCTGCTGTTCTGTGCTTTAGGAGATTTAATCGGGCACATCTCGGTTTTTTATCATTCCAGATATAATTTGTTAACATTTTTGTGAGGGGTTTAATAATGGATGGAGGGGTGTGCACGGGAAGGGCCCGGAAGACATATAGGATCCGTGGGAGGATAACCATCTTAAAGACTGCCAACCTACCCACCCATCCTATTCTCTCCCCAGGGAATGATTGGATTTGAGCTTGTAGTTTTTGAACGAGGGGGGCAAAGTTTGTTGGAAGAATTTTGGATAATGGGGATGTTAAGGTAATTTATATACTCAAAACAGTTGCGCTTAAAATAATGAAGTGAAAAAGATAATCATAAACGTGATCAAATGATGTAAGTGAAAAAATTAAATAATAAAGTAATATGCATAAAGTCCAAAAATGAAAATATAAAACAGGTGGAATAACTGGTTTGTTGAATATCCACACACTGAAATAAAGAAAACTGATGGCAAAGTAGTCCCAAAGAAAACAAAAGCAAAAAGTCCAACACCATGCAGTTGTGAAGTGAAGTATATGGAATAATGGTTAAGACATTCAGATCCACCAGAGAGAAGGGGTGAGCTGCCACCGATGGTATGTACACCTCTAAGTTAAATAAAGGGTACCCTTACCGAAGGGAGTGGACCTACTATCCCTAGTAAGTCACAAGCGCTGGCAGAAATTGACCCTCTGCGGGGTATAGCACCAGGTAAGCTCGTCTCTTCCTAATGGTAAGGTAACTGCAGTGGGAGCAGCCTTTCTCCAGCCACAATGCTCGTAAGTCACACATGCATCATCATGAAAAGAAGAGAACTCACATAGCGTAATTCCATTAAGACATGAATTTATTGCAGATGACAGATTGGGTACTCACATAAAACGGTCATTTAAAAGCATAAGAATAAGCCGGCATGGAAATTAAAACAGCGTTCCCGTTCCTCTCGGACGTGTAGGCGTGATGACGTCAGTCGTAGCTCCGCCCTACATGTTTCGTCATACGTGACGTCGTCAAGGGGCACGGGCAACGTACTGACGCACCACTAATTATACTAATTTCAGCGCACCAAGCCTCACTCTGAGAGCCGGCCGCCATCTTATTGAAGACCGGAACCCATATATATGGCCTTAGACCATCCACAGATGGGAGTCTCCGTCCTCCAAAGGAAGTAGTTTATCTTCCAAATGTATACATAATAAATCAGCTCGGCATACAGGATTATTGACATTATACCATCAAAATAAATAGATAACAAATAGATAATCTATATTGATAATCCTAAATTACAACATAAATGAAATAAAAAAATATATTATTATAAAATAATTTAAAAAAAATAAAGTAAATACAACATTAAATCCTAATAGTTATATCTAATAG
>BLSH010353823.1:148978-165137 GCA_018402905.1 Glandirana rugosa | reverse complement strand
TTTTTATCATTCCAGATATAATTTGTTAACATTTTTGTGAGGGGTTTAATAATGGATGGAGGGGTGTGCACGGGAAGGGCCCGGAAGACATATAGGATCCGTGGGAGGATAACCATCTTAAAGACTGCCAACCTACCCACCCATCCTATTCTCTCCCCAGGGAATGATTGGATTTGAGCTTGTAGTTTTTGAACGAGGGGGGCAAAGTTTGTTGGAAGAATTTTGGATAATGGGGATGTTAAGGTAATTTATATACTCAAAACAGTTGCGCTTAAAATAATGAAGTGAAAAAGATAATCATAAACGTGATCAAATGATGTAAGTGAAAAAATTAAATAATAAAGTAATATGCATAAAGTCCAAAAATGAAAATATAAAACAGGTGGAATAACTCCTTTGTTGAATATCCACACACTGAAATAAAGAAAACTGATGGCAAAGTATTCTCAAAGAGAACAAAAGCAAAAAGTCCAACACCATGCAGTTGTGAAGTGAAGTATATGGAATAATGGTTAAGACATTCAGATCCACCAGAGAGAAGGGGTGAGCCGCCACCGATGGTATGTACACCTCTAAGTTAAATAAAGGGTACCCTTACCGAAGGGAGTGGACCTACTATCCCTAGTAAGTCACAAGCGCTGGCAGAAATTGACCCTCTGCGGGGTATAGCACCAGGTAAGCTCGTCTCTTCCTAATGGTAAGGTAACTGCAGTGGGAGCAGCCTTTCTCCAGCCACAATGCTCGTAAGTCACACATGCATCTGTCCAGGGATCCCGCAATGTTCTCACCTGAGCCGATTCTTCAATTGGCTTCAGGTGCAGGCGCCGACATCTCGGTAATGCCCAGGTAGGGGATTCCCTTAGTACTCCATGTGAAGGGAAGGGATTGTTGTAATTTCTTTTGAGTTTGGGGAGGGACTCCCAGATCCAAAATCAAGGACTTAGTGCAGTTGACCTTATAGTAAGAAATGTCACCAAAGGACGTTAATATTTTGTGTGCTTGGGGAAGGGATGTTGATGGGTTGGAAAGGAAGAGGATGACATCATCGGCAAACAGGTTAATGACATGTTGTGTTTTTGAGAATTGGAAGGCCGTAATTACCGGATCAGATCTTATGGCCTCAGTCAAAGGTTCAATCATTAAGTTGAATATGGAGGGGGAGAGGGGGCACCCCTGTCTTGTTCCATTGGAAATGGAAAAGGGTTTGGAGAGGAGTCCTGAGGTGAAGACTTGTGCATTGGGGTTGGAGTAGAGGGCAAGTACTGCAGACAGAATCGTTCCCTGGAAACCAAACCTAATGAGAGTGCTTCTCATATAGCCCCAGTGAATCCTATCAAACGCCTTCTCTGCGTCTATTGAAAGCAGCAGAGAAGGCGTTTTTGTACGTTCAGCGAAGTGAATTATATTGAGTATACGTCTAGTGGCATCTGATGGCTGCCTGCCCTGGACAAACCCCATTTGGTCTTTCTGGATCAGGGATGGAATCACTCCTGCGAGGCGTTTAGCCAGAAGCTTAGCATAAATCTTAACATCAGAATTTAATAGCGAAATAGGTCTGAAATTCGCTGGTGTGGTGGGGGGTTTGCCAGGTTTGGGGATCGTTATCACAAATGCTTTCAACATTTCCTGGGGGAAGGAAGAGTCATGGGACGCCCTCACAAACACCTCCCTCAAATGGGGGGTTAAAAATGAGCTATACACCCTATAATATTCATTTGGTAAGCCGTCTGGCCATGGGGATTTGCCACAGGCAAGAGTCGACACGATCTTATTGATTTCTGGAACCGTGATCGGGGAGTTCAGATATTCCAGCTGATCTGGTGATAGTTTGGGAAGGTTGAGTTTGTCTAAGAATGCTTCAATGGCTGGTTGAGTCGGTCGGGGGGTGTGGGGATCAAGTTGGAGATTGTATAATTCCCCATAAAATTCTGCGAATTGGTTTGCAATCTCCTGTGGATTGGATATTTTGGTTTGTGTGGTTGGGTGAATTAGGTGGGAGATTTTTGATTTCGTATATCCTTTTTTAATTTGGCGGGCCAGGAATTTGCCAGCCCTATTAGCGTTGGCATACTGAGTTAACTTCAACCTTCTCAAATGTTTGTCATAATTCTGTAATAGGGCAGACCTTAGCTCGTGTCTAAGGTTCTGAAGAGTGTAAGACAACTTAGGTGACGGGGAGGACTTGTGCAGGGTTTCAAGGTGGCGTATATTGGCAGTGATATCGTTAATTTTTTGATCGTGTCTTCTCTTGGCCCTGGCCCCCTGTTGTATAAGTATGCCCCTTATAAAGGCCTTATGAGCATTCCACACCCCCTGTGGGCTAGAAACCGAGCCCACATTGGTGTGAAAGTACTCTTGTAGTCTTTGAGAGATTTCTTTGGAGCATAGAGGATCCTGCAGAATTCTGACATTGCATCTCCACACTGGGGGTCGGGAGGAAGTGCCCAGCCTGCCCAGTGTTATAGAGATGGCCGCATGGTCCGACCAGGTGATATTAAAGATATGGGTCGCAGTTGCTGTCTGTAATAGCCATTTGTCTGTCAGGATTAAGTCAATGCGTGAGTAAACACCATGTCTAGGAGAAAAGTACGTATAGTCTTTTTCATTGGCATGCTGGCATCACCAGACGTCATAGAGGTCCTCTTCATGTAACAACTTCTGAAGGGATGGTTTCTTCTGAACTAGTTTGGAGGAAGAGTCCATGGTGGGGTCAGGAGTAATGTTAAAGTCTCCACATATCAAAAGGTTTCCATGTCTAATCCTGTTGATTTTGGTTAGGAGGTTCTGGATGAATTTGTGTTGTCTCCTATTGGGAGCATATACGGCTGCTATTGTAAGTGGTTGGGAGTTAATTTCACACGTGAGGATTATATAGCGACCTTCGCTGTCAAGGGTAGAGTCTTTCAGTTGGAAAGTGACCGAGTCTCTGATTGCTAGGAGTACTCCCTTTCTTTTTTTGTGTGGGGAGTTGGACAGGAATACATGCGGGTATTGAGGATGGGAGCATTTGGGGACTGCTGAGTTTAAGAAGTGAGTTTCCTGTATACACAGGATGTCCGCTTGTCTAGTGAGGGCTTCCTTCCACATGGAGTAGCGTTTAGCCGGGTGGTTTAGACCCTTAGTGTTCAGAGATAGGCAGGTAATGGCCATGGTTGGTTAATACGTGGAATGTAGGTGTAGGTGGATTCGTTACTCACTGTGATGGCGTAAAAAGGAGGAAGTCTGTAGGTTGGTTTGTCCTTTGAGGGCAAACTCCTCTGTTGATGGAGTTTGTTGATCAGTTGCAGTTCTTTAGTGTGCTGAAGTTGATCGATGAGGTCTTTGTTTTGGATTCTTCCCTGTTCTATGCATAGATCCTTCATTCTGCTGTGGTTCCAACTGCAAGAGAACATAATAGAAGGGGGGAAGGGAAGAGGGTACAAAGGAAAAGGGGAACAAGGATCAGAACAATATTAAAAAGGAAATCCTTGATGGATTTGAGGACTGGAATGCGTCCTACTAGGTAGTTGGGGGGAAAGGAGTTGGATCCGATGAGACCAACGGGGAATAGACCTAACACTGGTTAATTTCAGGTCTGTGGGAGCTTAGGTTTTCTTTTTTTGCTGTTTCTTGTGGGAGACCACATGCCATTCTTGTTGGATTGCGCACGGCTTGGGCCCCTGTAGTGTGGCTTGAGGGGGTGCTGGTAAGATTTCCCATTTTCTAAGGGTCACCAGACCGTCTTCCAGAGTAGTAATTGGAATGGTAGCACCATTGTGGGTGATTAATAACGTGGCTGGGTACTTCCATTTATGGGGAATCTGGTGGTTCCTCAAGGCCTTCGTTATGGTTAATAGGTTGCGTCTCCTCTGGAGTGTGTGCCTGGATAGGTCGGGCAGTAATTGGAGGGGGGCATATTGTGGAGGGCGCTGATCAGGTTTTTTAAAAGCTTCAAGAAGGAGCTCTTTGGTTCTGAAAAAGTGCAGCCTAAGCAGGACGTCTCTAGGGACTTCTTCTGGCAGGAAGGAGGGCTTAGGCACTCTGTGAATCCTGTCTATGGTTATTTCCAGGGTGGTAAGGTTAGGAGCTATGGATGAGAACATCTCCTGGGCAAAGGGCATCAGCTGCATTGGGGAGACTGACTCGGGGATACCCCTGATTTTTAAATTATTTCTTCGGGAGCGGTCCTCCAGGTCAGCTAATTTGTCCCTGACCCATGATAGGTCCTCTGTTTGAGCATTGTGTGCATCCACCATCTTGTTGAAAGAGTCAGTGTGCCCATAGCTTGCTCTATAGTGTCCACCCTATAGCCCAAGTCCTTAATATCCCGCTGGCATTGCTGTACTGTCATGTTAATGCCCTGCTGTATAGAGGTCCTCAGGGACATGAGCATGTCCTTCAATACTGTGTCGGAGACCGGCTGCCCTGTGGTGGCGAAGTCAGCAAAGGGGTCTGCGTGTAATGGCTGCGCGGGCTCCGCAGTAGTGATGGCGCTCACTCCACTCACCTCCATCTCCTGCTGCGCTGTGTCTGTGTGCGGGGAAGTTGTCCTCTGCCTGGTCTTGGCCGGGCTCCTGGTGGTGGGAGAGAGGGCTGGTGAGGAGGCTTCGCTGGACCGCGGAGGTGATCCAGTCCCGGATCTTTGTTTAGGAAAGGCCGCGGCTGCGGCCTTAAGCTGGTGCAGGGAGCCTCCGCCATTTTGCCTGGGCCTCGCGGCTGTGGAGAAGAAGCCGGAGAGTTTCCCGAGCTGCGGGATCGGGTCTTTTCATCTCCTCCGCATTCCCCCTACTATCCCTGATGTTGTAGGGTGTGTCCTGCGGCTTCGGGCGAGCTTTAGCTCCGCTAGCTGTCTTTTCTATCCCGGCGGTCTGACGGAGCTCAGGGCTTATGCGGCCATCTTCGAGCTCAGACGCCACGCCCCCCCCGTGCATTGTTTCTTAAACAGCTAACCAGGGTTGGAAGATCTGCTAAAGCAGGCCAGAAGAGTCTGTAGCCATTTCAGGCGGTCATACACAGCCTGTACTTGGTTGGCTTAAATTCCAGGGGAATTCCACCTTCCTCCAAACTGCCTTATTTGTTATATGCCTACCAGGTGGAATTCAAATTTAGCAATGCTACAGCAACTTTACATGCAGCAGAGGGCCGTAAATGAGTGCCTGTGTGAATATGGCACGACGTCAAACATTTGGGGTGGCTCTGCTTTTTCTCCCCATGCCGATTGCTAATGATAAAGGATGCATGCACTGTACTGTCACCATGGTGAGCTGTGATAATGCATGCATCAGTGACACAATCCTTGTTGTGTTCCTGCTGGAGCAGTATCTGCGTGGCATTATGGACAGAGCACTTGAGGCAGAGCAGCGGGAGGAAGAGGAAGACTTCCTTTCCTCTCAAGGTCCGCTTTATGCAAACACCATTCTTGCAATGCCACAAAACACACAAGAGGAGAGGAAGGAAGAGGAGATTTCTGCAATTTTGGAGGCATTGGAGCAGAGGAAGACGTGGCTGAGAGGGGGCAGTCCCACATACTGTATTCCTCAGTGACCCTGAGAAGTCTGCTTCTCATGCCACCACAAGCTTAGTGCATGGACTCCCTCATTCTTAAAAGCCTGCAAAAGGACCTGAGAATTTGTGGCATTGAGGAGAAGGATCACTATTGGCTGACAGCCCTCCTTGACCACCGTTACAAGGGGGAAAGTCTCAGAAATCATCCCATACCCACAGAGGGAGCAGAGGATGAAATATCTTGAGGACAACTTAAAGAGGAGTTTATGTAATGCTTTTCTAGACTCTGCTAGGTTACAGTCTTGTGGTAAAGCTAGTTTTAAGGCTTCTGTCTGTCAAAGGAGAAGCAGTGGAGAAAGGGGGCTGCCTCAGTGATGCATTTCAACATATTTTTAGTCCTCGGCACCCAGGGCTGTCGGCGTCCACATCCCATTGGCATCGTTTGCCTCATAGGATGGGAGATTATATGGGGGCAAAAACAGACATGGAGAGTTTTCCAGTGGATGATCCACTGGGTTACCGGGTCATGAGAACCAACCACTGGACAGAACTTGCCCAGCACGCAATTGAGCTGCTGGGCTGCCCTGCATCCAGCATGCTTTCAGAACTGGCATTTAGTGCTGTTTGAGGTTTTTATAGATAGCATGGTAATAGTGGTTGCAGATCTGTGCTATCCCCCGTGACTGAATGGGCCGCCCCCACTAACTATTTCTATCTGAAACTCTGAGTGGGCCCAGGCCCACCTTGGACAGCACTTGAGATAAAGGGGGCAGGGAACATCTGGAATCCATGTCGGAACACGAGTTCGCTGGTACTTGACTGACTTCAGAGAGGAAAAGATAGACATGCAAATGAGTGGCCATGAACGGGTGCCACTGGTAGATGACTGGGTGTGAAACATGTGCCACTGGAAGACAAGTTGCAATAATGTGTTGAAGAAGGAACCTCATGCGGGAGGCCAAAAACAAGAGATTGGATAAATCAAAATGTGTGTGTGGGGGGGAGGAACCGTAGATTATGTTTGTCATTTGTTGTGATTGTATGTTTGTAAATGAGAACGGACAAGCACATTTGTGTCGGGGCTGCGAACCAAAGCATTGTATGAGTTGGGACTGAGCGCGAATGAGTGATACGAATAGCGAATGGATGCTTGTGGTATGTGCCTTGAGGGGAGGCCAAACTGTGGAAGCTTGTGGTGTACGTTTAAGACAGGATGTGTCAAATCGTGGCGGGAATTCAAAGCACTGTGTTGCTGATACAACCAGGACTCAAATCAGGCTAAGGTGGGTGAGAGGAATTGACCCGCCTACGGTGGAGAGGCCTTCTGCTACAATTCTGCAGCAAGTTTTGGGTATGGTCTATGCCCTCAAGGTGTGAGCGCAGCCATGCTCTGAACCCGCGAAGGGTATTGGAGCGGTGTAAGTATGTGTTGTAAGAAGAGTCAAAAAGGTAAACATACAGCAGAACGGGTAAAAAGGAATGAGAAGGATAGGAAAAGGAAAACAGGCACAGTGAAAAAACTGGCTTGCGTTCTAAGCGTTGAATGCTGTTGAGTGGAAATTTAGAAAACTCAAAAGAGTGCGTGGCAACCCAGGTGAGCCAAGTGGTGACTGGCTAGGTAACCGATAGCTCAGGTGCCTGGTCTGTGTAGATCACAAACCTGCGAACCAGAGCCCCAGGGCATACTGGGGTGAGAAGCTGAAGTCTGGTATGGCATAAGTAAGAATGTTGTGGTCTGTAGTAGGTGATGTATGTTCGGCCTGCTAAAGCTTGCACTGTCCACAAGCCCAACATTTAGCGACCTTGTCTGCTTAGGTGAAGGGTCACCCTTTGAAACAGAATGTTGTACAGGGAACATGTGACAGTAGCTTACACTCGATGAGCAGCCCAAATCGTGTATGTGAAGTGAATGTGATGACAGGGTTCTGCAGGGTGATGTGAGGGTGGAACCTGTGTACTACACACCTGACTCAACGTCCTGGTTGCAAAGTTCTGGTTGAGGTTGAGAACTCAGTTGACCGGGATCCTGTAGAAGAGGTGACGTAGGAGTCCAGTTTTACCCTGGCATGAATTAGGCCTAACCTGCCCCCCTTTGGTGAAGATGCAGGCCCTATGTTGTTTGTGTGTTTTTTTTTTTAAATAACGTCCAACCTGGTGCAGGATGGAACAACCTGAACTTGACTGACTTAAGAGAGAAACGACAGAAAGAAAAGGTGAGCGGCCAAGTTGTAAGCCACTGGAAATGATGAGTGGCTGGATTGTGCCACTGAAGATGATGAGTGGCCGGATTGTGCTTGTAAAGATTGCAAGAAAGTAGCCTCAACAGGGAGGCGAAAACAACGACTGCAGAAAATTAGAGTATGTGCAGATGAGCCATGATCATGTTCAATCATCAGTCAAGATCGTGGGTGTGTGGAAATGAATGAATTATGCCAACCCGTGAAGGAGTTTCTGAAGTTGCTTACCGTCTGAGTTTGTAGGTACGTAGGAAAGTGGGAATAGATGGTGTGAGTATCAACTGGCAGCTTGTGACAGGTGCGTCAGAATAGAAACTGAGGACCAGGAAGCTGTGTGATAGATAGAATTGTGTTTGAGTCATGCCGAGGATTTGAATAGTTGTGCCGCCGACACGGCTGGATTCGAATCGGGCTGTGAATCGATCTGTCAGAGTTTGTGAAGCTGAGTATCGTATGAATTGTGAGTACGTATGAGCATACGAATGGAGGATGCAATGAGGCATGCTGATGCATGTCGGCGTTTGTGACCTAAGAATTTGCATGAGCTGTGAGTGTGAATGAGGCCATTTTTGCAGAAGCTCATGGTACCTATGAACGGGTAAATGAGTGGTATGAGTAGCAAGTGAGAGCTTGTGGCAGGAACCACATGGGGGAGGCCGTGTTGCAGAAGATCGATGCTTGATGGAAGAATATATATATATATATATATATATATATATATATATATATATATATATATTTATTTACTTTTTTTTTTGGGTGCAGTGGAGACCAGGACTCGAATCCAAGAGGTGTGAAGTTTGTGGGGGGTAGATCGGCTAGCTGTAGCGAGGCCTAGTGCTGAGCAGAAAGTGATATGATGGCCCTGTGAGGGTGCCAGTGTGTAACTGTAAATAATGAACCATGCGTATGAATAGTAGCTATGAATTGCCATGCCTGAGCCAGGTGATGTCAAACATTGGCCACAGGACAACTCAGAGACATTTGCAGCTATGACTGAGTTGTATGTTTGTAAAACAAATGAGTAATAAGACTGTGGAACCTACAAACAACAACGCCTGTGCCGGGTGATGTCGGATGATGGCCTACGACAGGTTATACAAAACTACGACTAATTTGTACATAGCGACTGAATGGGTGATAGAACTTTGAATTTCCGAATCGGTGATGCCTGTGCCGGGTGGTGTCGGCCAACGACAACTCAGAGACTTGCGAAGCTATGAATGAGTCGTATGGTAGTACAATGGGTAACCATGCGGCTGAGGGAACCTTCGAAAGTGCAAAGCCTGTGCCGAGAAAGCTAGTGGCATGACCGTTAACAAGGTGTTTTTTTTTTAATCGGTGAGGTGTGAAGATGTGGGGGTTAAATCTGCTAGCTGTAGCGAGACCTGCATAGTAAGCAGGAGTGACATAATGGTGGCGACCCTACAAGGGTGCCAGTATGTAACTTAAATGGTAACTCTATGTGTTAATGACATTTGTAGTTTATTTACGAGTCATAAGTTTGTATGACAATGAGTAATATGACTGTGGAACCTATGGCCGAAAATGCCTGTGCCGAGTGATTTCGGAAGACGGCTGACAACAACTCGGAGGCTGTAAAAATTAATGAATAGCATGTAATGGGAAACAGAACTGATGAATTTTATTGGTGGCGCCTGTGCCAGGTTATGTCAGACAAAGGCAGACAAAAACTCGGAGGCTTGCGAGGCTTACGAATCAGTCGAAGGTTAGTACGACGGGTGTGCCAAGTGGTTGAGGGAACCTGCGAACTGTGAGGCTTAGTGCCGCAAGTGGGATATGACCATTAATGAGTCTGAGGTTTCGAAAGGTTTACGAATTATTCGTAGTTTATGCTTGGAAAACAACTTGGCAGGGGGAACCTGTGGATCTGGAGGTTTTTTTCGAAAATGACAAGTGCTTAGAAATGGTACAGTGGTTTGACCAAAGGTCTACGAATGATTTGTAGTTTGCAGATAGGGAACAATAAACGCAAGGGGAACATGCTTGTAATTGAGAGATGCCGGGATACTACCGACTACGACTCGGAGGCCGTAACTCCCAACAGGGTGGGAGTTTGGGAACATGAAAATGAAAGCTTGTTTATGGTACAATAAGTTTTAATCCTACCTGCGACAGTGAGCTAGAAGCACCGACAAAGACCACGAATGGAGAAGCAGTGTACATGCTGGAATTTAAAAAAAAAAAAAACACACAGATTCCCTAACACACAGTGAGCTGGGAAGAGTCGGACTGGTGATGTAACGAATCGTTCACTGGAACTGACAAAGAACACAGAAGAGTGGGCTGTTTAAAGTGGATAACTGCAGACAAAAAGAACTACATGTGTGAGCGCTACATGAGATAACCTGTAGATGGGGAATGATGATGAATCCCTTGGTCATGTAAATCAGCCTCTGGACAAGTCAATGAGGTAAAATCACTGTATAATTTATTAACATGATTATATTGAATGATGTAGTAAAAAGCCAGCAGTGAAACTCTTCAAGCTGCAGTGCAATGCAGATACAACACCAACTAACACAGTACCTTTGTGAACGATGGAAGATGAGCCATCTGAGTGGCACTGTGCTGCAGGGATGAAACTGCTCTCTTCGATGAACAAACCAACCCCACTGTGGGGAAATAAGTGGGCCGGAGACAAAGCCTGTCATAAGATGAGGGTCACTGAGCTCAAATGCCCAAGGGATGGGATGAAGCCGCAAGGTAGATCGGCAGATGGACACTAGCAGTGGGTGGAGCAGCGTCTGTTGGAAAGTCTGGAACCCTCCGGCTGTGGTTACGGGGAGAGACAGTGAGTTGAGCCCAGAAAAGATGGAAGCGGGGCCGCTGTAGGTGGAAACCACTGCATGGACCAGCGAGAGGAAACTCACAAGCGGGACCTCATCCGCTAGGAGATCGCGGGTCCAAAGCGAGGCTTGGTACTGAGGGAGAAGTTTAATTGCAAGCCAAAGAGAGTGAAGAGAGCTGGTAGCTGATCTCCTGACAATGTGTTTTGAGGTGTGGCCCTTCCTCCGGTCATGTGACTGCAACAGCCAATGGGGTGTAAATAGGGCAGCACAACTTCCATTGTCACGCTATTAACCCCTATTGATAAAGCTCATGTAATGATATCTGTACAACACTAATGGGAGAACAAAGATGTTTAAAAAGGCAAAAAAGAAAAAAAACTGTATGTAATAATAATAGTAATTATAACCAAATAGATAATGACATAATGTGGACATCATAAATAATGTATAAAAATAAATAAATAAATAAAAATGTGCATAATGACCCACATCCAGGCTGATTGAGATAAAACCAAAAATGAAAAAAAAAATAAATTAAAAAAACCATATAATTGTATATATTCTTATATTATATTATAAATATAGCCATTGTATATTAATATCTATAACCCGGGGGGCGTGGCCTGATGCCGAGCCAGACGGTCGCATAGCTCCGGAGCTCCGTGGATACGGGGAACAAACGGTACAAAGCGATCATCCAGAGCGACGTTACAGACACCGCTAGACACCCAGAGACCGGGAGCACACCGCGACTATGGCAAAACAGAGGAAGGATGAAAAGAGGCCCCACAGGCTTACGGACTTCTTCTCTCCAGGGCACCATGAAGGTAGGTAAAATGGCACTGAGGCCTACTCATCCTCGGCCCCTGCGTTGCTTAACAAGCCGTCCAAACAAGCCCTACATAGGGATAATGATCACTCTCCAAGTAGCCAGCACTCCTACCCACCTGCCCCATCATCCTGCAGCCTGGCCAAAAACAAAATTAGACTAGATGGCAGCGGATGCAGCCCGGCCATGAGCCCAGCGGCCGACTCAGAAGATGACACAAGGGACATGCCCGAATCCATAGAGGCATTCCCCGCTCAAAACTAACCAGTGCTGGATACAGTACTGAAGGAGATACTATTATCCCTGCGTAGTACTATCCACTCAGATATCGTCTCTTGCATGCACAAATTCAACCAAGATATACAGTCAGGTCCATAAATATTGAGACATCGACAAAATTCTAATCTTTTTGGCTCTATACACCACCACAATGGATTTGAAATTAAACAAACAAGATGAGACCCATTCAGATCCCTGCTATAGCCAAAGTATGGCTCCAGCGTGCATCTGAATTGCCGGGTGGACGTCCATGGACGTCCTGGCCATGTGCGCACTCCTGGCATGCACTTACAGGTGGCGGTGCACGTGCGCCTTCCACACGCTGCGTGGGTGCCCGCGGGTTTGGCGGACTCGATGTCCGCTCGAGACCCGCGATCCCCTGTCAGACCTGCAGAACGGGGAACCGCCGATGTAAACACGGTGGTTCTCCGTTCTGTTGAAGGGGACATGACAGATCTACTGATCTCGGTCACTGGGATCAGTTAGATCTGTTCTGTCCTGACCAGCCCCCCCCACAGTTAGTACACATCCAGGTAACCCACTTAACCCCTTTACTGCCCCCTGCAGGTTAACCCCTTCACTGACAATGACATTTATACAGTAATCAGTGGACATTTAAATTTCTGATCGCTGTATAAATGTCATTGGTCCCAAAAAAGTGTCAAAAATGTCCGACATGTCTGCCCTAATATCGCAGTCCCGATAAAAATCGCAGATCACCGCCATTACTAGTATAAAATAAATAAATATTAAAAACGCCATAAATCTATTCCCATAGTTTGTAAAAGCGATAACTGTTGCGCAAACCAATCAATATACGCCAATTGCAATTTTTTTATACCAAAAATATGTAGAAGAATATATATCGGCCAAAACTGTTGAATAATTTATTTATTTATTTTTTTTTGGATATTTTTTATAGCAAAAAAGTAAAAAATATTGTTCTTTTTTCAAAATCGTCGCTCTTTGTTTGTTTATAGCGGTGATCAGAAATGATGCAAAGGTGATCAAATACCACCAAAAGGAAACTCTATTTGTGGGGAAAAAATATATAAATTTAGTTTGGGTGCAACATCACACAAACGCACACTTCTCATTCAAAATGTGACAGTGCTGAAAGGCAGAAATTGGTCTGGGCAGGAGGGGGGTTTAAGTGCCCAGTAAGCAAGTGGTTAACTGCAGACTTTCAGCTTTAATTTGAGGGTATTTACATCCAAATCAGGTGAACGGTGTAGGAATTACAACAGTTTGTATATGTGCCTCACACTTTTTAAGGGACCAAAAGTAATGGGACAGATTAACAATCATAAATAAAACATTCACTTTTTAATATTTGGTTGTAAATCCTTTTCAGTCAATTTTAGCCTGAAGTCTGGAATGCATAGACATCACCAGATGCTGGGTTTCATCCCCGGTGATTCTCTGCCAGGCTTCTACTGCAACTGTCTTCAGTTCCTGCTTGTTCTTGGGGCATTTTCCATTCAGTTTTGTCTTCAGCAAGTGAAATGCATGCTCAATCGGATTCATGTCAGGTGATTGACTTGGCCATTGTATAACATTCCACTTCTTTCCCTTAAAAAAACTCTTTGGTTGCTTTCGCAGTATGTTTCGTTCGGGTCATTGTCCAGCCGCACTGTGAAGCGCCGTCCAATGAGTTCTGAAGCATTTGGCTGAATATGAGCAGATAATATTTCCTGAAACACTTCAGAATTCATCCTGCTGCTTTTTTTCAGCAGTCACATCATCAATAAATACAAGAGAACCAGTTCCATTGGCAGCCATACATGCCAACGCCATGCCACTACCACCACCATGCTTCATTGATGAGGTGGTATGCTTTGGATCATGAGCAGTTCCTTTCCTTCTCCATACTCTTCTCTTCCCATCACTCTGGTACAAGTTGATCTTGGCATCATCTGTCCATAGGATGTTGTTCCAGAACAGTGAAGGCTTTTTTAGATGTTGTTTGGCAAACTCTAATCTGGCCTTCCTGTTTTTGAGGCTCACCAATGGTTTACATCTTGTGGTGAACCCTCTGTATTAACTCTGGTGAAGTCTTCTCTTGATTGTTGACTTTGACACACATACACCTACCTCCTGGAGAGTGTTCTTCATCTGGCCAACTGTTGTGAAGGGTGTTTTCTTCACCAGGGAAAGAATTCTTTGGTCATCCACCACAGTTGTTTTCCATGGTCTTCTGGGTCTTTTGGTGTTGCTGAGCTCACCGGTGTGTTCTTTCTTTTTAAGGATGTTCCAAACAGGTGATTTGGCCACACCTAATGTTTTGCTATCTCTCTGATGGGTTTGTTTTGTTTTTTCAGCCTAATGATGGCTTGCTTCACTGATAGTGACAGCTCTTTGGATCTCATATTGAGAGTTGACAGCAACAGATTCCAAATGCAAATAGCACACTTGAAATGAACTCTGGACCTTTTATCTGCACCTTGTAAATGGGATAATGAGAGAATAACACACACCTGGCCATGGAACAGCTGAGCAGCTAATTGTCCCATTTCTCTTGGTCCCTTAAAAAGTGGGAGGCACATATACAAACTGTTGTAATTCCTACACCGTTCACCAGATTTGGATGTGAATCAAATTAAAGCTGAAAGTATGCAGTTAAAGCGCATCTTGTTTGTTTCATTTCAAATCAATTGTGGTGGTGTATAGAGCCAAAAAGATTAGAATTGTGTTGATGTCCCAATATTTATGGACTTGACTGTACAGGCAGTAGAGACAAGAGTGGAGCACATAGTAGAAAAGATGGGAGAATACGCAGTCACAATAAATGACCTGGTAGATGCACATGATGATAGGGAAAGAGATACAGAGTGGATTAAGGCCAAGCTCACAGATATGGAAGACAGCATGAGAAGGAACAATTTAAAAATTAGGGGGATCCCCGAAACGGTACCCCAATCTGAATTGCGAAACTATTCCTCTTCTCTATTCAAAGCATTAATGCCTCACCTCTCTGATCTAGATATCACTATCGATCTGATACACAGACTACCAAAACTGGCCCACCTGCCAGAACAAATACCCAGGGATGTTATACTACTCCTGCGCTTCTACCACATAAAATAATCTATCATTTCCACAGTGAGGAAAAGGGAGGCCATACCCCAACAGTATCAAAGCTTGCAGTTTTTCTGGTTCAAAAAGTTTTATTGAATAAACAACAGCAGTACATTACATGTAATACTTCATGAGACCAAGAACAGGCCATATTCACAATTGGGGAATAAAGACAGGATAGTTGAGGTGTCGGAACCTAATTTGTCATTAGACAGACAGGTAAAACTTGGGAAGGGCGGGAGGCTGTGGAGGAGAGGTTTGATAGATGGAAGGGGTTCCCAAGGGCGAAGGTTCCTGACCTTTGAGGCCGGAGATAAGAGATTAGGCTCATGAGTGTCCGTTCGAGGGTTAGTGCTGTCTTGGTGGTGAGTAAGCAGTGCTATTGTTTCGAAGGAGGAGAAGGAAGGATGAAAGAGCGGGGGAAAAGGGGCTAGCTGATAAGGAGAAAAGATGGGAGAGAGATCCCATGGCTCGGGGGCAGCCTGGGAGGGGATGGGGCTGGCCCTGAATGGGAGGAGAAAAGAGGTAGGGGGAGGAAGAAGGAGGGAAGAGAGACAGGGAGTGGGTGGCGGGTTTGGGGAGGACCGGTCGCAAGATCTCGCAAGGCCTATACGAGAAGTTATATAAGCTATGTGTAGCTGTATGCTGAATGTTCAGGGCTGGTATCGAGAGATGTCAAAGCCCGGGGGGGCAAAGTGGGTCAGCCAAGGGGACCACATGCGGTCGTGTTTGGGAAGCCTGTCTGTGGCTATAGCTTCTATCCTGGCATGGATCATGGCTTTTGTAATTCTGTTTTTAGTTTCGGCAACGGGGAGTTGCGGGGATTTCCACGCGTGTGCAATGGTTTGCTTCGCCGCTGTGGTGACCTGTAGTAGAAGCTTGTGTTGTGACTTGAATAGTTCTGGGGGCTTAATGTTCAGGAGGGCCGTTTTAGGGTCAAGGGCTACGGGGGTGCCCATGAGTTTAGTGAGGATTTCAAAAATTTGAGCCCAGAATCTTTGAGCAATCGAGCAATCCCACCATATGTGTAGGTGGGTACCGGTGTCTGGGCAGCCTCTAAAGCAGAGAGGGGAGTATGAGGGCAGAAATTTGTTTATTCTGGCTGGGACTAGGTACCATCTCATCAGAACTTTATAGGAGGTGGGATGCGATTTCGCACCCTTTTACTAGAAGTTGTTTGGTAGCTGGGTCTTCTGACCTAGCTTTAAACCCTTAGCTGGTTTAGGAGAAGGGTCTTATAACACCGTGAACTCTGGAGGATATTTCAAGACTACTCTACCATGGATCAGGGTCGGTCTTATTTGTTTAAAGACGGGAGTATGAGGGGAGAGACGAAATCTCCGACGGGTCTGTGGCCATGGGTGGATGTGTATACCACCCTAACGAGCTAACGAGTTTCTAAGACCCGAGTTTAAAAACTTTAGGAGTGATTTGAGTAC
>BLSH010353823.1:121668-145653 GCA_018402905.1 Glandirana rugosa | reverse complement strand
GGCCTAAGCCCGGTACGGCTAGGGGTGGGCGCTCATCGTATGAGAAGAAGCTAGTGGGGTAGGGGGGAGAAAGAGCAAAACGGTAAACATATTTATAAAACCATAACAGTAACTGTAAGGTGGGGTGGAGTGGAAAGACCGTGCGGGTCTAGGTGAGTGCGGGCTCCCAACCCAGGAGCTTGATGGGGGTTCCAGAACAGGTGCCACCAGAGGACAAACTTCTTGCAGAGTCGGTCAACAGGGAACTAGTAACAAACAAAGTGCTATAATGGGGGGTTCGACTCATAACCTTCGGGTGGTCCATCTAAACCGGATTCCACGCTGCAGAGTTCCATCCAAATCAGGGGTAGTCACAGTCATCGGGAGAACTGCATGGTGGGGCAATCCTCTGGTCTGTGGTTGGTGGTTTGAGGAGACCAGGAAGGGTTTTGGTAAGGGAGAGGGGTTCGCAGGACAGTCAGCCCCAGGTTAGGGGTGAGATACAGTTCACCATAAGGTGGGGGAATCCGAGGGGGCTGGTGGTATCTTGCAGGGGGTCGTAGGAGGACCCTGTGGGTTAAGGCAGGATGGGTGGGGGTGTATTCGGGATTCTTCGGGTCTTGGGAAAAGTTCTCCCTAGTGGGTGGTTGAAGAGGTGATGCAGTTCCCTGCCTCAGGATGGAGGAGCGGCTGGAGATGTGGCTGGATCGCCGGTTGTGGTAGGGTAGCAAGAGTCCTCTTCTTGGGAATGAAATTGCCAAGATGGGGAGTCTCTCTGGTGTAAGGTGTAGAAGAAAAACCGGAAATACCTTAGTCCTTAGTCTCTAGTCCATCTCTTCAGGAGGTGCGGTTTTGGGAGAGGAGCGCCTGGAGCGTTTGTGGAGATTGCGGTCGTCGGCTTCTGCTGAGGAGGCATGGATTTTCTGGGGTGAGCTGGAGGCTGAGCGGCGTCTTTGGCATTGACTTTTTGGTGTTGATGGTGGTCCGGAGAGCTGGAGATCCTGTAAAAGAGACTGGAGATCTTCCTGAGATTTGCATACATGCTTGCGACCTTCGTAGGAAAATTTCAGAGAAAAAGGGAATCCCCAGGTGTAAGGGATGTGATTATCTATTAGAGTTTGCAGTTGTGGCTTCATGGCCCTGCGTTTAGCAATTGTAGTGGGAGACAGGTCTGCAAACACTTGGTACTCATAGCCCTGGAACCGCAGCGCCCCCTTGAGGCGGGCTGTTTGCATGATCTGGTCCTTAGTAATGCATTTTAAGAATAATGTCACGTGGGGGGCCCTCTTTCTTGCGGGGGATTAAGGCTCTGTGGATTCTGTCCATCTCTAATCTTTCCATGGGTATAGAGGGGACTAACTCCTGGAACAGGGCCGTGACAGTCGACTGTAAATCCACTACTGTTTCAGGGATTCCCCTAATGCGCAAATTGGACCTACGGGCCCTGTTTTCAAAGTCTTCCAACTGTGTATGCAGGGAGAGATTTTCTTCTCTGATAGCCTCTAGCTCATCAGCTTGATTGTGAACAGTGACCTCTAGTTCATCCACTTTCTGTTCTAGCTCAGCGGTGCGGTGACCCAGCTCTCTAATCTCTTTAGTGAGGCGCTCTGTAATCTGGTCTGAGGTCTGCTTAAGGGCCTTCTGTAGCATAGACTCTATCTGACTCAGCATGTCTGGTTGAGTAGGTCTAGCCCTGGGGGAGCTCGCAGGGGTGGCAGAGAGTTCATAGTCAGACTCACCCTCATCTGGATGTGGTAGGGGTTTCATCCGGGGGGATCTCTGAGAGCCCGAGCGGCGCGGCGTGTCCGGCGCCATCTTGACCGAGGCCCGCGCCAGGACCTCGCGTATGGAGCGGGCCTTGGGCTTCGGCTTAGAATGAACCAGGACCATCCCAGCTGGTCCTGAGTGTGCCCGGAGGTGTTCGGGGTCAGCGGGAGCTGAAATGCTGTGAAGGGCTCCTGTGTCTGCGGCCGTCTCTCCCCCTCAGATGCGGAGCTCTACAGCGGCGCGTCCGGCATGTAGGGCTTCGCGCATGCGCCTCTCCAAAGCTTGCAGTTTTATGGAGATATATCCCAATATACCCTGCAAAAAAGAAAAAAATCTAACAACATTGACTAAGGAATCATAAGTTGATTTATAGATGGGGCTATCCCACTAAAATAAGGATGGACACACATTTGTCATTGATTCCTTAGATAAGGGCTTGTCCCTTTTCTAGGAATGTGGAATACTAGCAGAACCCCAGGACAATGATAACCTACCTAAACCTCCTCGCCAGGTGGAGCAACAATGGAAAACTGTAACGGCGAAAAACGTTAAGTCACATAATTAGCCGGCATGGGTATATCTGCGACTACTCCCCTGTCCTATATTTGACCCCCAAACTACTTAGTAGCTAATGGTACCCCAAAGCCGTACAAATTCTTATGGCAAGTTGCCTTTCTCGGTTTGTATTATGCACCAGTGGTACGCTGTTCTAATGTTTGTTTTCCTTCTACTTTTTCTTTGTTTTTTTTCTCTAACGCAAGGGATCACGGAGTATACAATGGTTTAGCTGAAACCATTTATCAACCAGACGCACCAACATCAAATGTCTGGAAGACTAGCGATCACAGAGGGAATCTTCACTTCATCCGCAGTGAGTACTGACTCCATTCTTTGCAAATGCTTGTTAAAACGTATACGCAGTTCAGTGGGGAGCCACTAGGGGGAACCCTAACAACACTCAAAAATTCAGCAAACACATCTATACTACTTATACCACAGCCTCTGAGGAATAATGGGAATCACCATATTATCCATTAATGCGAAGGGTTTAAACCACCCTGCTAAATGGAAATCCTTGTGGCAGGAAGCTCAATGATATCACTGTGATATTCTTTGTTCACAAGAAAGTCATTTCAGTAAATCCTCACCACCTCACTGCTCTCATAGGAATTTCCCTCATACTGTATATACACAGCCAATGTAGATACCAAAACGAAAGGAGTCATGACAGCTATAAAGGATACTGTGGCGTTCACCCTACATCAGGAAATCAAAGACTCAAGGACGATACCTTATACTGATCTGTGATTTGAACTCAGTAACTTACACTTTGGTCAACTCATATGCCCCAAACAGAAATCTGCTCCGCTACTTTAACAAGCATATGAAAAAAGTATGGCGGTCCCAAATGGGTCACTTGATTATGTGTGGAGACTTTAATACAATACCAGACCCTCAATTAGACACCAACTCTGCTTCTAAAACACACCTCTCAACACTACAAGCATCGCTACATAGATACTCCCTCTACGACGGCTGGCGTTGCTTTCACACAGAAGAAAAGGATTTCACCTTTTACTCCTCACCCCACAGAGTATATACCAGGATTGATTTGTTCCTAGTTGTCTCTAGAACCAAAAAAAGGACAATTAACACTATTACCTGGTCAGACCATGTCTCGGTCCTCCTGCAGATAGAAGATGCTGCAACACCTTCCACCAATCCAGTTTGGAGGGCCAACTCCTACCTCCTGCAGCAACAGGAATCCAGAGACATGCTGAGATCTCAACTAACTGAATTTTTCGCCAATAACAAAAACTCTGTGCAAAAGCCATTTACCCTGTGGAACGCTCATAAAGCGTTTATGCGCAGAATATTTATTCAGTTGGGGGCGAGGTACAAGAGGCAGAGGCGGCAGCATTTTGTAGACATTACCTCAAAGCTACAAAAACTAGAAACCCAAAATAAACAACATCCCTCCTCTGACAAGGGAAACAAAATAGCCCACCTTAGAAACGAACTCCATCTATTCTTGACAGAGAACTTCGAAAAAGCTAACAAACGTCTAAAAATGACATATTATGCAACAGGCAATAAGGCAGGTAAAACCTTAGCGAACAAAATCAAAGGGCATAGATATAAAACCAAACTTCCATTCATTATACACCCCAGCACCAAACAAAAAGAGTACCGCCCCCAAAAAAATCGCAGATGCGTTCAGCTTCTATTACAACACGCTATATAATCTAAAAGATGATAAGTCTACACACCAACCCACCCCAGAAGCAATTGATCAATTTTTATCTCACATAAACATACCTAAACTTATAGAAGAACAACTTCACCTGTTAAATTGCCCATTTAGCCCATCCGAAATCCTGACAGCCATTGGTTCACTACCCTCAAACAAGTCCCCCGGGCCTGATGGATTTGGAGGGGAATATTATAAGGAATTTAAAAACATTTTGACGCCCTTCTTGGAGAGTGTGTTCGGAACAGCTGCTGTCTCTTCCTCCTTCCCCCCTGAGATGTTGGAGGTGCTTATTGTAACAGTGCCTAAGTCAGGGAAAGAGCCGACCTCACCATCGAACTTTAGACCCATCTCCTTACTGAACATAGATGTGAAGCTTTATGTCAAATTGATAGCCCTTCGCTTGATCAACATTATGTCCCTACTTGTCCATCCGGACCAAACGGGGTTTCACCAAATCCAGACAAACCTCGAATGCTACGCGCAGGTTAATCAATATTGTCCACTTAGCAGAATCCCTAAAGAATCCTTCTCTGTTCCTAGCCTTAGATGCAGAGAAGGCTTTTGACTGAGTCCATTGGCATACCTATGCAGAGCCCTTGAATCTTTTGGCTTCCAAGGTGCTATATTATATGCAATCATGGCCCTATACTCCCAACCCTCTGCACGAGTGTATACGTCCGGTACTCTGTCAAAGCCATTCCCAATAACAAATGGCACCAGGCAGGGGTGTCCACTATCACTGCTAATATTTAATTTATTGGTTGAACCTTTGACACTATACCTGAGAGCTCACACCCAAATCAAAGGCTTCTCAACTCCCAAATCTACCTAATCTAATTAGTCTCTTTGCAGATGATATCATTCTTATACTTACTGAGGTCTGCTCTTCCCTGCTCTACATAAAAACGTGTTAATGTTTAACCAAATCTCATACTATAAGGTTAACGAGAGTAACTCTTACATACTGGGACTAGCGATAGATAAGCATGTACAAGAGGAACTTGGCACAAGGTTTCCCTATACATGGCACACAGATGACATCAATTATCTGGGAATCAATCTGACATCTCACACTCCTAAATTAATCGATGCTAACTACAATCAATTTTTAAACAAGCTTGAAACTAAGCTGGGAGGCTTAGTAAAAACTGAGTTATCCTGGTCAGGGCGCCTAGCTGCCTTGAAAATGATTATACATCCTCAGGTTTTTTACTTATTCAGAGCTATACCAATTCCGGTGACTGCCCAATTTTTCACTAAAGCCCAATCTATGATTAACGCATACCATTGGTGGGGTATGGGCTAGGGCTAGGACCACATTTAAAAAATTAATAAAAGCAAGGAAATTAGGGGGGCTGGCCACGTGAATATAAAAGACTACCACACCGACACAGTCCTAGCTCAAATCAAAAACTGGTTTACACAGGAACAGGGACCCCGATGGGTAGATCTAGAGATGCTACAATGCCCACAATGATTAGTCTGTCGTCCCAGAAGGAAGCCTCTTCTACAGATGATGCACAAGAAAGCCCGCAAACAGTTTGCTGAAGACAAGCAGACTAAGGACATGGATTACTGGAACAATGTCCTGTGGTCTGATGAGACCAAGATAAATTTATTTGGTTTAGATGGTGTCAAGCATGTGTGGCAGCAACCAGGTGAGGAGTACAAAGACAAGTGTGTCTTGCCTACAGTCAAGTATGGTGGTGGGAGTGTCATGGTCTGGGGCTGAATGAATGCTGCCAGCACTGGGGATCTACAGTTCATTGAGGGAACCATGAATGCCAACATGTATTGTGACATACTGAAGCAGAGCATGATCCCCTTCCTTCAGGGACTGGGCCGCAGGGCCATATTCTGACATGATAATGACCCCAAACATACCTCCAAGATGACCACTGCCTTGCTAAAGAAGCAGAGGGTGAAGGTGATGGACTGGCCAAGCATGTCTCCAGACCTAAACCCTATTGAGCATCTGTGGGGCATCCAAAAAGGAAGGTAGCGGTGTGCAAAGTCTCTAACATTCACTAGCTCATCGTGGAGGAATGGAATATGACTCCAATGGCAACCTGGGAAGCTCTGGTGAACTCCATGCCCAAGGGGGTTAAGGGAGTGCTGGAAAATAATGGTGGCCACACAAAATATTCACACTTTGGGCCCAAATTGGAGATTTTCACTTAGGGGTGTACTCGCTTTGGTTGCCAATGGTATAGACATTATTGGCTGTGTGTTGAGTTGTTTTGAGGGGAAAGCAAATTTACACTGTTATACAAGCTGTACACTCACTACTTTACATTGTAACAAAGTGTCATTTCTTCAGTGTTGTCACATGAAAAGATAGAATAAAATATTTACAAAAATGTGAGGGGTGTACTCACTTTTGTGAGATACTGCATAAATGTATAATGATCTGCTTGAAGTATGTGGATATATCCATTTGGCCACCTTCGCAAGGCCGGTCTTGGAAAGACACACCCGAAGGTGAAAAAAGGGGGGGTTGGACAAGGGAGGGAAAGTGTGGGGGGGGAGAAAAGGAAAATAAAGAAGGGGGAGGGGGCGGGGGAGAAAAAAAAGAAAAAAAAGAAGGAAGCAGATACAAAAATGTAATAACAGTAGGTCCCAAATACACTGCATGCTGCAACAGCTAATATGAACAGAGGCATATTTTTGAAAAACTTGCAGAAAACGTAGACCCTAAATGATGGCGTGTACCTCAAGATCTTCATTCAACCCATTGGGGGACAAAGATGATAATTTGTAAATCCAAAAGGTTTCACGTTTACACAGCAGCGAGAACCTCTCATTATCAGTAAGAGAACCAATTGGAATGTACACAAACGCAGCCACACTTAGGCACCGGATGTTTTGGGCATGAGGGATTTTAAAATGACGTGGGACACTGTGTTCCTTGTGACCCTTTTGTATGAACCTTCGGTGCTCACCCACACGTTTCTTTAGGGTGCGACATATAGCAAGTTGCAGGGACATTTGAGCACATAAATAACATACTCAGAAGAGCAGGTTATGAATTGCTTTATTTCATACGAATTTCCCGTTCCATCCGAGAATGAGGATTGACCATGTTGGATGAAGTGACATGTCAAACAGCCTCTTTTCTTACACTGGAACATACCAATAAAATTATCAAAGTAAGAACGTATGTCCATAATCCTTTCCCTGCATGCATTTTTTAGTTTGCTAGGAGCAACAATGTTATTGAGGGTACGGGTTCTTTTGAAGGTGACCTGTGGAGCTGATGGTAGGATAGGTCCTAATTTAGGATCCATCTGCAGAATATGCCAATGCTTTCTGACAATGTTTGTGATGGTCCTGTATTTATTATTAAATTCTGTGACAAATCTAATGTTGTTGATGTCAGGTTTGTCACGGATCTTAGGTGTTGGTACATTGTCTAGAAATTTCTCATAAGCAGTTTGGATCAACGTCCAGAAACGTCACCTGTCCAGCTGATGGACGAGGAGTTGATACATTGCTATTAGGAGCGTCTGCAAATTCCTGTTTGCTTGACTCAGCTGCAGATCCTCAGGACAGGTGATGTTTCTGGACATACCACTTCCTACACATATATAGGCATTTTTATCTGATATCAAATGTGAGTGCTAATTTGGCTATCTGGTTTTAATAAAATCTAGTTAAACGGTATTATGCGATGGATGGTGTTATTGTCTGCATATGATCCGTGAAGCCCTGTGTGGAGAGGATACTGTATATCTGTGGAGCGCATAATGCTACATCTGAGCTGGAAAAGTTCCATTTAAAAGATATTGGTCTATTACAGGCGTTTATTATACACCCATAAGGTGAGGGCACATCTGGTGGAGGGCACAAGGTGGTGTCTGTTCACACTGAAGGAGAGGAAAAATCAGTGAAGTGAATGATATTTGCTCAAGTAGTATAACTCTACCTGAGGAAGAGTGGATTTTTCTTTGCACAAGAGCACTTTTTTCTTTATAGCCGTATTGGCATTATGCACATATAAGGACTCTTATTTGGGCTTTTTCATTTGCATGAGCACTTTCTTATATAGTTTTTATTGAATATATATTGGCACTTATGCACATTGATGGATGAATTATTTTCTATCCATAAGAGTCTTATTGAGATTTTCCAAAGATACAAACAGGTATATCCACATATGACATTTCTTACAAAAAACTGTGATTGATAAGGAAGTTCTAACACAAGTTAATGCTCTACTATAAAAGCAGGTATAGGTAAGTATAGTAAATTTTAGTCTGTATAGGGCGAGGGGTCGTGCGCGCCACGTCCCCAGCCAAGATACCCCTATGGGGATCAGACTGTGTCAATGACTGGGGGGGGCGACGACCTGTACTGCCCCACGTTTCAACTTGTTCCTGTCTGCAGGGAAAGCATCTTTGTCATATCAAGTCAAGTCCTTAAACAAGAAATGTAACTTCTACTTTTGCTCAATCTAGCTATAAGGAAGGTATTGACAATGTTTTATGGTACAGATGAGTTAGAGACTTGTTATCTGTTTAAAGCGGAGTTCCACCCAAAAATGGAACTTCCGCTTTAAGCATTCCTCGCCCCTTACATGCCACATTTGGCATGTAATGTTTTTGGGGGAGGAGTGTGTCCCCAGGTTTCAGAGGGACTTCCTGTCCCTCTTCCACCTTCCGCCTAGGTGACTCCTCCTCTCCTCCTAGGCGGCCCCTCCCTCCTGGCAATCTTCTGGGACACGTCACAGGTCCCAGAAGATTGCCTGGCACACTAGGAATGGTGGGGCCATCGGGAGGAGGGGGGAGATGAGCGACGCTTCGGGCGCAGCCATCGCTGGACTGGGAGACAGGTAAGTTACTGTTTATTAAAAGTCAGCAGCTACACTTTCTGTAGCTGCTGACTTTTAATAAACAAAAAAACGAGTGGAACTCCACTTTAAGTGATCTAAGTATAAGTATAAAAGGTGTTTCAGGACTAATGATTAACCAATGGTGTTTCGCTTTCTCCAGGCCGCAGTCGGTCCAAAAGAAGGTTAGGCTGTGTTTTCAGAGAAAGCGAGGTCACTCTTCTTGCATTAATACTTCTGATGGATGCATTTTTTTTATATATGCACTTTATATAAGAGTACCGGAATATGATAATTAATTTGCACATAGATTCATTGGTATAGGAGTTCAAGCAGACAGTATTGGGAAATATCTGAGCGCTGCACACATTTATATATAATTTTTATATATAAGTATATCTATTTTCTAACCACATTTTGGGATGTGAGGAGTGCTGGCAGCTTCAACTTTTTTTAGTAGCAGCACACAAGGTTTAATAATCAGTTACTAAGTGTGGCAGCGACTGAGTACATTCCGAGTGGTTCTCTTACTGATAACGAGAGGTTCTTGCTGCTGTGTAAACGTGAAACCTTTTGGATTTACAAATAATCACCTTTGTCCCCAATTGGTTGATACATAAAAGAGAGTTTTTATTAATAAATGTTAAAAAGTGCAATGATGCACAGTAGCACAATATATATGCACATATATATATATATATATATATATATATATATGTATGTATATATTGTGTTTCCACAAGTTAGTATTCGTCAATGGAGGGTAATAATCCATGTTATTAAATGATGGGTTATAGATATTAACCACTTCAGCCCCGGAAGGATTTCACACTTTAGGACCAGAGCCCTTTTTGCGATTCGGGGCTGTGTCGCTTTAACTGAAAATTGCGCGGTCGTGCGACGTTGTACCCAAACGAAATGTGCGTCCTTTTTTTCCCACAAATAGAGCTTTCTTTTGGTGGTATTTGATCACTGCTGCATCATTTCTGATCGCCGCTATAAACAAAAGAAGAGCGACAATTTTGCAAAAAAACCCAAATTTCTTACTTTTTGCTAAAATATAAATCCAAAAAAAAAATATAAAAAAACATTTTTTTTCATCGGTTTTGGCCGATTTATATTCTTCCTCATATTTGTGATAAAAAAAAATCACAATCGGCGTTTATTGATTGGTTTGCGCAAAAGTGGTCGCGTTTACGGATGATGAGAATTCATTTCTGGGGTTTTTATTTATTTTTTTACTAGTAATGGCGGCGATCTGCGATTTTTAGTGGTACTGCGATATTTCAGCGGACAAGTCGGAACATTTTGACACTTTTTTGGGACCATTGGCATTTATACAGCGATCAGTGCTATAAAAATGCACTGATTACTGTGTAAATGGCATTGGCAGTGAAGGGGTTGACCTGCAGGGGGCGCTCTAATGGTTAACTGTGTTCCCTAGGCGTGTTCTAACTGTATTTGGGCTGCCCTAACGGGGGAAGGGAAGTGGTCACAGCTCCCATGTAGAGGAAGGCTGTGATCACAGCCCTTCCCCCTTCACAGAACGGAGGTCCGTGTTTACTTACACGGACCTCCGTTCTTTCACTCCAGGGGGGGCATCGCGGGTGGCCGGCGGAGATCGAATCCACCGCACCCGCTCCCTGGCCCTCTCCGGACACAGTGAGTGCGCGGGCGCACCTCCGCCTCACTGTGCGCGATCTCGCAGCCGCCGTCATATGATGGTGATTTGCGCAGAGAAGCCACTCTGTCGCCGTCAATTGCCGACCAGCGGTCGGCAAGCGGTTAATATACAATGACTGTGTTTATAATATAATATACGAATATATACAATTGTATATTAATTTATTTATTTTTATTTATTTATTATATTTTTTCATTTTTAGTTTTATCTCAATCAGGCCTTGATGTGGGTCATTATGCACATATTTGTATTTATTTATTCTATACAATATTTATGATGTCTATATTATGTAATTATCTATTTGGTTACAATTACTATTATTATTACATATAGTTTTTTTCTTGTTTGCCTTTTTAAGCATCTTTGTTCTCCCATTAGTGTTGTACAAGATATCATTACATGAGCTGCATCAATAGGGGTTAATAGCGTGAAAATGGAAGCTGTGCTGCAGTGGTAAAATGGGTCATAATTGTTGTCACATGAATTCCCGCGGTCAGCCCTATTTAAACCCCATTGGCTGTTGCAGTCACATGACCGGAGGAAGGGCCACACCCCGAAACGTGTTGTCAGGACATCAGCCACCAGCTCTCTTCACTCACTTTGGCTTGCGATTCACCTTCTCCCTCAGTACCGAGCCTTGCTTTGGACCCGCGATCTCTGAGCAGATGACATCCCGCTCATGAGTTTCCTCTTGCTAGTCAGTGCAGTGGTTTCCACCTACATCGGGCCCGTTTCCATCTTTTCTGGGCTCAACTCACTGCATCTCCCCAGAACCACAGCCGGAGGGTCCCAGACTTTCCACCAGATGCTGCTCCGCCCACTGCTAGTGTCCATCTGCCGATCTACCTTGCGGCTTCATCCCATCCCTTGGGCGTTTGATATCGGTGACCCTCATCTTATGACAGGCTTTGTCTGCGGCCCACTAGTTTCCAAACAGTGGAGTTGGTTTGTTCATCGAAGAGAGCAGTTTCATCCCTGCAGCACAGTGCCACTCAGATGGCTCACCTTCCATCGTTCACAAAGGTACTGTGTTAGTTGGTGTGGCATCTGCATTGCATTGCAGCTTGAATAGTTTCACTGCTGGCTTTTTACTACTTCATTTAATAGTATCATGTTAATAAATTCTACAGTGATTTTACCTCATTGACTTGTCCAGAGGCTGATTTACATGACCAAGGGGTTCATCATCATTCCCCATCTAGCGCTCATTTAGCGCTCACACATGTGTTTCTTTTTGTCTGCAGTTAACCCCTTTCCCCACCACTCCTGGTGGGGTTATTTCCCCATAGCTGCTTTTTGAGTTCTCAATAGGTGCCATAAATTGTTCCCCCAGGGGTCCTGTGCCTAACCACTGAGCACCAGACTTGTTGTTTTTGTGCTTAAAGTGGATGTAAATGCACCACTCACCCAGTATAAACTAATGGCACAGTATTAATGTATATATACATGCAAGCCTCAGTAGTAGCAGCAAAACACTGGAATCAATTTGCCTGCCTTTTAAGAAAGTTTGCCTTCAAGCTGCCTTTTTGCCAGGAAAAGTGATCCCCATGAGCTAATCTCCTACACGTGGTGGAGGATGCCGGCAACTTTCCAAAATGGAGGAGAAGATGAAGGCCCTGCTACAAGCCCCTGCGGCTCAGCGGGAAACCAACCAACAGGTCACACAGGCCAATGCATCTCAGCAGGAGTTGAACCGCCAGTTTGCAGAGGCCTTGTTGGAGTTAAAGAAGGGGTCCACACAGTCACTGCACTGCTTGTTTCGGGTAGTGTTGTGACTTTAGTCAACAGCAGTTGTGTAAATCCTGCAAAATTACACCCTAGCACCATTGGGGTCATTTGCATCTATGGGGACACTCGGGACTACCAGACTGCGGTGGTTGAAATTGACACCCCCTGGGGCAGTGTGACGCATTCAATTGGGGTGGTACCTTCCCTGCTTCATAAGGTCCTGCTGGGGAGGGATTTTCCCCATTTTTGGAGGTTATGGGAAGGCAAAGAAAGTCTGGAGGATAGAGCTCCCCCTGCTGGGGAAGTGCGGGAACTCTCACCAGACCCTTTGTGCTAAATGGAAGAGGAGACGTTTGGCAGGACCACGGAAGAGGGAGACCCTTTTCCTTTTCCTATAATGGCAGAGGAGCCAGAGGAGCTGGAAGACAGCTCTCAGCTTGAAGTTAATGAACCAGAGAACATTTCTGAATAATAGTGAGAGTGGACAGAATGTGACCCCTGACTTAGAGCCAGAGAGAATGTTAAAATGATGTATGGGGAACCTGTGGACCTTAATTGAGGGGTATCTTTCCCCACATGGCTCTTAAAAACAATTTGCTGTATCAGGTGGGACAACGCAGTGAGGACAAGTTAGAACAGCTTGTGGTTCCCAAACCCTTCCGCAGGATGGTGCTAAACTTGGCCCATGGGCATATAATGGTGGGATATCTGGGTATGGAGAAGACCAGGGGGAGAATAACCCAGAGATTCTTCTGGCCTGGGCTGTGTGCAGATGTCCGAGAGTACTGTGAGTCATGCCCCAAGTGTTAAATGTCTGCATTGTCACCCCATTTTTGCAGTCCGCTTGTTCCCCTACCAATAATTGAAGTACCGTTTGAGAGAATTGGCATGGATCTGGTGGGGCCAGTAGTAAAGTCTGGATTTTCCATCTCGGAACGATGACCCCCAAAAGGTTAAACACGCAATGTAGCTTACAGGTGTTTCTTGAGCCATACTATGTCATGGGGTCCTATGTTCGGTATATGTCTCCTTTCAACTCGGGACCGTGGACTGGTATGATGTGTCTGGTATGAATGGGAGTTGAATATAACATGTTTAATTGAGTTCTAACCCTCTCCCATAATGATGAAATATGAGCCTCTTGATATACACCTGTTTTAAATCTTCAAATCTTTCCATTGCTGCTATTTTTGAGACGCTGTCCCTTTAACACTCGTGGGGCAGGCATACTGTAGCTGTGAAATAAAACCACACAGGGGAGGAGTTTTTCCTCTCCCATTTAAACCTGCAATTAGCCTCCCTCCAGCGTCTTGACAAAGCTCACGTCAGGTGGGTGAAATGCATTGACGTCACAGCGTCATGTGACCCAGGATTACACTCGCATCTAGCGGTATTTTGAACATCCACCGCCCCAAACACACATATAAGTACCATAGCATGGCTACTGGTTCTATCTGCAAGTGCCTGTCAGGCACAGGACTGACCTGAACACTCTTTGCTGCTGCCTAGTCCTGGGACAGACACACAGGGGCAGCTGAGAGGAAGACATACGAGTACGAGCCACATTGGAGCCTGCACCACAGCTCAGCACAAGACCACCTGCGGTGTGAAGGGTGAGATTGTTCCATGGGGCGCTGATCCCTTTCATCAATTCACATACACTTATCTGTGCATCTCCTGTGATCAGTGCCTATATCATTTGTCTGCAGCGTTACATATGGTGCTACACATGAGGGCTTTATAGACTTTACCAGCAATATTGTGAATTGAACTTTCATTACCAAATAGCCCTCTAGTGGCCACATCTCACACATGTTACAATTCAGCTGGTTTACCCCCATGTTGCCCTGGCCTTTTACCTGGAAAATTACATTTTGCTGCTCTCAGGGAGAATTTACACTTACCAGCCGGCATCTCCTGTGACCTGTGCTCATATTTTCCACTTGCAGTGTTATAAATGGTGCTGCACATGAGGGCCTAATTGACTTTATCAGCAATAATGTGAACCGAACCCCCATTGTCAAATAGGCTTCCAGTGGCGGCAATGGTGGCAAAGTTGGGTATGAACGGCCTGTAATAGCCTGTAATCCTGTAATGTTGGGGCCATTTTTCAATTGCCTCAATCTTATTGGTCTGGGGCTTGATCAGTCCTTGACCAATAACATACCCAAGGTATTTGGCCTCCTCTAGGCCTATGGCACACTTTTTTGGTTTAGCTGTTAAACCTGCTACCCTAAGAGAATCTACGAGTCTACAAGATGCGATTCCCAATCTGGACTCCAAATAGGTGGCTGCATAAAGGCGATATGGCCTCAAGGTTCTGTCCATCATCCTCTGGTCTAGCCCTTAGTTAGCTCTAGAGTTGTTATGTACCGTTCACCTCCCAACCTGTTCACAAGTTTGTCAACCCGCGGTATTGGATATGATTCAAACTTAGACACATTATTCAGTTTCCTGAAATCGTTACAGAACCTGATAATGACATCGGGCTTTGGGATCAGCACTATAGGGTTCGACCAGGTGCTGTGGGACTCCTCTATCATGTCTAACTCCAACATGTTTTTTATTTTCTTTGTCACTGTCTCCCATCTAGCCTCAGGTATTTGGTAGGGTTTTATATTTACGCGGACCCCTGGTTCCATAATTATGTCATGTTGTAATACGGTGGTCAGAGGAGAGAAAAAGTCTCTATTTTTACTGATAAATTCCTTAACACCACTTTGTTGCGACAGTGACAAGGACTCAGTTATGGGGATGTCCGGGGTCATGGATAGCCTGTCCTCTTGAGGGAGTGAGCACTGCCAATAAACTCTCTCTGTCTTTCTATGGTTTTAAGAGATTCACATTGTAAATTTGCTCGGGTTCCCTTTTCCCTGGGGGTAAACTCGATATTTCACTTCCTCTACTCTTTCCCTAATCTCAAAGGGACCCTGCCACTTTGCTAGGAATTTACTTTCAACCGTGGGGACTAGTACCAGCACTCTGTCTCTGGGATTGAAAGTTTTGGCAACCCTTCTCTGTGCTTCCTGGGCTCCCTCCATATGCTCTCGCACCAGAGGCAGGACTGCTGTGATTCAATCCTGCATCGAGACTATATGCTCAATGACACTCCTATATGGGGTGGCCTCTCCTTCCCATGTCTCTTTTGCGACATATAGCAGACCCCTGGGATGTCTACCATACAAGAGTTCAAAGGGGGAATACCCCATAGATGCATCTCGTATGGCAAACATGAGATACGGCAGCAACATATCCCAAACTCTCCCATCTTTTTCCACTACCTTTTTCAACATGCTTTTGAGTGTTTTATTAAACCTCTCCACAAGTCCCTCTCTTTGTGGGTGGTAGACCAAGGTACGGATATGGGAGATTTTAAACAACCTACACAATTCCTTGGTTACACAGGACATAAACAGGGTGCCCTGATCCATTAAGACCTCTTTAGGGATCCCCACCCGACTAAACACTTGGACCAACTCCCTGGCGATAATCTTAGCAGAGGTGTTGCGCAAGGGTATGGCTTCTGGATAGCGAGTTGCATAATCTAGTATTATCAGGATGTGCTGGTGTCCCAGTGCAGACGTTACTATGGGTCCTACGAGATCCATGCCAATTCTTTTGAAAGGCACTTCAAGTATGGGCAGTGGAACAAGTGGACTATGAAAATGGGGTGAGGGCGCAAAGAGATGACACTCAGGGCAGGATTCACAATACTCTCTGATATCTGCATGCAACCCGGGCCAGAAGAATCTCTGAGTTATTTTCTCCCTGGTCTTATCCATACCCAGATTTCCCCCCATTACATGTCCATGGGCTAGATCTAGCACCATCCTGCGAAAGGGTTTGGGAATCTCTAGCTCTTCCAGCTCGTCCTTCCAGCGTTTCACCATCTGATACAACAAATTATTTTTAAGAGCCATGTAGGGAAAAGACAACCCCCAATTAGTGTCCACAGTTCCCCACCCATCACCTCCAAATTTTCTCTAGCTGTAAGGAGAGTGACAAGCCGGAGTTGCTCTGTACAGAAGTCCTCTCTCCGGACCTCTAAGTCAGGTACTACATTCGGTTCACTCTCATGGTCAGAGACATTTTCTGGGTCATTAGCCCCCAGCTGGGAGCTATCTTCCAGCTCCTCTGGCTCCCCAGCCAGTACAGGTAAAGGAAGAGGGTCGCCTCCCGACACGGTCTAACCAACAGTCTCCCCTTCCATTTGGCAAAACGGGTCTGGTGAGAGTTCCCATGCTTCCGCAGCAGGTGGGAGCTCTATCCTCCAGAATCCCTGTTCCTTCACATAACATCCAAAAATGGGGAAAATCCCTGCCCACTAGGGCATCATAAAGCAGTGCAGGTACCACCCCCACTGAATGATTTACACTGCTGCAAAGGGTTTCAATCTCAACCACCGCCGTCTGGTAGTCACGAGTGTCCCCATGGATGAAAATGACCCCCACAGTGCTAGGATGTAACCTTGCAGGATTTACACAATTGCTTTTTACCAATGTTACCACACTACCAGAGTCAAGCAGTGCAGTGACTGGTTTCCCATCAACAAAAATCATGCGACCTGAACATGATGCTGTATGTGCGAACTGTGCAAAAAGAGAAAGGTGTCTATTCATGTAAGTATAATCGCATTGCAAGGGTTCATCATTCAGGGTACAATTGGCAGCAATATGGCCCAATGCATAGCATCGGTAGCACTGTATGAGTTTCATACCCAGTCCTCTGAAGGGTCCCCAAGACCTTCCTGGTTTCTTTGGCCAGTCTCCAGGTCTAGAGCCCACGGTCTCTTTAGCCGTATAAGTCTTATCAAATTTTTCCGCGCCCTGAACCATTTAAAAGTATTACCGGGTCTGTCGGGCGATCTTTCACCCCAGATACATTGGAGTTGGGAGCAGATGGCTGCAACAAGTTCTCAGCAGCAGTGTATCTCTCCATGAGGTCCATGAGTTGGTTGGCAGTTTTGGGGTCCCCATGACTGACCCATTTCTTCAAAGCAGCAGGGAGCGCACGTAGATAGCAGTCCATGACCACACACTCCACAATCTGGGGACCTGGCAAAGTCTCTTGCTGTAGCCACTACCTGGTGAGGTAAACCAGGTCGACCATTTGCGAGCAGGGTGGCTTGTCTGTGCGGTAGGTCCACGGATGCAACCGTTGGGCCCGGACTGCCATGGTGGCCCCTAGTCGTGCAAATAACTCTGCCTTTAGGATCTCATAGTCCTGGGCCTCATCTGATTCCAGATCAAAGTAGGCTTTTTGGGGTTCACCAGTCAAGCATGGTGCTAACAGTCCTGCCCACTGTTCTTTTGGCCATCCTTCATGAAGAGCGACTCTTTCAAAAGTCACGAGATACGTCTCCACGCCATCCGCAGGTGTCATCTTCTGCATGCGGTAAGAAGCGCGTACCAACTTTGGTTCCACTGTTACCGGAGGTGCGGGCCCTACATTAATTTCACAAGGACCTCTGCAAATTGGCGACTCTCCTCTCACTGAGCCTCAGTGGCCTGTGCGACCCGGAGGTTGATTTCCTGCAGAGCCACCCGTTGAGCTGCAGTGGCCTCTGCGACCTGGCGGTCGGTTTCCTGCTGAGCTGCATTGGCTTGGAGCAGGGTCTTCAACATTTACTCTATCTTGGAAAGGTGTCTCCACCATGTGTGGGAGATTAGCTCATGGGGATCATTTTCCTGAGGAAAATAGTCAGCGTTCAGGCAGCTTTCTTTTAAAAGGTTTATTTACAAAATAGATTTGCAGGTTAAAAACAAACAAAACAGAAAATAAGTCCTTGCTGTCTGGCACAAAACTAAACAGTACAGTTTCCTCACTATACGGTGGGGGTATGGCTGGCCCCGACACCCACAAAACATAAGCCAAAATGCAAACCTTGTCTTTTAAAGTACAAATAGACAGAGAGCTCCCTCAGATCCCTCTCTGAGTTCCAGGTCAGAGCTCTAGTGAGATCCTTTTCTGATTATATTTCAATAGATTTTTATTGAGTTTAAACATCATAGGTATGACCGTACATTGCAGAAATCATAAAGAAGATAAATCAGAACAAATGTATCAGTAACAGCGAGCAGACTACACATTCGAGAATGACAAATCTTCTGTCCGGCCTCCTTATCTCAGGACTATTCCCGAAAGGAAAAAAGGGGACGTACAAGGGAAGACCCGAGAGGATCCCAGAGCCACGAGACAGCCAAAACTCCAATCGGGATGAATAAATGCACAGAGAAATGACTATCCCACGGCACCAGGGGGCCCCCCTGGGTAGTCCAATAGTCCTGGGTTCCATATAAGTCCAGCAGCTAATAGGGATAGAAAAGTTCATAGTAGTCCTTATGGTGGAAGCAGGATGTGAACTCAGAAACTATGGCTTGAGATGAGAGGGACCCCAAGCAAAAAAAAAGGGTTACCCCCAGGAAGGCGATATGCCCTCTCAAATTCTGATCTGATGAATGCGGAAGATACAATCAGCAGAGACTGTGTAGTAGTGAAACCACTAATACCTAGAAATCTAAAGATTCAAACATGTACTGGAACCGAAGAGCGAGCGTAGACTGGAGAAAGAAGAAGAGGAAGGGAAGAAGGAAAGCCAGAAAGAAGAGAGGAAAGGATAGAAGGTAGAAGCAAGGTGAGAGAGAAAGGGGGGAAGAGCCAATGACAGAGACTGGACACACCACCTGTTAAACCGAATCTGTACTGGGGAGGGAGAGGCTATGTATGACAGACAGACACGTGCAAGCCAGGGCTCCCAGGTTGCATCATGTCTCTCCACCAGGTCCAAAAGGATGCTAGCCATCTTTTCTTGTGTCATGATCCACAAAATGTTCTATTTGATCAGGTTAAAAGAGACAGTGGGACATTTCCAAGCCCTAGCAACTAATAATTTGGTGCCAGTTAGGACAGTTTCGAAATTTCTGGGCCCAAAAAAATTTAGAATAGCAATTTGCGGGGTCTCTGGAATCGAAAATCCTGTAATTTTCCTAAGTAAATGAAACACTTTGTTTTCAAAGACTCCTGATCTTAAGGCATTCCCACCAAGTGTGGAGCATAGTTCCTGTTAGGCCACAGTTAGGAAAGCACAGGGGGGAGGAGGTGGGGTAGGGCCTGGTGAGTCTGCAGGGGACTAGATACCAGTGGGTCAGGACCCTCAAATTTGCTTCAATCAGGGTTATGTTGAGAACACCCTTGTAAAATGCTGAGAAGGCCCTATGCCAGACCTCCAAGCTCCACTCCGACTCCAGCTCACTCTCCCATTCTCCCATATAACGGGCCTTTCCGAGGGAGGAGGCAAGTGATTGATAAATCACCGATATGCCCCCCCCCCCTCTGCTTCATGGCTTGACCACACCATGCTGTTAGTGAGAAAGGGGTGGATTTGTCCGCCCCAAGAGATTTAATGAAGTGAGAAATTTGTTGAAGCCTACATTTTTCAGATATCGGCATGTCTAGTGTACTCCCACAGTGAGTTACAGATAGGGGGCCCATGGAATTGACAAAGCGTCCAATCCTATACAGACTTTTGTCCAGCCTCCAACGAAAAACTGAAATGTCCATCCCAGGGGGGAAAGACGGGTTACGGAACAAGTGGGAGAGCGGTCTCCAAAAGGAAGTCAGAAAAACGTTGTTTTTAATGCTATCCCAAAGGGCCAAGGAATGCGATAAGGTAAGGGGCAGGACAGGAGGTCTCGCTTTGGGGGGGGCACCATAGCAGAAAGTCAATAGTGTATTTAGGGATTGCTGGTCTTTCTATGCAAACCCAGTCAAGATGGGCGCTTTTAAAGTATATGATCGAGAGTTGGGAGAGTTGGGCAGCTTGATAGTACCAGAGCAAGTTTGGGAGACCCAAGCCACTCTGATCCCTGGTCCGAAACAGGGTTTCTTTGTTTAGTCTGTGGCCCTTGTTACCCCAGATGAAGCGTGTGATTTTGGCTTGGAATTTTTTGAGAGGATCCCTTGGGATTGGAACAGGGAGAGAGCGAAAAAGATATAGGAGCTTCAGGAGCAGGTTTGTTTTAATTGAATTAACCCTTCCCAACCATGAGAGCTCTAAGTTGTCCAATGTCCGTAAGTCATGTCCCAATTGTCGAAACATAGGGGGGTAGTTCGCAGCATATAAGTCAGTTATGGAGGGCATGATGCAGACCCCTAAGTAAGGGAGAATTTTATCAACCCCCCCGAATCGGAAATTATTTTTCAGGGAGCTGACCAGATGGACTGGCAAAGTAATATTTAGGGCTAGGGATTTAGAGTAATTTACGTGTAACCCCAAAATCTTACCGTACTCGTCCAGGGTCTTACCTATATTTGGAAGGGATACTAAAGGTTCCATGACAAAAAGCATGAGATTGTCAGCATATAGAGCACATTTGTGGGTTTGTGTGCCACATTTAACCCCATGGATCTAAGAGCGATCGTCAGGATTTCAATAACCAGGGTGAAAATCAGTGGGGAGAGAGGGCATCCCTGCCGTGTACACAACCTCACCAGAAAGGGGGAGGAATGGTAGCCTTGAAGTTTGAGTTTAGCTTCTGGGTTGGAGTAAAGAGCTTTTATTATATTTAAAAAGTAGAGTTGAGCGGACACCTGGATGTTCGGGTTCGGCGGGTCCGGCCAAACTTCGCGAAAAGGTTCGGGTTCGGAGTCAATGGAGACCCGAACTTTTCGGGACAAAAATGACTGTAAAAAAGTCCTGGCAAGTGCTAGAGGGCTGCAAAAGGAAGTAAAATGGGGGTAAGAGTAGGACAAGTGCCCTACAAAAAATGGGAATAGGGAAAATAACTTAAAATCAAATAAAAATAAAAATGGGAAGGGGGGGTGGATGTGGAGTAGGAGCCTAGAGGTTGACTAGGCCGTGACCGTGGCAGTGTAGGTGGAAGTGGCAGTGGTGGAGGAGGAAGAGGAAGTAGCCAACACTTTTTGTTGTTTTTTGGGTTTTTCTTCTAATTGGTGTAGCCCCCAAAATATTGAGGCATATTAAAAAAAAATGGCTGTGTGAGGCTGGTCTAAATGTCTATTCTGCACAAGGTACAGACAATTCTTCTGGGATCCATGAATGGTTCATTTTAATAAAGGTTAGCTTGTCTACATTGGCTGTGGACAATTGGCTGCGCTTGTCTGTGATAACACCCCTTGCCGTGCTAAACACATGTTCAACCAATACACTGGCTGCAGGGCAGGCCAGCACCTCCAAGGCATAAAGGGCAAGCTCAGGCCATGTGTCCAATTTGGAGACCCAGAAGTTGAATGGGGCAGACCCATCAGTGAGTATGTGTAGGCGTGTGCACACATACTGTTCTACCATGTTGTTGAAATGCTGCCTCCTGCTAAGACCTTGCCTATCAGCTGGTGGTGCTGTTTGTTGTGGCGGGCTGCTGACAAAGCTTTGCCACATTTCGGCCATGCTAACCCTGCCTTCTGAGGTGCTGGCGGGGCCACAACTGCGTTGGTGGCCTCTTCCTGCTCCTCCTCTGCCTTCGCCTTGTGCTTCCACTGAGCCCCCGGTGTCATTTGGAAATGCCCTCAGCAGCGCCTCTACCAGTGTGCACTGGTAGTCGTGCATCTTCCTTTCACATTCCAGTGAGGGAATTAAGAACGGCACGTTGTCCCTGTAACGGGGATCCAGCAGGGTGGCCAACCAGTAATCGGCACAAGTTACAATGTGGGCAACTCGGCTGTCATTGCACAGGCACTGCAGAATGTAGTCGGCCATGTGTGCAAGGCTGCCCAGAGGCAAAGACAAGCTGTCCTCTGTGGGAGGTGTATCATCCATGTCCTCCGTATCCCCCAGCCACGCTCCAGTGATGCCCACGAGCTGCGTCGGGTGCCACCCTGCTGCGGTTCCTCCTCCTCATGATGATCTTCCTCGTCCTCCTCATCCTCCAGAACTGTGCCCTGGCTTGAATATTTTTTATCTGGCCTATGCTGGTGCAGGAACCCACCCTCCGAGCCACATGTGAATGACTGACCTGATAACCATGGAAATGAACCCTTTTCCTCCTCCTCCTCCTCCTCCTCCTGTGCCACATCCTCTTCCATCATAGCCCAAAGGGTTTTTTCAAGGAGACATAGAAGTGGGATAGTAACGCTGAGAACAGCGTCATTGGCACTGGCCATGTTGGTGGAGTACTCGAAACACCGCAATACGGTGCACAGGTCTCACATGGAGGCCCACTCGTTGGTGGTGAAGGGGTGCTGTTCCGCAGAGCAACTGACCCGTGCGTGCTGCAGCTGAAACTCCACTATTGCCTGCTGCTGCTCGCACAGTCTCTCCAGCATGTGCAAGGTGGAGTTCCACCTTGTGGGCATGTCGCATAGGAGGCGGTGAGCGGGAAGGCCGAAGTTCCGCTGCAGCGCAGACAGGCGAGTAGCAGCAGCGTGAAAACGCTGAAGGTGCGCACAGACGGCCCGCACTTTCTGCAGCAGCTCTGACATATCCGGGTAGTTTTTTAGAAATTTCTGTACCACCAAATTCAGCATGTGCCAGGCAAGGGAAGTGCGTCAAACCGGCTAGGCCCAGAGCCGCTACGAGATTTTGCCCATTGTTGCACACCACCAGGCCGGGCTTGAGGCTCAGTGGCAACAACCACTCATCGGTCTGTTCAATGCCCGTCCACAGCTCCTGCACAGTGTGGGGTTTATCCCCCAAACATATCAGTTTTAAAAAAGCCTGCTGTCGTTTCCCCCTAGATGTGCTGAAGTTGGTGGTGAAGGTGTTACGCTGAGTGGATGAGAAGGTGGTAGAGGAGGAGGAAGCGCAGTAGGAGGAGGAGGCAACAGGAGGCAAAGAGAAATGCCCTGCAATCCTGGGTGGTGGAAGGACATGCGTCAAATGATTCGCCGCCTCAGGCCCACCTACCACTACATTTGCCCAGTGTACAGTTAGCGAGATATAGCGTCCCTGCCCGTGCTTACTGGTCCATGTATCAGTGGTTATGTGGACCTTGCCACAGATGGCGTTGCATAGTGCACACTTGATCTTGTCCCCGACTTGTTTGTGCAGGGAAGGGATGGCTCGCCTGGAAAAGTAGCGGCGGCTGGGAACCACATACTGTGGGACAGTCACCGCCATCAGGTTTTTAAAACTGTCCGTGTCCACCGGACGGAATGACAGCATTTAAAAGCCAGGAATTTGGAAATGCTGGCATTCAGGGCCAGGGATCGCGGGGTGGGTAGGGGGGTACTTCCTCTTTCCTCTTTTCTCCAGTGTTTGGGAGATGGAGAGCTATAAGCTTCCATGGGACTGTGTGGAAATGCTTGGGGACGGTGGCGGACATGGTGGCATTGCTGTCACATGCTCTGTTTACTGGGTGGCAGGTGATTCTGTCACAATAGAGGTGGAGGAAGAGGCCGCACCTCGCTCGCAGGGGATCTGTCATCCGGACGATGATGGTTGGCGTGGGTCCCTGGATTGTGTGGTTTCCGTCGAGTTTCCACAAGGGGGCGCACCGTCAAGAAGTCTGTTACACGACTGCTGTTCTGTGCTCACCAAACGTTCGACACGTTACTATCGGACTCGACTCCGTATTTACAAGATTTGGACTGGTGTTGGACGTACTAGTCCGTAGATTTAAGTTCCGTGTTCGACGTAACCTTATTAATGAAGTTTTAGGTTCTTTCCAGAACCGGAGAAGGACGAAGGAGAAGACGACGACGACGCCGGAGAAGGAGGTGGAGATAACACTGTCTTAGTGGACGGTGGGTCATTTGTCTCGTACACTGTCGTTACGGTGGTACAGGCGG
>BLSH010353823.1:110850-121444 GCA_018402905.1 Glandirana rugosa | reverse complement strand
AGGAACCTGACCCCATAGGAGTAGGCGATGATTTCAGAACAATTATCTGTCCCTTACAGGACCAGCAGGAACCTCTCCCTTTAGAACTAGGAGATGATTATAGAACAATAATATGTCCCTTACAGCAACAGCAGGAACCTGACCCCATAGGAGTAGGCGATGATTTCAGAACAATTATCTGTCCCTTACAGGACCAGCAGGAACCTCTCCCTTTAGAACTAGGAGATGATTATAGAACAATAATCTGTCCCTTACAGCAACAGCAGGAACCTGACCCCATAGGAGTAGGCGATGATTTTAGAACAATTATCTGTCCCTTACAAGACCAGCAGGAACCTCTCCCTTTAGAACTAGGAGATGATTATAGAACAATAATCTGTCCCTTACAGCAACAGCAGGAACCTGACCCCATAGGAGTAGGCGATGATTTCAGAACAATTATCTGTCCCTTACAGGACCAGCAGGAACCTCTCCCTTTAGAACTAGGAGATGATTATAGAACAATAATATGTCCCTTACAGCAACAACAGGAACCTGACCCCATAGGAGTAGGCGATGATTTTAGAACAATTATCTGTCCCTTACAGGACCAGCAGGAACCTCTCCCTTTAGAACTAGGAGATGATTTTAGGACAATAATCTGTCCCTCTAAGCAGTAGACTCTACCTAGTCCAGTCAGATCGTTCTGTAATGCAGGATGAGATCTGCAATCTGTCCCTCTAAGCAGTAGACTCTACCTAGTCCAGTCAGATCGTTCTGTAATGCAGGAAGAGATTTGCAATCTGTCCCTCTAAGCAGTAGACTCTACCTAGTCCAGTCAGATCGTTCTGTAATGCAGGATGAGATCTGCAATCTGTCCCTCAAAGCAGATTGTTCTGTAATGCAGGATGAGATCTGCAATCTGTCTCTCAAAGCAGTAGCAGTAGTCTCTACCTAGTCCACAATCAGATCAATGAGATGTTATTATATATATCTGCAATCTGTCCCTCACTGCGCCGGCAGCATCCTCTCCTTACACTAATCAGAGTCTCAGAGAGCATGTGACTGCAGCACTAAGTGACTCCAGCTTATAAAGAGGCTGGGTCACATGATGCACTGGCCAGTCACAGCCATGCCATTAGTAGGCATGGCTGTGATGGCTTCTAAGGGAAAACCAGTGAAACGCTTGTTGATTGGCTGCCCTGCTGCTATTCAACATGCGTGATCAAATACCCAAACCCAGAACCCGAACCCAAACTTTTTTTCAAATGTCCGTGTTCAGGTCCGGGTCATGGACACCCTAAAGTTCGGTACGGACCCAAACTTTACAGTTCGGGTTCGCTCAAGTCTATTAAAAAGGACCAACCAAAGCCCCAGTGCTGTAGGACAGGGAGCAGGCAGGACAGGATACAGTATCAAAGGCCTTCATCATGTCTAAAGAGAGAAGGAACCCCTCTTGACATGCGCTATTATCCAAGCCCGATCTCAAGAGAGATGTGATGTCAATCACTCTCCTAACCTGATCTGGACCCTGTCTCCCCGGTATAAAACCTACTTGGTCCCTGTGGATGTACTGACCTATAAAGTTAGAGATCCGATTGGCTAGGATTTTAGTCAAAATTTTAAGATCATTATTAATGAGAGATATGGGTCGGTAATTCTCGACAGCAGAAGCTGAGTTCAGATCAGTGTTTGTGGTTCTCCAGAGCACATGTGGTTAAAGAATCGGGCCATGTAGGGGGCAAGGTTGCTTGGAAAATGTTTGTAGTATGGGGCAACAAAACTGTCAGGACCAGGGGCTGAGGCATTCTTTAAGGATTTGATGACTTGAATAAACTCTTCTGGGGAGATGGACTCCTCCAGGTCATCCCTATGTTGTTTATGGATCGTGGGGATCGGGAGGGAGTGTAAAAACATTTTTAGGAGGTCAGCTGGTGGAGAATCCCTAAACACAGAGTATAGCTTTTTATAGAAGACTTGGAATGCTTCCAGGATTTTCTGAGGATTTTGAGAGGTAGAGCCGTCAGGCATCTTGATTTTGGGTAGAGACCAGGCTTTCAGTTTTGGAGTGAGTCTGTGTGCTAACATTGAGCCTATTTTATCCCTTCGTAAATAGAAGCGACCTCCTTCCCATCTGAGGTGTTTCTCAGTAGATGCCGTGAGAGCTAGATTTAAGGCAGTGTGAGCTGCCTCTAAATTGGCCAGGGAGGAGCAGGAGGAGGTGCCGTTATGACGTTTGCTGGCACTTAGAAAGTACTTCTCTAGATTTTCAATGTCCACCATTCTAGCTTTGCGAATCCTGGAAGCTAGTTGGATCAACTTTTTTCTAATTGTAGATTTATGTGCTGCCCAGAGGGAGGATGGGAAGATGCTGTTTATGTCGTTAAGCAGAAAATATTCCTCAATTGCTGTATTAATTTCTAGAGTTGAGCGAACTTCTAGAAGTCCGAGTTCTGCTGGTTCGGCCGAACTTCGGGACAAAGTTCGCAGATGTTTGCAGAACAGTGATATGATATCACTGTTCTGCAAACATCTGCAAACTGTGTGTGAAACTATAGCAGAGCGAAACCATATCCCTGTTCTTCTCTATGCTGTAGTTTCACACACAGCTTCCAGATGTTTACAGAACAGTGATATGGGTTCTCCCCGGTTTTTGTTAAAGTGTTACACAGAGTTTCCAGATGTTTGCAGAACAGTAGTTCAGTTAGTCCCGGTTTTATTTAACCACTTCAGCCCCGGAAGGATTTGCTGCTTTAGGACCGGAGCCCTTTTTGCGATTCGGCGATGCGTCGCTTTAACTGACAATTGCGCGGTCGTGCGACGTTGTACCCAAACAAAATTTGCGTCCTTTTTTTCCCACAAACAGAGCTTTCTTTTGGTGGTATTTGATCACCTCTGCGTCATTTCTGATCGCCGCTATAAACAAAAGAAGAGCGACAATTTTGCAAAAAAACCCAAATTTCTTACTTTTTGCTAGAATACAAATCCAAAAAAAAAATATAAAAAAACATTTTTTTTCACCGTTTTTGGCCGATTTATATTCTTCATCATATTTGCGATAAAAAAAATCGCAATCGGCGTTTATTGATTGGTTTGCGCAAAAGTGGTCGCGTTTACGGATGATGAGAATTCATTTTTGGGGTTTTTTTTTTTTATTTTTTTTTTACTAGTAATGGCGGCGATCTGCGATTTTTTGCGGTACTGCGATATTTCAGCGGACATGTCGGACTATTTTGACACTTTTTTGGGACCATTGGCATTTATACAGCGATCAGTGCTATAAAAATGCACTGATTACTGTGTAAATGCCATTGGCAGTGAAGGGGTTAACCTGCAGGGGGCGCGCTAAGGGTTAACTATGTTCCCTGGGCGTGTTCTAACTGTAGGGGGACTTGCCTATCTGGGGAAGGGAAGTTATCACAGCCTTCACGTAAAGGAAGGCTGTGATCACAGCCCTTCCCCCCTCACACAGAGCGGAGGTCCGTGTTTACATACACGGACCGCCGCTCTTTCACTCCGGGGGGGCATCGCGGGTGGCCGGCGGCAATCGAAGCCGCCGCACCCGCTCCCCGGCCCTCCCCGAACACAGTGAGCGCGCGCGCGCGCCTCCGGCGGCGCGCGCGCTCACTAGGCTCGTGAGCGCGGCCGCCGTCATATGACGGCGATTTGCGCTCACGAGCCACCTTGCCGCCGTCAAATGCCGATCGGCGGTCGGCAAGGGGTTAAAGTGACACACACAGCTTCGAGATGTTTGCAGAACAGTGATATGGGTTCGCCCCGGTTTTTGTTAAAGTGTTACACAGAGTTTCCAGATGTTTGCAGAACAGTAGTTCAGTTAGTCCCGGTTTTATTTAAAGTGACACACACAGCTTCCAGATGTTTGCAGAACAGTAGTTCAGTTAGTCCCGGTTTTTTTTTAAAAGTGACACACACAGCTTCAAGATGTTTGCAGAACAGTAGTTCAGTTAGTCCCATTTTTTTTAAAGTGACACACACAGCTTCCAGATGTTTGCAGAACAGTAGTTCAGTTAGTCCCGGTTTTATTTAAAGTGACACACACAGTTTCCAGATGTTTGCAGAACAGTAGTTCAGTTAGTCCCAGTTTTATTTAAAGTGACACACACAGTTTCCAGATGTTTGCAGAAAAGTGATATGGGTTCTCCCGGCTTATTTATACTTTTTTTTTTTTTTAAATAATATTTATTGAATGTTTTTCTCATTACATAACATGTAAAGACAACAGGTACAATAAGTAACAGCTGAAATAGCTCAATGGGAGTAACAGGGTTAACTGCCAGGGTACAAGTGCGGTGAGTAGCGTCTGTTACCATCCACTAAGAGGGGGAGGAGAGGGGGTTGGGGTATAAGTGGATGGGGAGGGGGGGTGAGGGGGGTGAGGGTGGAGAGGGGGAGTCCAAGAACAGTTCGACCATCAGGTTGCAATCGCCTCGGGTTTAAGACAGGCGCTCCAGGTTCAAAGGGATAGCGTGAGTCCAAAGACTATTCATTGCCGATTAAGGTTATAGGCACTGCGCTGTTAGATCATTAAGAGGATAGTGACAGGTGAGAATGAGTTAGTGGCATCGGTGAGCGAGGTTTACTTGAAGGGAAGGATTCTATATATCGGTCCCACTTGTCGTGGTATTGAAGGATTTTGTTTCGATGCAAAGGAGAGGGATCCTTTGGTTGAAGTGCTAGGTCCAAGCACTCTTTACCCATTAGGGTCATTAGTTCTTGATGAACTGAGCTTATAGAAGGGGGAGAGGGTTGGATCCACTGTCTGAGTATAGTTCTTCTAGCTACCATATAGCACGTTGTAAGCCACGGTAGGTGATTTTGCAAAGTTCTCTGCTGGTGAGGTGGGAGAGGTGTCATCGGGGAGTGATATGAGCCGAATAGGAGTAGATAGAGGTTCTTATGGGGGTGTAGGCCGGTGGTTGTCACAGCTAGGTTTTCCACAGCTTCCCAGAATTGTGCGATTTTAGGGCACGACCACAACTTGTGTAGCAGTGAGGGCTTAAGTTCGTTGCACCAACGGCAAGTCTGTTGGAGTGGGTCCGTGACTTGTCTCTTATAAGGGACATGAGTGCGATGCATAATTTTGAATTGTTGCTCACGCCAGAGCTCGTTAGAAATGAATGATCTAGTTATATTATAGCCCTTGATGATATGTTGGGATGCTTCTTGGGATGAGAGGTTTTTATTCCAAGTTGAGAGTAGGTTGCCTTTTAGGGGTTTAGCTGCAGAGGATGCCAGCGGTTTGTAGAGGTATGAGATTTTGAGGGCTTTTAGATCGACAAAGGAGTCTATGAGTGAGAGTTCGAAGCGTTTGTTCTTGTTGGGGGCTATGCTGTTGATGAAACTGAGGGCTTGGTTGATGTAAAGGTGGTGTTGAGGGAGAATATTGTAATTGTCAACAATTGTTTGTAGAGCTAGAGGAGACCCCGTAGAGGCATCATATAGTTGATAAAAGTGGGTTAGGCCTTTGGCAGCCCAGCAGGTGAAAACCGGGCGGTGGGAGGCTTGGGCGAAGAGGGGGTGGCCCAATATCGGAAGGTGTCTGGAGACTTGCGATGGGACTCCCAACTTCTTCCTCATTTCCCTCCAGGCAAGTGCAGTATCTCTGATGATTAGGTTGTGTCTTAATGTTACCGGGATGGATTTCGGTTCACAATGGAGCAGGGCTGCCAAGGCGTAGGGAGCGACCATTTGTGACTCTAGGTCGAAGTTTGCATACTGAGACTTATGGGATATCCAGTCCAGACCAGATCTCAGGAGGCAGGACAGGTTATAGAGTCGTGTGTCTGGTAGGTTTGTCCCTCCCTCGTGTTTGGGGAGGAATAATTTTTGAAGTGCGATTCTTGGTTTACGGCCTTGCCAGAGGAACTTAGATAGGGCCCTGTGTAGTTTCTGTATGTCTAGGTGCTTCAAAAGCAGGGGGATGGTTTGTAGTGGATAGAGTAGTTTAGGGAAGGACACCATGTTATAAAGGTGGCATCGACCAAAGAAGGAGAGGGGTAATTTGGACCAGGTGTCTAATTGGGTGATGATCTTGGATATAATTGGAGGAAAGTTGAGATGGTAGAGGGAGTGCGGGGTTCTGCCTATTTTTATTCCCAAATATGTGATGTATGACTTGGCTATTTGGAACGGGGAGTTAGTAGACCAAGAGGGAGAGTGGGCCTGGTATAGTGGGAGCACTTCACTTTTAGTGAAATTAATTTTGAGCCCTGAGTATCTCTTGAAGGTAGTGAAAATTTGTTGGATGCATGGGATGTCTAGCTGGGGGTTGGAGGTGAATATCAGAATGTCGTCCGCAAACATCGCGAGCCTGGTTTCGACGTTGCCTATGTTAATCCCATGGAGTTTGGGGTGATTTCTGGAGTTTGGGGTTCGAGGGCGAGATTAAATAAGAGGGGCGATAGCGGGCAGCCCTGCCTTGTGCCCTTGTAAAGCGCGATGGTCTTCGAGATGGATCCAGGAGATATAATTTGGGCTGAGGGGTTTGCGTACATGGTGGCTATAAGGTGCAAGAAGGGCCCCGCGAAGCCGAACCTCTCGAGGACCAGCCGCAACCATCGGAAACTTACATTGTCGAAAGCTTTTTCAGCACCGAGCGTTATTATGGCGTTATCCGAGGCCGGGCCAGTCCCCGCTAGGTCCAGCACCGCGAGCACCCTCCTAATGTTAGATACCGCTGAGCGGCCCTGGGTGAAGCCCGCTTGGACAGGATGAACGATATCTGGCATGATGGTTGCCAATCTGTTGGCCATGATCTTCGAGAGCAGTTTGGAGTCTATATTAAGTAAGGAGATTGGGCGGTATGAACTTGGCTCAGTAGGGTCTTTGTCTTTCTTGGGAATCAACTTTATGTGGGCTTGGTAACCTGATGAGAGGTATGGGGCGCCATCCATGATGTACTGAAATACTTTGGTTAAGGTAGGGGCTAGCGCATCCGCATTAAGTTTATAGAACTCTGGGGTAAGTCCGTCTGGACCGGGAGCTTTCCCCGGGGAGAGGGATTTGATCGCTGAATGCACTTCCATCAATGTAATTTGGGCATTAAGTGTGTTTAGTTGTGTGTCGGACACTGTGGGAAGGGAGGTTAGGTTTAGGAATTTTTGTGCTTCCTGTTCATCTATGGGGTCTTGTTTATAGAGGTTTGAGTAATATTTCTCTAGGATGGAGTTGATGCCCTCTGGTGACGAGGTCAGTTCCCCAGTGTCATTTCTGAGTGCGGATATGTGAGAGGGGGTGTAGGTGCCCTTGCAGAGGTGAGCAAGCAGTTTCCCGGGTTTATTCCCAAATTTGTGGTATCCCAGGTCTGAAACGGATTTGTGTAGTTTTTCCTGTTCCTCTGCCCACAGGTCAAATTGAGATTTGGCTGCCGACCATTGTGCCCTGTGGTCAGGGGAGTTTGCTAGGTTCAGGAGAGTTTGGGCTTTTCTCAGTGCCGTGCTGGCTGCTGTATATCCCTTTTTGACTCGTTTTTTGTGGGCAGCAGAAAAGGAAATAATGTGGCCTCTGAGGATCGTTTTCCCCGCTTCCCATAGGAGGCTTGGGTTCGAGGAGTGTTCTCTGTTGTTGTGTAGATAGTCTTCCCAAGTCCGTTTAAGGGAACTGCAGAGAGACTAGTTTTGTGCTAAATAGGAAGGGAAGCGCCATATCCTTAGGGGGGTCTGGGGGCCTAATTCAGAGATCTCTATTGAGATGGGGGCATGATCCGAAATCGCTATGGGTTGGATCATAGGGTCAGTCGCGTGGTCAGCTAGCTCGGAATTAGTAAAGATGTAATCGATCCTGGATAGAGTGTTGTGAGGGGGGGAGAAGAAGGTAAAGTCTCTGCCTGTGGGATTGGCCCTTCTCCAAAGGTCTATGAGAGTTAAGTTTTCAACGAAGCTGGCTAAGGGGGTAGCTGTGGGTGTTTGGCGTGTGGGGGGTTAGATCTATCTTCAGACGGGTCTAGAGCTTGGTTAAAATTGCCTCCTATCAGGAGGGGGAGATGGATGTGGGGTGCCAGTAGTGAAGTGAGTCTCTGAAAGAACGAAATTGTGGGGCTATTGGGAGCATAGACATTGCATATTGCCCACTCATGGTTGTCTGTTTTTAGATTGACTATGAGGATTCGGCCTTCGTCATCTTTGGATGAGGATACTATCTCACAGGGGAGTGATTTGTGTATGAGTAGAAGTACACCGGCTCTACCTTTGGCAGCTGAGGAGCCTATAACTTGACCCACCCATAATTTTTTCATGCGGTGAAAATCTGCGGGTGTTAAGTGGGTTTCCTGTAGTATTGCTATGTCAGCCCTCAGGCGTTTTAAATGTCTAAGGGCTGTCATTCGCTTCTGGGGTGAACGTAAGCCCTTCACGTTCCAGGACACCACTTTCATGTTATAGGTGCATGGAAGGAGGGGAGATGTCGAAAGAAGTTAAAGCTTAGTGGTAGGTGTTGATGAGGGGTTTGCGGAGGTGAAGGTCTGTCTGTCCTGAGTGAGCGCTGGTCTGTCTGGTGTCTCGGACTTAGGGGGAGGTGAGAGGGAGATGGCCCAACCGGGGCTAGGTGGGAGAAAAGGGTTGGAGGGAGTTCTGGAGGGTAGCACTTCTCTTTTTTCCCCATGTGGGTGCGATAAGCATTGGACAGCCTTACCGGGGAGCCTAGGGTTTGCTCGCTGAGAAGGGATTATGGTGCCCTCTTTGAAAGATGATCTTGGGCAGTTGAGGCAAGAGGAGTCTTGCTCAGTGCTCCGTTGGGTGGGAGTTCAGTCTGAAGTCACATCACATTAGATTGTTGACGGGTATTCCCCGCGGCAGGGTGAAGAAAGATCCAGGTTTCTTCAAGATAATGGTGTAAGAGAGTCATTAATCGGGAGTGCTAAATCTTGTCGTCGGGTGTGTTTCCGGAAGGTTGGAGGAAAGAAAAATGGAAGGGCTACGTCCTGAACTGAGCTAGTCAAGCCCGTGGATTACTCCATAGTTGCCGCCCTGAAGCGGCGTTGGCGTTTTGGAGGGTCCTTCCTGGGACTGCGTTGGTCTCTGGGTGTTAGTAGGCGTGAAGAGGGGGTGGCCTCCGTGGTATCCATAGGGATGTGGAGATAATCCTGTATATAGTGTAGCGCTTCCTCCGGGTGAGAAAAGGATTTTTGTTCTCCTTGTTGGTCCGCGAAGCGAAGAGTTGCAGGATATGCTAGCGAGAACTTGATTCCTTTCTGATAGAGCGTCTGGAAAATCGGTTGGAAGGCTTTTCTACGATGTGTGACCTCTTGAGAGTAGTCTGCGAACAAAAGAAGTTTATGCCCATCTATCTGGAGCGATTTCGAGTTGCGGAATGAGCTCAGGATCATGGACTTGTCCATATAGTTTAGATAACGGACGATGATGGGTCTTGGTGTGCGTCTGTCGTTGGAAGGAGATCCAAGGCGGTAGGCCCTCTCCACCACACAGAGGTGGGTGATTCCTAGCACCATGGGTATGCGTTTGGAGCAGAGGTCTTGCAGTGAGTCGGCGTTAAAGGACTCCGGAAGACCCACGATCCTTAAATTGTTGCGCCTTGATCGGTTTTCTAAGTCGTCCAACTTTTCCAAGATATATTGTTGTGTATTTGTTGCTTGTTGCTCGAAAGATCTTGCGCTGTGCAGTTCATCATCTATATCCGAAACGCGTGATTCCAGGTCGTTTAGGCGTTTTGAGTGGTCTCCGAGCTCCTTCCATAGCTGGGCTATACCATTAGCTACTGCGGTGATGTTTGGAAGTATAAGGGCTGCTACAGCCTGTGCCAGTCCTGCATATTGTTCCTCAGCGATCGTTAGCGTAGGAACGATCGTAGTCGAAGGAGCGAAGGTACCAGCCGAGGTGGGGACGGTCGTAGAAAGGGAATCGTTCTGTGACGTGGGAAGGTTCGTGGAGGAGACGAACGGAATACTTGCCGAACCCGCGTTCGTGGCAAGCAGCGCTCCCGTTGCCATGCCGGACTCCCGCGGTTTTGCCGAGGCTGGATCCTGGTGTAGTCCCTGGTCTGGCTGCTGGGGGCCGTGGAGGACGAATCGGTCCATACCCAGGGGGAGTCCTCAGTGAGGGGTGAGGGCGAATTTGTGGAGGGTGAGTGCGAGCTCGAATTTTTAGGCAGATTTGTGTGTGGGCTGCCCGGAGGAGCTGTCTCTTGCTTCCTCACATGAAGGCGTCGGAACCGGAAGTCCGTCGCTTTTTCTTTTTACATAAGGCTATTCCAGCTCTCTACCATCACGTGGAAGGTGATATTGTAGTATCATTGGGCAAGGCAGTCAGCCGCAAGGTCCACATTACTGCTGACACGTGGTCCGGCAAGCACGGTCAGGGATGATTTATTTAGTTCACAGTGCACTGGGTAACTCTGCTTGCAACTCGGAAGAATGCAGGACAGGAATCGATGCTGCAGCTTGTTTTGCTGCCACGTCTCCATACAGCTAGTGGTGATTATGCAGGATTTGTCAGCTCCACCCCTCCTCCTCCTCCTACTCTGCTGAATCGTCCCATGAGCTACAAGTACCCCCTAAGTGTTCAAGGGGCTATTCAAAAAGTCAGGCTGAAAGGTGCCATGCAGTGCTTCAGCTGGTCTGTCCTGGGCATAGGAGCCACAC
>BLSH010353823.1:94039-110840 GCA_018402905.1 Glandirana rugosa | reverse complement strand
CCATACCCAGGGGGAGTCCTCAGTGAGGGGTGAGGGCGAATTTGTGGAGGGTGAGTGCGAGCTCGAATTTTTAGGCAGATTTGTGTGTGGGCTGCCCGGAGGAGCTGTCTCTTGCTTCCTCACATGAAGGCGCCGGAACCGGAAGTCCCATTTATACTTTTTTGACACAGTTTGAAGATGATTTTAGAACAGTTATATGGCTTCTACCGTTAATTAATACTTTTCAGACCCAGTTTGAAGATGGTCCACATCCACCTCCATTTTTGCTTTTTTTATGTTTTTATTTTTAAAAAAATGCTTTTAGTTATTTCCCTGTCCCCATTTCTTTGTATGGCACTTGTCCCACCCTTACCCCCATTTTCCTTCCTTTTGCAGACCTCTAGGACTTTCCTGGACTTTTTTACAGCAATTGTCAGAACTTTTGGTAAAATTACCAGAACCCCGGACCCAAACCCGGACTTTTTTTGAAAAGTCCGGGTTCGGGTCCGGGTCCCGGACACCCCAAAGTTCGGTACGGACCCGAACTTTATAGTCCAGGTTCGCTCAACTCTATTAATTTCTGTAGCATGTGCTGGGTTGCTAAGGATGGAGGCGTTCCAGTTCCAGTTGAAACCCTTGCGTAAGGCATATGTTCTATTTATAACCAAAATAAGGGCAGAGTGGTCCGACAAGGCAGAGTCCCTGATGAGAGATTTGAGGACCAGAGGTGCTTGATTAGTGTACATGAAAAAAATGGTCAATTCTGGCGAAAGTGTTATGAGGGCTAGAAAAATGTGTATAATCCCTAGAAGTGGGGTTCATTTCCCTCCACACATCTACCAGGCCCTGGTTGAATATCTGTCTGGCAACTTTGAGGCTCTGCCTTGAGAGACAAGTCTGGTTCTGGCCTGGGGGGCGAGTCTTGTCTAAACCCACGTCGAAAGCCGTGTTAGAGTCACCGCCATATATTGCTATTCCTTCCTCTAGGGGGTTGCTGATTCGGAAAAGGGAGTCAAAGAATTTTGCCTGACCTTTGTTCGGGGCATAGTAGCATATGAACGTATAGAGCTGGTTATCTAAATGTCCTTTAAGTAGCAGATGTCTGCCCTCCGGGTCTTTCAATTCGGTCGAGCAAGCAAAGTTTATATTATGTAAAAAGAAGATTCCAACCCCTTTCGACTTGTTGTCTGAACTGGCTAGGTAGAATGTGGGAAACTTACGGTGAATAAAGGAGGGGGAAAATGATTTTGGGAAGTGGGTTTCCTGCACAAAAACAATGTCTATATTTTGGTCAGCAAACTGCTGAAACTTCTTTTTCCACTTCATGGGAGAGTTAAGACCCTGGGTATTGTGCGATGCTATGTGAAGAGGGGGCATAGGTGTGGATGGGTCAGCCATGGAGTAGAAGGAGGAGCACGCTCGGCAATCCCCAACCACCTACCTGAAGTCCAGTATAAGGAGGTGGAAAGCATTCCGGTGGGTTGAGACTCGTAGGGCTGTCTAGAGGCCATGTGAGTGATGGGACCAGCTCTGTCACCAAAGAAAAAGGGTAAAGTCTAGAGAAAAGAGAAGACAATAGGTAAGGAAAAAGAAGAGGTACAAAAAAGTAAAGACAAGGATGGAGTGTGGGAGACACACTCCAACCAACAAACCATTTGGAGCCCACTGAAAGTGGGAGCACCCTGTTCTGGAGAACTATAATGACCATTCTCCAAGAGCAGGGGATGGCCGAATGACTGCCGCTCCATGAACCTCGCCCCAAATAAACAAATAAACTAGAGCCGACAGCATTTCAGCTAACATGAGGAACCTGCGGTAACAACTGCAACCTTAATAGGTTAGTAGAAGTCCTAGAGTTTGTAGGAACTAATACAACTGTGAAATGTCTGACTGACCAGTAACGAAGACCTTGAGATTGGCCCTCCATCAGCGAAGCTGTATCCTCGACCAAATATTGATCAGAAGTATATTTCTGGAACATGAGGGACATGTCCTGATGCTGAGAGGAATGCTGAACCGTACCCTGGAGGGTGATGGAGCTGGAGATCGAAGCTGAGGAGGGTGAAATGAGAATCTCATCAATAGTATGATTGAGGAGTGAAACTGTAGAGGCAAGCGAGAGGGGTTCTCCCGGTACTAGCGAGCTGATGGCCCCCCCTACTAACTCAGATTGAGGGGAGTCTTGCCAGGAGGATGGTCCTGGGAGGTCTGATGAGGTTGCATCAGAGGAGTGTCGGCTGTTTACCATTATGTGAGCAGAAGTAATGTCAGGAGGGAAGCTGAGATGCGACTGTAAGTTGTGCTTGATGGTTTTGGCCCGCATGCGAGTGTATGGTGTGGAGGTAAAAATAAGACGTCTTTATGTAGACCGAGGATACCAGAGGATATCAGTCAAGGCCTGGAGAAGAGAGAAAGCTGGGAGTAGTGTCCAGAGGTCACCCCTAGAAATGGAGGAGGAGGCTGTGGGGTGGCTATTGGGTTCTCTAGGAAAGTGCAGTTCGTATTAAGGGAAAGGCTGGCAGACCCAGAAGGGAGTTACATATATCTGATGGGCAGGCTGAATAATAGACTGCACTTTGGTAAATGTATATTGCCCCAATAAAAATCTGGCTGGTTTTCTGTCCAATGTCTTGGAAAAACTGATAGAATTCAAAATGGTATGGTGATAATAGCCGGAAAATTTCAACTTCGGATTGGACCCAGATATGGATAGCACGTCACATGCCCAGGGGATATGAAATGCAAAATTAAGTAGAGTTAAAAAGAAAATATATCAGAATCAGCTAATAGATATATGGAGGATATGTCATCCTAAAATTAAAGACTATACATTTTTTTCCCCTGTGCATGGAATGTACTATAGGATAGATTATATCCTAGTAGAGCATAGAGCTCTGGATCAGGTGGTAAAAACGAATATTGAAGTAACAACATTGTCAGATCATGCTCCAGTGACCATGACACTGGACCTCATGGAGGCCCAGGGGAATGATTATGAATGGAGGTTAAATGAAGAACTGCTTAACGACAGAGACACCATAGAGAAAATAAAAAAAGAACTGATCCAATTTTTTGAGGTAAATACTTCAGAAGAGGTGCCGGCTCCAATGGTATGGGAAGCTCACAAGGCCTATATAAGGGGGGCACTGATTGCCAGGGGCAGTGAAAAAGAAAGAGAGAAAAGGCAGAGAGAGGAGGTAATAAAACGATTATATGAACTGGAGCAGGAGCATAAAAAAGGAGAAAGAGGAGATGTATTACAGGTGTTAGTGGAAAAGAGAGATGAATTAAAAGATCTAATTGAACAGGAGAGGAGATAAAATAGGAAAACACCTTGCCAGAATCTTAAACAAGAAAAAATCAAGGAGTTATATAGAAAAGATGCAAAATGAAACTGGGAGCACTGTACATAAAACAAGAGAAATTGCTAAAACTTTCCAAGAGTACTATTGTAAATTATATTCAGTTAGACAAGCGGGGACATCTCAAATAGAAGCCCAGAGGATAGGCAAAATGAAAGACTTCTTGAAAGCAGCTAACTTACCATGAATAGAAGAGGAGCAGGCAGTCGCATTGGAAGCCCCACTGACAATAGTGAGATTAACTCAGCAATAACTAACACAGCACTGTGGAAAAGCCCGGGCCCTGACGGATTTCCAGTAAGTTATTATAGGAAATTTAAAGAAATTTTATCCCCTATAGCATGTAAATACATGAACGGCATTGGCAGTAGCTGGGAGATGAGAAGTGAGGCCTTATTGGCCATAATCACAATAATTCCAAATGGATTCCAGATGTTTGCAGAACAGTGATATCATATCACTGTTCTGCAAACATCTGCAAACTGGGTTTGAAACTATAGCAGAGCGAAACCATATACCTGTTCTTCTTTATACTGTAGTTTCGCACACACATTCCAGATGTGTGCAGAACAGATGTTCAGTTATTAGCAGCTATATTAAAAGTGACACACAGACTTTACAGATGTGTGCAGAACAGATGTTGTTCAGTTATTAGCGGCTATATTAAAAGTGACACACAGACTTTACAGATGTGTGCAGAACAGATGTTCAGTTATTAGCGGCTATATTAAAAGTGACACACAGACTTTACAGATGTGTGAAGAACAGATGTTCAGTTATTCCCGGCTATAATTAAAGTGACACACAGACTTTACAGATGTGTGCAGAACAGATGTTCAGTTATTCCCTGTTATATTTAAAGTGACACACACAGTTTCCAGATGTTTGCAGAACAGTGATATGGGTTCTCCCGGCTTATTTATACTTTTTTGACACAGTTTGAAGATGATTTTAGAACAGTTATATGGCCTCTACCGTTAATTAATACTTTTCAGACCCAGTTTGAACATGATCCACATTCACCTCCATTTTTGCTTTTTTTATGTTTTTATTTTTTTAAAAAATATTTAAAATTATTTCCCTGTCCTCATTTCTTTGTAGGGCACTTGTCCCACCCTTACTCCCATTTTCCTTCCTTTTGCAGACCTCTAGGACCTTCCTGGACTTTTTTACAGCAATTTTCAGAACTTTCATTAAAATTACCAGAACCCCGGACCCGAACCCGGACTTTTTTTGAAAAGTCCGGGTTCGAGTCTGGGTCCCGGACACCCCAAAGTTCGGTACGGACCCGAGCTTTACAGTCCGGGTTCGCTCAACTCTATTCCTAACCTAATGAATGTGATGAAAATATATGAGGAAATATCGAACTTCAAAATCAATTATAGTAAGTCCGAAGCCCTGAATATTAATGTGGGTAAACAAGAAGGGATAGAGAGAGAGTTCCCCTTTAAGTGGAACAAGGAGAAATTAAATTTCCTGGGAATTAAATTAACAAAATCATGGGAAGGGCTGTACCATCTAAATTATACCCCCCTGTTAAACTAAATAAAAGAGGAAGTGAGGAGAATGACACACAGACCCTTGTCCTGGATAGGTCAGATAAACGCGATACAAATGATAATACTACCAAAAATTACATATAAATTCCAAATGTTGCCAATCAATATCCCACAAGGTTTTTTTCAGACACTGAAAAAGATACTAACAAGATTTATCTGGAAGAACAAAAAACCGAGGATAAAAACTTTAGTGTTGAATAGGGAAAAGATAAGGGGAGGGTTAACAGTACCAGATGTAAAATAATACTATATGGCAAATGTACTGGCACGGGTGATTGCGTGGGTACAGAATAATGAAGATAAAAAATGGGTGAAATTAGAAAACATGATTAGTAAGACACAACTAGGGAAGATGGTATGGAAACCACCGAAATTTAGGAATTTGGATGTAAACACCAGCGATATCACGCACATTGTATTTAAAATATGGGATAGCACTTTGGCGAAAGGGAAATGGAAATACAATTTCCCATTTACTCCACTATGTGGAACTAGTTACTTTGCACCAGGGCAAGGGGGGTGGTTTGGTAAATGGATTAAAGAGCACTCACTAAAATTAAAGGATCTGGGGGGCGTGGTCTGATGCCGAGCCGGACGGTCGCATAACTCCGGAGCTCCGACTGCAAAGGGACCCAGCGGCTCACAGCAATGGCCCGAGAAGGCACAAATCACCCGACACAGACCCAGCATCAGTGGGGAACCAGCCATGAGATGTCCAAGAAGAAAAAAGATCAGAGAAAACTGCACAGATTGACTGACTTTTTCTCACCAGAGTGCACAGGAGGTAGGCAAGATGGCGGCGAGGCCTACTCACCCCGGGCCTCGCCGCAGCACAACAACCCCACATACAGAGCCATCCAGGGGGACGAGGAGACAGCAATGAACGGGAGACACTCCCGCCCGTCCACACCATCGTCTCGTAGCCTGGCCAAATCTAAAATCAGGCTGGATGGCGGTGGATGCAATCCGTCCCTGCACATGGCAGCAGATTCTGGGGATGACACTAGGGAATTACCCGATTCAATAGAATCATTCCCCACTCAAAACCTACCTGTGCTAGATACTGTCCTAAAAGAAATGCTCCTCTCACTGAGAAGTACAATACACACAGACATAGTGTCATGTATGCATAAATTCAATCAAGACATACAGGTAGTGGAAAATAGAGTGGACCACATAGAAGGAAAGATGGGAGAGTATGCCAACACAATAAATGACCTAGTTGACGCACACGATGAAAAAGAGAGAGAAATGGATTGGATAAAAGCCAAATTAGCTGACATAGAGGACCGCGGGAGAAGAAATAATTTGAAAATCAGGGGTATACCTGAAACGATCCCCCAAACTGAGCTACGCACCTATGCTACTTCTATGTTTAAAGCAATCCTCCCAGACCTATCTGACCTAGATGTCACTATAGACCGCATACACAGGCTGCCAAAACCAACACATCTTCCAGAACAGATCTCAAGAGATGTGAACCTACGTCTCCACTACTACCATATCAAAGAGAACCTTATGTCTGCTATGAGAAAGAGAGATCTGCTACCCCAACAATACCAGGACTTACAATTTTTTGCTGATCTTTCACAATACACGCTACAGAAGCGTAAAAATTTGATCACAGTGACTAAAGCATTAAGAAATCATAAACTGATCTATCGTTGGGGATACCCCTCTAAGCTTACAGTCACCAAGGATGGTCGGGAATACACCATAAACACATTAGAAAAAGGACTATCCCTCTTAAAAAACTGGGGTATTATTGCAGATATACCAGAGGATCGCAACACTCCTACCCCTCTGCAACAAATCACACCAGAATGGAAAACGGTTAATGCAAGGAATGCCAAATCCCACAAATGAATATGCCCGGGCGCACATATTCTACAACCCAGTTCCTACTTTATGAGCTGATATCGCGAACTTAACCCCCCTATCATTTTGCAGCTCAAAGCTGCTTCAAATGTTCTATACTCTCTATGGCATGTTGCCGCCAATGTTAACTATGTTTCAAAGAAGACATAATAACTGTTCTGTTCTTTTTCTCTTACTTGTTTTGTTTCTATTGTCAAATGCTGGAGATGTTCAGAACGAACTTGAGATGCCCCTAGGAACCTGCAGGACCCTCATCCTCAACCCACAGGATTCAACACCGTTTGAAGATGCTATAACCTATAGTTCAGAATTCAACTCTTCCACTGTGAGTACTGTTTATTCATCTATAACAAGCCAGAACATTTACATGCAATACACAAATGTGCCACCAGAGGGAGCCTTGGTTTCATCTGTGGAACCAACGCTCAATACTATATAGATATACAAAACAAAAATGGAAATCACAATCTTAACAATTAATGCCAAGGGTCTAAACCACCCGGCCAAACGGAAATCACTGTGGAAAGAGGCCCTACAACAGAAATGTGATATACTTTGCACGCAAGAAACGCACTTTCGTAAAACATCTCCACCAATGTGCACCCACAAGAATTTCCCCAACATATTTGCAGCTAACGCGGATACTAAAACCAAAGGGGTCATGACAGCAATTAGAGACTCAGTAGCATTTACTCTCCGTGAACAGATTGCTGACCCTCAAGGACGATATTTAATCCTTGTTTGTGATCTAAATTCGGTAACCTATACCCTAGTCAATGCATATTCACCGAACCAACATCAACTACGCTTTTTCCATGGTCTGATGGCGAAGGTCCGTCGTCATCAAATAGGGCGTCTGGTCATGTGTGGAGACTACAACATTATTCCGGAACCATCCTTAGACTCTACTTCTAAACCGAAGAGATGTGCCCCCACACTTCAATCGGCTCTGTACAAACATTCTCTCTTTGACGCTTGGCGTTGTCTACATGCGGAAGAAAGGGACTACACATTCTTCTCACCCCCTCACCGCACCTACACCAGGATTGACTTATTCTTAGTTGATCAACAAACCCTCCTTAAAATTAAAAGATCTACAATCAACACTATAACATGGTCGGATCACGCTTCCGTGACCATGACCATAGAAGATACAACAGCTCCATCACCTAACTCCATATGGAGATTGAACACTTATATTTTACATCAGGGAGAGTATAATGCTATTTTGAGATCTAAACTGAGTGAGTTCTTTGCTGATAACCTTTTGTCGGTACAGAGCCCATTCACATTGTGGAATGCCCACAAGGCATTTATGAGGGGGAACTTGATACAACTGTGTGCAAGGGACAAGAGGCAGAGGCAGCAGCACATTAAAACGATTACAGAAGAACTACAAAGACTAGAATCCCTAAACAAAACCAAACCAAAAATTGATATAACTGAAAAAATATCCCATCTCCGTCAGGAGCTTAGACTATCCCTTTTAGATAGTTTTGAAAAATATAACAAGCGCCTTAAAATGACCTACTACACTAACGGAAACAAAGCGGGGAAAATACTAGCACATAAAATCAAAGGCCACCGGTTTAAATCCAAAATTCCATTTATCATACACCCTAGCACTAAACAAAAAGAATATCATCCTCAAAAAATAGCGGATGCTTTTAGCCATTATTATAGTTCACTTTATAATCTAAAGAACGATGAATCTACCTACCAGCCCACACAGGAGATGATCAATACATTTTTATCTGCATTAGACATTCCTAAACTCACAGAGGAACAATTACAAAACGTAAACCAACCTTTCACAACTGAGGAAATTTCAGTAGTTATTGAATCACTTCCAGCCAATAAATCCCCAGGGCCAAATGGATTCGGAGGAGAGTATTATAAGACTTTTAAAGAATTACTAATACCACATCTAAGCAATGTATTTGAAACCGCTGCTGCCTCATCCTCATTCCCACATGAAATGTTGGAAGCACTTATTGTAACTTTACCTAAACCAGGGAAGGACCCAACCTCGCCTATGAACTTTAGACCGATTTCATTACTGAATATTGATGTAAAAATTTACGCAAAATTGATAGCTATGCGCCTAATTGACATTATGCCCTCACTTATACATCCAGACCAAACTGGATTCACTAAATCAAGACAAACGTCAGACGCTACTCGTAGGTTGATTAACATTATACATTTAGCTGAGACCCGGGAAAAGCCTTCTCTGCTTCTGGCCTTGGACGCAGAGAAGGCTTTTGATAGAGTTCACTGGTTATACATAACCAGAACATTGGAATCCTTTGGATTCTCAGGTCATATCCTTAAGGCAATACTGGCCCTATACTCAAACCCATCCGCTAGAGTGTACACGAACGGCACCCTTTCAGCACCTTTTCATATATCCAATGGTACCAGACAGGGGTGCCCTTTGTCGCCCTTAATATTCAATCTACTGATTGAACCACTTGCGATACACATCAGAACACATCCTCGAATTAAGGGCTTTCCGACCCCCTCATCCACACACCTGATAAGTCTATTTGCAGACGACATCATATTGGTTCTTACTGAGGTTCGGTCCTCCCTGGCAGAAGTTCACCAAGTTTTACAATTGCTTAACAAATTGTCCTACTACAAAGTGAATGAAAGTAAATCTTATATAATGGGCTTAGGTATTGATAAAGATACTGAGATAGAATTGAAATCAAGGTTCCCATATACCTGGAACAAAGAGGGTATTAAATATCTAGGAATCACTCTCACTCCCCATACCTCCAACCTAGTAGAAACCAACTACAATACATTTTTACGTGAACTAAAAACTAAGTTGCAAGATTTAAATAAAACAGAGCTGTCCTGGATGGGACGCTTAGCAGCATTTAAAATGCTTATACTACCTCAATTCTTGTACCTATTCAGAGCTATGCCAATCCCAGTATCGGACCAATTTTTCTCCAGAGCTCAAGCTCTATTAAATAGCTATTTATGGCAGGGAAGGAGGGCTAGATGTGCATTCAAAAAATTGATTAAGATTAAAGCCATGGGGGGTATAGGACACGTAGTATTAAAGGATTACCATGCTGCTGCTATATTAGCACAGCTCAAACAATGGTTCATAAATGAACAAATCCTGAGATGGATTGACCTAGAATTAGCGCAAAGTCCAACTAGAAACCTGCCCAATTTACTTTTAACCAGCAAACTTATCACCCATAAGCTGTACAAATTTTCCCCCACTATAACGGCCTCCCTACAAGCGTGGAAAGACATGACAAACACCCCTCTCGAGCCGACCGACATAGCTACAATAGATTTACCTATATACGCTTTAAACCTGCTAATCCCTGATCTAAATGTATCACACTGGATAACCAAGGGTATAAATACAGTAGAGGATGTCAAAATAGGCCCGACAACCAAAACATTCAGAGCAATCCAAATAGAATACGGAATACAGGATAGTGACTTGTATAGATACTCTCAAATATCTCACCTTTTGAAATCACTCCCTGACACTGCTACTATCCTACCACGGAAAATCAAAGCATATTTTATGCATCAGAATTCCAAACTAAAGGGGATCTCTCTCTTCTACGCCTTCTTAAACCAAAAAACAATATTCACTAAATCTCGGTCAATGTTGAAATGGGAGACCGACCTTAACTTTAACTATACAGAAAAACAATGGACCCAAGCCTTAGATATAACTTATAGATCCACCAAAAATGCCACCTTATGGGAACTCACACAAAAACTAGTGTCGAGATGGTACCTTACACCATCCAGGATGGCGGGTTTCACTGGTGAAATCTCCCCATTCTGCTGGAGACTCTGTGGGCATAGAGGCACACTGTATCACGTTTTCTGGGAATGCCCTACCATAAGCAAATTCTGGACGGAAATATTTGACATTATAAAGCAGATCGTGGGCATACAACTTAGCATGAACTCTGAATTGGCAGTCCTTTCTCTGGGTATCGAATCAATACCTTTCATTCACAGATACGTAATATCGCATCTGCTCTTAAGCGCTAGACTAGTAATTGCCAGACATTGGAGGAAGAAAGAACCCCCCCACGACATGCAAAGTTATTCAAACTACCAACACACACATTACTTACGAAAAGATGTTTGCATACTCTCAGGGAAACTATAAAATTGCACAAACTAGATGGGAACCTTGGATTGAATGGTACTCTTCATATGTACAGAGATCTTAGGATCTTGCGTGGGTCCAGGAAATAGAAGCTACCTTAGATCGGCCAAAGTCTGGTCTTTCATGATTTACATGTTATTAACATCTCCAGCTCTTCCTATGTTATTGTTTAAACTATCCCACTGTTTAACTCTTTATAATTCAAGAGGTTTCAACGTGATGAATCTGATATGCTGATGTTGGGGGGATGTCACGGACCGCAACAAAGGTAACATCTGATTTAGCACATGCATTGATAATTAATGGAAATTTCAGCAATTCTGAAATTGCTTAATTAATAATTGGAATTGTCGCCCAGCCCGACACAGTATGTTCCCAAAGGGGTGGGGGCTGAAAGTGACAGACTAAATGCTCAAACCTCGCTTAAATTTGGAACCGGTGTGGTCCGGGGCTCCCCCCTATAGTGAAGCGGTATGGGAAGAGTTTCCCCTAACCATTAATTCAAATGTTCGTAGTAATCAATATGTTATAAACATATCTATGGAACCTCTAACAAAACGCTAAAATGTTTGTAACTAATTCACTTGCATTGGAACCTAATAAAAATCATTGAAAGAAAATTAAAGGATCTAATGTTTAAGGGAAGAATGGGGTCACTAGAAGAATTAAGACAAAGTGGGAAGTTCTGTAATATCGATGTATGGAGGTACCTCCAGTTGAAACACTTTGCAGACTCCCTCCCACATCCACTGAGAACAGAGAGTGAACTCTCAATACTGGAAAAAAACTTGTATAATGAAAAAAACTAAAGGAGGGGTTTCGGGGATGTACAAGGTGCTGATGGCACTTGGAGAAGAGGAGAGACCTCCATACATGGATAGATGGGAGGAAGATTTGGGTGCACAGGTGCAGGATCAACGGTGGGGAAAAAATAATGAATTTAGCGTATAAAACCGCAATATACATTAAAACGTGGGAAATTAATTATAAATGTATATTGCGGTGGTACTTAACACCTGAAAGAGTGGCAAAATTCCAAAGGGAGAAGTCTGCACTCTGCTGGCGCAGCTGTGGGATAAAGGGGACAATGGTACACTTATGGTGGGATTGCCCAATCATTAAAGATTATTGGGGTAAGGTAATAGATGTAATAAAAATAATAACTGAAGAAGATATTATGATAGACCCATGGGCATGTTTGTTCCACGGGGGAAAGGCCGCACTAAACAATATGTAAAAATGCTAACACCAATCCTCTTAAATGCAGCTAAGGGCTTAATACCTAAATACTGGCAAAAAAACTGAGTATCCCCCACTAATAGAATGGTGTAACAGGGTAGAGGAGATAGCCAATATGGAATACTTAAAAAATACAGAAGTTGAAGAAATAGATGAAAGAGCAGGAAAATGGGAGAACTGGGTGAGATTTAAAAAATAACAAAAATATTTGGAGATGAGGAGGGCAGAAACGGAGCCAGCACGGAATAAGGTTAAATGACATGGAAGACCTGGAGGGTGGGAGGTGGGGGGTTTGGGTGGGAGGGTGGAAAAAGAGTGAGGGCAGTTGGGGTGAGAGGGGACAAGGCGGGTTCTTTACCAGTTTTTTCCTGTCTAAAATTAAAATGTGGTGTAAAGTGGTTTTCATTGGAAGGAGATAATAAGGCAATAAAATAAAGAGAAAAGAAGAAATGGTAAAATACCACAATGATGTGATCAAGCAAAAAAAAACAGGACAGGTTCCACTCAGAACAGGCCTTACCTTGGTCGGCCAAAGAAGTTGAGTGCATGTGGTCAGCGTCATATCCAGGGGTTGTCTTTGGGAAATAGACATATGAGTGCTGTCAGCATTGCTGCAGAGGTTGAAGAGGTGGGAGGGTCAGCCTGTCAGTGTTCAGAACATACGGCGCACACTGCATCAAATTGGTCTTTATGGCTCTCATCCCAGAAGGAAGCCTGATGCACAAGAAAGCCTGCAAACAGTTTGCTGAAGACAAGCAGAGTAAGGAAATGGCTTACTGGAACCACGTCCTGTGGTCTGATGAGACCAAGATAAACTTATTTGGTTATTTGATGGTATCAAGCGTGTGTGGTGACAACCAGTTGAGGAGTACAAAGACAAGTGTCTTGCCTACAGTCAAGCATGGTGGTGGGAGTGTCATGGTCTGGGGCTGCATGAGTGCTGCTGCAACTGGGGAGCTACAATTCATTGAGGGAACCATAATTGCCAACATGTACTGTGACATACTGAAGCAGAGCATGATCCCCTCCCTTCGGAGACTGGGCCGCGGGGCAGTATTCCAACAGGATAATGACTCCAAACACACCCCCGAGATAACCACTGCCTTGCTAAAAAAGTTGAGGGTAAAGGTGATGGACTGGCCAAGCATGTCTCCAGACCTAAACCCTATTGAGCATCAGTGGGGCCTCCTCAAAGGGAAGGTGGAGGAGTGTAAGGTTTCTAAAATCCACCAGTTCTGTGATGTCGTCATCCTTGCAACCTGTGAAGCTCTGGCGAACTCCATGTCCAAGAGGGTAAAGGTAGTGCTGGAAAATATTAACACTAGTAGTAGTGCACAAAAAAAAATATTGACACTTTGGGCCCAATGTGGACATTTTCACTTAGGGGTGTATTCAATTTTGTTGCAAGGGGTTTAAACATTAATGGCTGTGTGTCGAGTTATTTTGAGGAGACAGCAAATTTACACTGTTATTCAAGCTGCACACTCACTACTTTACATTGTAGCAAAGTGTCATTTCTTCAGTGTTGCCACATGAAAAGATATAATAAAATATTTACAAAAATGTGAGGGGTGTACACACTTTTGTGAGATACTGTATGTCCCCCTCTTGGCTTCTTGCAAACTGCAAACTGGACTTCGTATGGCTTTCTTTCAACAATTGCTTTTTTCTTGCCGCTCTTCCATAAATGTCAGATTTGTGGAGAGCATGACTAATAGTTGTCCTGTGAACAGATTCTCCCACCTGAGCTGTGTTACCATGGGCCTCTTGGCTGCTTCTCTGATTAATGCTCTCCTTGCCTGGCCTGTCAGTTTAGGTGGACATCCATGTCTTGGTAAGTTTGCAGTTGCGCCATACTCTCTCCATTTTCAGATGATAGATTGAACGGTGCTCCATGAGATGTGCAAAGCTTTTTTTATAACCTAACCCTGCTTTAAACTTCTCCACAACTTTATCCCTGACCTATCTGGTGTGTTCCTTGGCCTTCCCGATGCTGCTTGTTCACTAAGGTTCTCAAACAAACCTTGGAGGGCTTCACAGAACAGCTGTATTTATACTGAGATTAAATTAAATTACACACAGGTGGACTCTATTTACTAATTAGGTGATTTCTGAAGTAAATTGGTTTCACTAGATTTTAGTTAGGGGTATTGGAGTAAAGGGGTCTGAATACAAATGCACGCCATGACAAAATGTGTAAAATTTCAAGGCGTATGATTCTTTTTCAAGGCACTGTATATATGGTATGCATTACATAATTTCTTCACAAATCATAAGTCCAATATCAAGTGTAATTATTATTATTATTATTGTTATTATATTGAATAGTACATTTTGTTTTTTAATTATTATATGTTCTTAATATTTTACATGCTAATAACAATTATATTATTTTGTATACTTGCATTTGAATTTTAAATACAGCATATACTGAATATCCAGCAAAAGAAACGTATAAACATAATAACTTTTATTTCTCTCTGCATTGCTGATACTGGAAAGCAGTTCTTTAGTAAAGTATTATTAGACATCTTCTTCAGAGAAGAGATTAAGTTTATTCTATTGGATAAAAGTTTAGAAACACATTTAAAATGTTGTACTTTTACAATATACAATAAAATCTTCAATATCCCTGTTGTGTTGGATTCCCCTGATAGGTGATATTCTGGAGGCTGGTTACCATATGATGAGAATATCTCACACATTGCAGCAGATTGTAGAGAATAGTAAAGCCGGTGACATCATTCTTCATTATTAGAGGGATTGTAAACCTTCTGTGTGCCGTTCTCCCGGGACTCCTGACACCTGAGCTGAGCGCCGCCTAGAGGGACCACAAGACTTACGCATGATTACAGTGGTGGGGCCGCTCCATTCACAATAGAACAAAAGAACAACTAAGTCACCAAAGAAAAACAAACCTGATAATTTATTGGATGAAAGTTTCTGCCGGATTCCCACAGGAAACAGACTCTGAATTTACCGATCACCATCTGCTTTCCAATACAGACTGTCATCATACAAGTCTTACTATGTCTCCTTCACTTTAACTATTCATTCACCCATTTAGTTTAGGCTAGTAGTAATAAGATACAAATGAATAAATAAAATAATAATAAAAATAATAGTAACGTTAGTAAAATAATAGTTAAAAAACATATTATTATTATTATTTGTATTTTATAATTAGTGCTAAGCAAATATGTTTTATGATTGCTCAGTGAAGTTTAATGTGTATATTACAGCCCTAGCTTGCTATTGAACATCCAATTATTGATGCTTTTGGCCATTTTTCACTATAAGGTGCAGTACATAATGCAGATCAACACTTTATTTAAGATGAATGAATTAAAAAAAATAATAATAATAAATACAAGAATGTGGCTGGCTTTCTGAGCAGTAAGTTGTGCATGCACAAAGCTAAATTACATGTTAGAAAAAATCCTGCACACTATGGGGTTTATTTACTATAGCACCATGGGGGAACAAATGGTCACAAACAACTAAAATCCCTAGAAAACGACTAAATCTGGTCAGAAAAGGTATTCACTAAAGCCCTGAGGGAGAAAATAGTTGCAGAATCAAATTCACTATAGCACCCAAACAGCAGTGACTGACTAAAAAACTAGTCATGGTAAAAGCAAGGGACTTGCACATGGAAATAATGTTTGGAGCATGGTATGATCACCTAAATTGTGCTAAAATATGCAGTATATTATTTAAAGATAATCTGCTTTTAAACTGTGTGAAAAAGTGATTTCCACACAGAAATATCTTAAAAAGTCTGAGAAGAGATAAATACCCCGTCTCTTTACACCTAGGCATAGAGCACAGCTGAGCACAACTGAGCATGCTCAGACACAAAACAAGTCTCAAAATAACTCTCATGGAGTAATTCCTTGAGTAGTTAGTAAATACCAAAATGTGACTTATTTTACACACATTTTTTGGGAGTGAAAATGAGGGTTATTTTGCCAAGTGCAAGTTTCTGTCATTCATTCTAATGGTACAATTGTTACTTTATCTAATAAATCCATTTCATGTTGAAAAGAAATGCATCTTTCTGTCAAATAAATTGTCCTGGCAACAATGTTGCACATTTGGTAATCAATTTTGTTTTTAACAATGCTATAATATGAAATCTCTTCATGTTTTGTAAATTTTTTTTTTTAATCGGTCAATTTCACTTTGCTGCTGTCCATGTCACAAAAATATTTCCCCAAACTCACACAGATGTCTTTACAAACCACAAACAATACCATTGCTTATGGAAATTTAAAATGAGTCCCATTTTTTTTTATTCTTTTCAAATGATCCTAATTTGAGCCCTAAAAATGGGATATGTGTACCAACATCAGAAATAAGAATGTCATTACCAAAAATCTGAGGATAACTTTAATAGAATTATTTTTTTATTATATAATAATTTATTTTATAATAATTAATATATTCTATGCTCACGCAGCAAGAACCACCAAAAACCACAGATTACATTTTAGAAGATTTACTCCTGCTGTAAAAATAAAGACTACAACCTTGTGTATAGGGTAGCGACCCCGAGTTTAATCCTTGTATTTTCTTATTTTTTTTACCCTGATTAAAATTTAAAGGTATTCGTTATC
>BLSH010353823.1:77923-93901 GCA_018402905.1 Glandirana rugosa | reverse complement strand
GCCATCAACATTCCCCCTGCAAGGATAGATGAACAATACACCGGCCTTGCTCAGGTGGTAGCTGCCCTATTATCGCCCATGATCACAGCAGCCATGGATAGAGGGATAGCAGCGGGCATGGCGCAGATCAGCAGAGAGCTCAGGGAACAAGGCAAATGTCTGACAGATGTGGAATGCAGAGTCTCAAAAATAGAAGATGAAATGCAGGCTTCCTTCATCACTGAAAGAGAAATTAAACACATGCAACAGTACATCCTTGATAAACTTGACGATTTGGAAAATCGTTCGAGACGAAACAACCTAAGGGTAATAGGCCTCTCTGAATGGTTCAACTCAGAATCCTTAATGGACATATGCTCTATTCATATCCCTCAGGCCCTAGGTCTTCATTCTCCTTGCACTGTGGAGAGAGCTCACAGGGTAGGAGCGCCCTCTAATGACCGCCACGAACCAAGACCAGTGATTGTGCGATATCTTAATTATGTTGACAGAAATAACACACTGAGATCATTCCGCAATTCCAAGGCTCTGCAACTAGAGGGGAACAAGTTACTCCTACTTGCGGAGTATTCCCAGGAAGTCTCCAGGAAACCGAAAGCCTTTCAAACAGTCTGCTCAGCACTTTATCAAAAAGGCATTCAATTTTCACTGGCCTACCCAGCTATTTTGTGCTTTTCTAACCCCAACGGTGACCAGAAAACCTTTCATACGCCTGAGGAAGCAAGGCACTTTCTGGAATCCTCTTTACATCTCCCCATGGATACATCAGCTCCCCCGGAAAGTTCAAGCCCAGACTCAGGCACCTCACGCAATCAATGCAGCCCAAGGAAGGACCCGCCTAAAAAACTGCATTTAACGGATGCTTCTCGTTCCAACAGATGGGCATAAAGACAACCACCCTCTCTCCCCCGCAGAATATCAATTACAGGACTTGGGTGATGTATCATGTGGCTGTGCCACTCTCTCTCGTATACTGTTCGGGTTCTTCATACTCTCTTGTTGATCCAGGGAGGTGTCAGTAATCCAGTACTGCATGCTGACACTCTCAGTTGTTATCCCCTTTTGTTGGATGTGTTCTCACATTTTGTTTGTTATTGCATACCCTCTTCCTTCTGTTTTCCAAGATACCATAGCCACTCTCTGCCTCACATAGCCTCACCGGGGTGTATAACTAAGCCCTGCAATTTCTCTATTATGGGGTTGCTGTAGTTTGACCACCCTACCCTCTGGCCACCCTTCTGATGGGGTCTGGCTCATCTCTCACGGGCAAAAGAATCTCCTCATTCTCGGTAACGCTGTGTCGGTCAGAAGTTTCACATGAAGAAAAAAGCCAAGTGCAGTCATCTGTGGGCTTGGTTGGGTAATTCTATCATATTGTTCACTTTTTGTTTGGTGGTTCAGTTCCAGCCGGCCCGACAACCCCAATTCCCCCCAACATTACTAATCCCCCCACCACCCTTACCCTAACTCCACAACAATACAACATCAACTCACTTCATCGATGCCCCAACAATAAGACCATCAGCCCTTTGCACCACACTAGCATCGCACTATTGCACCTACAACAGCCACCTTCTTGAAAATACTATCATGGAATGCGAAGGGACTCAGGTCCCCCTGTAAGAGAATCTCCATCCTTAGGCATCTAAAAAGGTTACAAGCAGATCTAGCGGTCCTGGAAGAGACCCACCTTGTTACCACAGACTTTTATCGCTTGGGCAAACTGTGGGTGGGCTAAGTAGTCGCATCCCCATCGTCCGGAAAAAAGGCAGGACTTATACTGCTAATAAATAAGAACACCCCATGTGAGATACTCTCCACACACGCAGACTCTGAAAGTGTGCTCTGACAGCAGTTTATGCTCCTAACTTGCCCACCCAATCCTTTTTTCACTCCCTATCAGAACATATAGCCCCTCATCTACATCTACCTCACGTCTGCGTGGGAGATTTCAATTCTGTTATGTCCCCTAAGGAAGACAAATTGAGAGATAGGATGATGAGCAACTCGATAACACCATCATCCCCCATGCTGCTCTCCCAATGGGCAGACAGCCTTCACTACACAGACATCTGGAGACTATAATACCCAGAGGGAAGAGACTTCTCACTCTCTTCCGCTCCCCATAGCTCCCTATCCAGAATTGATTACTTTTTTCTAAATAATAGTATGCTAAATTTCGCAAGGGACCCCACTATACATGACATTGCTATTTCTGACCAATATCCCTTCACCTGTCAGACTTCTCTCACTCTACCAGCCCCAAAATCTGGCGATTTCCCTCCTACCTAGCCAAGGACACCTCCCTTAAACAATTACTCTGCGATACTTGGACTGAATTTGTGGACACCAATGAGGCTCATCTAGAAGACTCTAATCTACTTTGGGAAACGGGTAAGGCCAATCTGAGGGGCAGGATAATATCCTATGCCTCAGCCTTTAAAAAAAAGATCTTCTCAGAACTGCTTGCCACAATCAATTCCCTCCAGGCTGCACACACAAACCTCACGGCCAACAATACGGAACATAACAGGGAGGTACGGCGGGCAGCCAAGGAAAAGTTTGATGTTTGGGCAGAGACACAAGAAAGACTCTACCATTCACATCAAGAATTGAAATTCCACAAACACGGCAATAAGTCGGGCAAACTATTGGCCCGACTATGCAGAGGCCACCACACCATAACCCACATAACCACACTAAGAGATAAAGAGGGCAACACAACCTCATCTCCCAAAGAAATAAATTCTATTCTTCAAGAGTTTTATGGATCCCTCTACAGTCACGATCCCATAGACGAGGAGAGTGTCTTGGACTTTCTGAAACACACCTCTCTCCCATGCATACTGGACTTAGAAATTTCTAAAACGATCAAGACCCTCACTCCAGGCAAGGCCCCAGGCCCTGATGGATTCACCTCCGAATTTTTCAAGCTCACTGAATCCTTCATCACCCCTACCCTCAAATCAGTCTACCAGGGCATCCTTAATGGTAATGCCTACCTACCCACAGGGCTCCAAGCTCACATTAAACTCATACCAAAAAAGGGTAAAGACACTCTAGACCCTGGTTCCTATCGTCCCATCTCTCTCCTAAATATTGACCCCAAAATCTTCACCAAAATAATGGCTTCTAGACTGGCACTCATTATGCCCTCTCTCCTTCACCCAGCACAGGCAGGCTTCACCCAGGGCAGATCTGCCACATCTAACATTAGGAAAGTCCTTATGGTTCTGGAGTGGACGAGAGTGGGGCTGCGCCGGAGACCCAGCAATTATAACCTTAGACACAGAGAAAGCCTTTGACAATGTAAGTTTCCATTGGCTCAGATTAGTCCTGAATGAATTTGGCTTCTCAGGCCCCTTCTGTCACCTAATCAATACTATGTGCTGTATTCCGCCACTACGGAGAGGGTGGTGGCAGCTGGTATGGTCTCCGACGTGCTCCGCCTCCACAACAGCACCAGACAGGGATGCCCCCTATCCCCCCTACTTTTCAATTTGGCCTTAGAGCCACTCTCCAGATATCTAAACTCACACCCCATACTCACAGGAATCCAAATAGGCTCCCAATCACTAAAAACCGCCCTTTGTGGACGATATCTTAATATTCTCAGCTAACCCAGATATGCCAATAATTAGGGACACCTTCGCCCGGTTTTGCCAATGCTCTGGCCTTTGCAATAACTTCTCTAAAAGTGAAATCCTCCCACTTATGTCTTCTCATACCCCCAATGGGCATCATTCTCTTTATTCCCCATAGCCAAAACTTACATCACCTACCTGGGCATCAAGATAGGTAAAACCCCCTCATCCGTATACCAACTCCCCCACAATACAGAAAATTACACAAGAACTGAAACAGTGGACATCTCTCCCTATATCCCTAATGGGCAGATGTCATCTTTACAAAAAGGTCTGATTTCCAAAACTGTTATATCCCCTTCAAAAAGTCCCACTTTTGCTGAAACACAAATATGTGCATCGGCTTCATTCCGCACTATCCACTTTTATATGGAATGGCCGCAAACCCCGCATCGCCCTACAAAAACTTTTTCTGCCAAAGTCGGAAGGGGGGAGTCAACCTCCCCAACACAAAATTATATAATCTGGCCTGCCTTCTAAGGGTAGGCTTGCATTGGACCACCAAATCCTCTAGATACTGTAACTACACCCTCGAAGCAGAGATGTCTTCCCCATACACCATCTCAAATCTTCTTTCTTGTGGGATTAAGCATATTCCCTCGCATCTCAAGAACAATCTTTTGATAAGGGACATGGTGGCTTGGAGGGAAATTCTGAGAATCTGCAAAGTACCCCGCCACCTTCCTACACAATTTGCCATATGTGGCCACCCCCTTTTCCCCCAGGGTGAGCGAGAACCTGTGTTCAAACAGTGGGCTGCAAAAGGTCTTATTAGATTCAGCCAACTGTTTGAACCTCCAAGGGCACCACTCCACCCCCTCTCAAATCATACAGCAATACAACCTTCCTACCCACCATTATCTTCATATCCTCCAGGCCACAGCTTTTGTCTCCTGCTTGGGCTCTCAAGCCAGATCACGTTTCTACCCATCCATTATGGACTCCCTTCTTCATCATGGACTTCATAGAATCTCAGCCCTCTACAAAGCCTTACAGGCTCATGCAACATCAGCAACCAAGAAACCATTGGTATCATCCTGGGAAAAAGATCTGGGCTCGCTGGATGCTTTCCACACCATACTTTTTGTTTCAATAGATTTTATTAAGAAGGTTTCCAGAAATAACCAAGATACAGAAAATTTAATTTCTTATCCAGATATTATACATCGATGTAAATTGAAGAGGAAAAGGAGTAAAGGGAAATAAAGAAAGAGGATATTAGAGGGAAGAAAGGATGAGGAGAAAAATAGAAAGAGTAGGAGGGGTTTACAGAGAAGAGAAAATTTGCAGTCAGAGGTAAATGTCATTGATTGTCACCGAAACAAAATGCAAGACGAGAGCACTAACACTTCTTTTGTAGTAGGAAGGCGGCAAGAGGCCTGCCAGACAGATCCCGACCCAGACACCCCACATGGGAGCACCTTTGTGTCCAACTCACGGGATCCGCCCTGCCGCCCCAAGCCACCACCCCTTAGGTCAAATAACTGTATTATAGATCTTTGATATACTTGTCATACCAGTTGTGCCATGAATGCCATTGTTTATTGGAAATATCTGGGTTGCCAGTCGAGGAGGCAAACATATTTTCGTATATCCCATGACCATGGATAGTATTTATGATCTCTGAGATATTGCGAATTCTAGCTTGTTTCCAATATCTAAGGATCACCAGTCTAGTTGCAAGGAGTATATGAGATATTGTAACTCTAAAGGAGGGGTTTAAATCCGGCAGTTCTAAGGATAGTATGGCCATCGCTGAGTTTAGGTCATTGTTAGAGCCTGTGATGTCTCTGATAATTCTACCTATATGCGCCCATAATTGATGTATTTTTGAGCACGACCATAGAATGTGTATTAAGGTCCCTGATTTGCCACAACCCCTCCAGCATAAGGCTGTGTTCTTTGGAGAGATTTTGGCTAGCCTGTGGTGTCAAGTACCAACGGAGAAGATTTTTTTGTTGGAGTTCCCATAAGTTGGCACTTTTGTAGAGGTATAAATTATGCTAAGGGTTTTCTTCCAATGTTCTACAGAGTATTCCCTCTCTATTTCTTGCTCCCAAGCTAGCATCAAGGAGGATTTGTAGCATATATCTTTTTTTTGAAGGGATAAGTATAATGCTGAGATTTCTTTTTTAGAGCTACAGGGTTGCTGAAAGTGGACGGCAATTCTCTCAGGAATTTGAGGTTGTAGGTGTGGGTGTGAGTAGATCAGATGGGTTAGCTGAACATATCTAAATTGCTCAGTCGATGGGAGTTGAAACTCCTGTTTCAACTGTTCGAATGGTTTGAGCATTTCCTTGCTATACAAATCTTCTAAGTTGAGTATATTTAGTCTTGACCAGTTTCTGAGATCAAGGTCCGGGATTAAGTGAATAAGGGCTGCTAATGGAAGTTGCAGAGTTTTCAATTCACTACTCCATTTGTGAAAACTCTGCATATGGAGCCATGCTGTAAGAGTTGCTCGTATTGTAGGGGATAGAGTTGTATCTATCTTGTTATTATTATGTGCAGTGAGCCCATACAGGTTGCCTTGTGTAAGTTGTGCTTGCTCCAGTTCTACCCACAGGTTGGGCTGCTCCTGTTTCGTCCATTGTTTGGCCTGTGCCAAAATTGTTGCGTAATAATAGTCTTGTAGGTGCACATGGCCCACCCCCCCAGCCCTTTTATGTTTGATTAACTTTTGGAAGGTGCACCGTGCCCTTTTACCTTTCCAGAGATAGTTGTTAACTGCAGATTGAAGTTTATGGAATAATTGGTTTGTAAGGGGTATTGGTAATGTCCTAAATAGATAAAGCAGCCGAGAGAAAATTTGCATCTTAAAAGCCGCCAAGCAACCCGACCAGGATAGTTCAAATTTACTTATATTATCTAGTTTCCCTTTCAGAGAGGATAGAAATGGTGTATAGTTTGCATTTGTAATATCTTTCAGATTAGGTGTTAAATTTATCCCTAGGTATTTCACCTCTTTTTCTTCCCATTGATAAGGATAGGAAGTCCGGAGCTTGTTTTTAATCTCGGCTGGTAACCCCAGATTCAGTATAAACGTATAGTATGAAACATAATAGAATTATTTTAGAGCTACGCTCACCGAAGCCAGGGATGTCTCCACATTTGTTAAGATTAGTATAATGTCGTCAGTGAACAGGCTGATGATATGGGGCTTCCCAGCTACCCTCAGGCCTGATATCCGAGGGTGCGATCTAATATATGTGGCTAATGGCTCCATAAGGAGATTAAAACTCAGCGGGGAAAGTGGACATTCCTGTCGCATCCCACTTGTTATGTTAAAGGGGGTCAACAGGGCGCCCGCTACAAAAACTTGGGCGGAAGGGCTGGAGTAAAGTGCCATGATGGCGGAGAATATAGGTCTCTCAAATCCAAATTTGCTAAGGACCCGGGCTAAAAATTCCCAATGGATCCTATCAAACACCTTCTCTGCATCCAAAGTGAGGAGCAGAGAAGGCGTTTTTGTCTTGTTAGCAATGTGTATAATATTTAGCATGCGTCTTGTAGCATCTGCAGTTTGCCGCCCTTTTGTAAAACCTGATTGGTCCATATGAATTAGAGATGGGAGAATATTGATTAGTCTTGTGACCAGTATTTTTGCATATATCTTTAAATCATTGTTTAATAATGAAATTGGTCGGAAATTTTGCGGTGACGATGGTTCTTTCCCCGGCTTCGGGAGGGCTACTATCATTGCTTTCAACATTTTTGGGGGGGAAGGAGGAAGAGGCAGCCGCTGAGTTGTAGACCTGACATAAGTGAAGTGCTAGAATTTGGTTGTAGGTTTTATAGTATTCCCCTGTAAACCCATCCGTGCCTGGGGATTTGTTGTTTGGCAGGGATTTTATAGTTTGTATAATTTCCTGAACCTTAATTTGAGCATTTAGACTAAAGAGTTGTTCCGTTGTTAGCTTGGGGAGATGGACTTTCTGTAGGAAGGTATCAATAAGAGTCGGGGTTGGCTGCGGCGTTTCCGGGTCGTTTTTAAGATTGTACAAAGAGTCATAGTAGTCACTAAAAGTGTCCACTATGGCTTGTGGAAGGCAGTGTTTAATTTTTGTTGTTGGGTGGTACATGAAAGGAATGTGGGTTTTCTGTCTGTGTCCTTTAAGGCGAGACACCATTAGCTTCCCAGCTTTGTTGCCCTGAGTATAGTAGGTCATTTTAAATCGTCTAAGGGCTTTTTCAAAGTTACCTATGAGTAGGGCTCTAAGCTCATTGCGGGTAACTAATATTTGGTCAGTCAATTTAGGTGAGGGGGAACGTTTATTCTCTGTTTCTAGAATGTCCATTGTTTTTGTCAGAGTGTCTACCTCTTGCTGCCTCTTCCTCCTGTTTCTTGCTCCTTGTTGTATAAGGAGGCCCCTAATCACTGCTTTATGAGCAGTCCACAGGATGTTTGGGTCCTCTACAGAGGATTGGTTTTGTTTAAAGTATTGTTGAATCGCTTGTGCGATTCTCTCCTTAGTTGTGTGGTCCTGGAAGAGTTCTGGGTTGGCTCTCCAGATAATCGCAGGTCTGAGTTTTGCATCGTCTTCTATGGATAACTGAACTGAAGCGTGTTATGCTATTTATTCTGGAGGACGTAATCTGTAGAAGTACCCAGGTGTTGAGTCGAGTTGCGGGTTAGGTGTGAGATTGAAGTCGCCACAAATTATCAGTTTGCCCACTCAAATTTTCTCTATTTTCTTCATATAACTTTGTGGAGGAAGTTTATTTGGTTCGCGTTAGGTGCATAGACATTTGCAATTGTGTAGGTTGAGGAGTTAATGGTACAAATAAGAAGTAGGTATCTTCCCTGTGGGTCATCCACTGATTGTAGAAGCTTAAAATCAATTGAGTCCCTTATTGCGGTCATCAACCCCTTTCTTTATTTCTGCATTAGCAGCGAAAATATGTGGAAATTTAGAATGGGTGCACTTAGGTGGGGTACTTTTCGCAAAATGGGTCTCTTGGACACACACTACGTCCGAGTTAGTCTGTAGAGCCTCTGTCCACAAAGATCTACGCTTGGCGGGGTGGTTTAACCCTTTAGCATTGATAGTAAGTAGATTAATAGGCATTACTACGTTTGTAGGATTTCACATGTATATTTGAGACTTTTACTTACATGGTAACGAGTCATGTGCTTGGAGAAGCGTTGAAGTCTAGTGAGTCTTCAGCTCAGGTCATGAGGTAGTAGATCAATGGGATCTGAGTCAAAATATAAAACGGTTTGTACAGTTCTGACTGCAAAAAGAGAAAAGTAGAAAGTGAAACATGAGATAATACAAAACATGGCAACTAACCAAACATCTGTAAAGTTTGTGCAGGTGTGACACATAGTCACTTATTTGTAACTTGAAGGGATGAAAGGGGTATAAATTCCTTCCCAGCGGTATATACATGAAAACATGGTTTCAAGTGATTTTGGCAACGATCATTTATGAGAACAAGCGTTCTTATCGGCACTGAATGCCTGTGGGAACGTGCGTTCTTAGTGGTCACAGTGCGCAATTCTGGTTCCACCCTCTGTGGGGAAGTAGACTGAGTGGTGTTACGCTGCTGGTCTGGAACTATGTCCCAAGATTTCGGTAAAGCCATACCTCTCTCCAGAGAATTGATTGTGTACTCTTTGCCCACTCTGGTGATTACCAGTTTGGTTGGGAAACCCCATTTGTACTGCAGGTTGTGGTTTCTAAGTGCCTTTGTAATAGTAGAGAGGTTCCTCCTTTTCAGCAGTGTATACTGGGAGAGATCAGCAAAGAATTTAAGACTACTATAGGAAGAGAATCTTGTTTTCTATTAGTGGACATCAAGTAATCTTTAACATGAAAAAAATGTAGTCTTAAAATGACATCTCTAGGAACATTGTCAGGCAAGAAGGAGGGTTTAGGTAACCGGTGAATCCGATCTATTGTCAAGTCCAGAGGAGTCATCTCAGGAGCAATGGTACTGAAGAGCTGGGTGACATATTCAGACAGGTCTCTCTGTTGAACAGATTCGGGAATACCCCTGATTTTAACATTGTTCCTTCTGGACCTGTCTTCAATATCCTCCATTTTGGCCTTAATGGTGTCCAACTCATCATCATGGCTGCTAGATGTATCTATCAGATTGTTAATGGTGGTAGCGTACTCCCCCCTTTTATGTTCAATATGATCCACTCTGCCGTGACATCCTGCAGCTCTGTGCTAAGTTTATGCACACATGAAATTAAATCTGACTGCAGGGAGCTCCTAAGAGATACCAGCATTTCTTTCAGCACTGTGTCCAGGACAGGCTTGTCCACAGTGGGGAACAGATCAATGGAGTCAGGGAGGTCCCTAGTGTCCTCTCCTGACTCCTGGGAGCTTACCTCATGGCTTGTATTCCCCCTGAATCTGGTCTTCTCCGGGCTCCCTGACGTTGGTGTAACTAATGGGGAGTTCAGACTCCGTGAGGAGCACAATCTCTTCTGTGTGACTCCCTTTTGGCTGTGCTGCGCGGCTGAGCGGAGCTCCGGTGTTGATGTCGCTGTGCCGCCGGCGCCATCTTGTCTTAGGCCCGCAGTGAAGAAGGCCGTCAGCTTTTTTGGGCGCCCGCTCTGTTGTTTTTTATGAGGCATCGCTCCCGATCGTAGTCCGGGACTTCCCCAGTCAGAATGCGGTTGAAGGGTGTTCCTGCGGCTGCTGTGGTGGCTGCCAAAGGTCGCTAATGTCCCACTGTGTTCGGAGCTCAGCTCTTATGCAGCCATCTCGGTCCCCGGCTGGCTCTGCCCCCTTTCCACACCATTCTAATGGCCTACAACTCCACCTGCAAACTGGTCCTCAATGAGTATTGGAGGGAACATCAACTCAAAATTTTACATAGAGCCTACATCCCTTACAAACCCTCCAAATTGGACACAGAATCAACACTCTGCACTTTGTGTAAGTCACCCAGACTCTCGCTACTTCATAAACTATGGCTTTACCCAGCAGCAAAATCATTCTGGAACAAGATGGAGCACTTTACTGCCCAGACAACAGACCTCAACCCGCAAGGGTGCATACATTCACTAGTCTTTGGTAATCTGGATGCGACGATACCCTCCTTAACCACCAATCGACAATATTGCGTCAAAACAAGGCATAGATTTCCTCTTGCTATATGACAGCACGCAGGGCCATCCTGGGAAAATGGATATCCTCTACCCCCCATCACTCGAAGAGGTCAAAACAGACCTATACAAACTGTTGAAAATGGAATACCTGGAGACGGTGGCATCAAATCAACTGGCGACTTGTACCTTCTCACACAAGTGGGCACACTTTTTGGAAAAAGTCCCTCACACCAAAGCCAATGCCTTCTTCAAAAATCTGCTTCCGCTGACACCCCTAATACAAAAATGAATTCTTGGTTCTGATGCCTGCCATGACCCTGGCAGTCCACTGATATGAGCTCAGCTTTATTGGGAAATATCCCACTTTCCTCTCCTTAGTCATTCAACCTCTGACACCCAACCAGTCAACATATTCTTATATATCACCTACCCTAGAGGCTCATTTGCAAAATGACCAGTTCCTTCACATACTCTTCCATATCCATACCTCCTTCTCAAGCTTTTGGCATGATCAGCAGGCTCCCCCGTAAGGTGCAAAAATTGTATTCTGGTGCCCAATCAGGGCTAAAAATTAAGGTATTTCTCATCTTCTTTCCTCAACAGGATCATTCAACCTCCCCGGCACCTTCCCCTCCAGCAAAGTTGTACCACAACACTTTGGTACTCCTTTCTCTTATAAGTCTCCTCAAGGACTAATTTAAAGACTTTTAAAAACTTCTTCCCAGTTGAGTAGGATGTTGGGTAAACCTATTCCTCCCCCCTCCTTATCCTCCCCCCACTCCCCCCCACCCTCTCATCCCCATCTTTTTTCTCTTCATTGTGTATCTAACATTTTGCCATTAACATTAATTTGTGTGCACTCCTTGCGAGTTATTGACCTTTTTGTATTGGCTAAACTTTAATAAAATATATTTAAAAAAAAAAGAACGGGGATCTGCTTGTTTACATTAGCGGTCCCCGTTCTGTCACTGTGCAAGAGCAATCGCGGGTAGCTGGCAGACATCGAGTCTGCCCTACCTGCTCCCTGGCTCCCCCCACTACACAGTTAGCATGCACATGCGCCTCTCGCGATGCGTGCACTCATGCTTGATCTTTCAGCCACCGTCAGGTGACGCGGTTTGCGTTATCGCGCCAGACTGCCGCCGTCAAATGCGACGGGCGGCTGTTAAGTGGTTAAAATTTTGTTTGTTACAGTCTACTTTAATAATGAATAGACTTTCTTTTTGTAATATTGTCTTGCAAACATTATTTTATTTTTTGGGCAATGCCAAAAAGATTATACCTGGGGTCGGTCTGCGAAAGGAATGTTGATACTAAATTCTTTATATTTTTATTGCTAATTGACAAGCTATTGTCAACAAAGGTCACCTTCATAAGGAACATATATCAATGAAAATATATATATAGTACAGCAGGGAGAGGGTCTTCTCACGCAGTTTTGAATGCATAATTGAAAAGCACAAATTCTTTAAATGACATGCTTGGGGGAATAAAGTACCCTTTTCCTAATGTTGAGGAATAGAGCCTTTACTCTACTTCCAGAATTAATTGGGATTATATGGTGCTGAGTGGTTGTAGAATTCAGACAAAAAAATGCCCTTCAGCGTGGAGTGGGTCATTTATTGTGGTTTAAAGGGCAACATTAAATCATTTAAAATCAAATAAAAAAAAAAAAAATGGGAAGGGGGGTGGAGTAGGAGCCTAGAGGTTGACTAGTCCGTGACCGTGGCAGTGTAGGTGATGATTTTAGAACAATAATCTGTCCCTTACAGCAACAGCAGGAACCTGACCCTATAGGAGTAGGTGATGATTTTAGAACAATAATCTGTCCCTTACAGCACCAGCAGGAACCTCTCCCTATAGGAGTAATCAATGATTTTAGAACAATAATCTGTCCCTTACAGCAACAGCAGGAACCTGACCCTATAGGAGTAGGCAATGATTTTAGAACAATAATCTGTCCCTTACAGCAACAGCAGGAACCTGACCCTATAGAACTAGGAGATGATTTTAGAACAATAATCTGTCCCTCAAAGCAGTAGACTCTACCTAGTCCAGAATCAGATCGTTCTGTAATGCAGGATGAGATCTGCAATCTGTCCCTCAAAGCAGTAGTAGTAGTAATCTCTACCTAGTCCAGAATCAGATCGTTCTGTAATGCAGGATGAGATCTACAATCTGTCCCTCAAAGCAGTAGTAGTAATCTCTGCCTAGTCCAGAATCAGGTCGTTCTGTAATGCAGGATGAGATGTTATTATATCTGCACTTTGTCCCTCACAGCGCCGGCAGCATCCTCTCCCTAGACAAGCCTGAGAGCATGTGACATGTAGCACTACGTGACTCAAGCTTATACAGAGGCTGGGTCACATGATGCACTGGCCAATCACAGCCATGCCATTAGTAGGCATGGCTGTGATGGCTTCTAAGGGCAAACCAGTGAAACACTTGTTGATTGGCTGCCCTGCATCTATTCAGCAGGCGGGATCAAATACCCAAACCCAGAACCCAAACTTTTTTTCAAATGTCCGGGTTCAGGTCCGGGTCACGGGTTCGCTCAACTCTAATAGTAATCCCCTAATCTGGGAAAAACTGGTTGATGTACTGTACGTGTGCATGTTCCACACTGCTTGTGCCACCAGCCCACAGCAAAAGTACTGTGAGCAGGCAAGCAGGAAATGGTTAAAAAAGAGTACATCGTCCCCCAAAAAAGCAAATCAGTCCATTATTTTTCTAAAGGAACAGTGCATATTGTTTACAAAAACTGTATGTTAAAAAGAACATGGTGTTGGTCTTCCTTGAAGTTAATTTTAATGCACTCACACCAAAATATAATAACCCACTTTTAAAACAAAATTGTAAGAGATTGGGTTGATTGAGAAAACAGATACCAAACATGTCAAGCCTTAAATTTGAATGCATTTCTGAAATTATGAAGAACCGCAATACCCTAAATTGTCCATAGGTGACATTTTAAAAGCCTTTAGAGCTCATTAGACGTGTGCACTGCTGAAAAATTTGTTCATTTTTATTTCACTCATTTTTATTTTTTATCCTTTTTTTGGGTCATTCGTTATAACCGCAATTCGTAAATTTGTAAATCCGTAAATTTGAAAAGTCATAAATTCGAAAATTTGTAAATTCATAAATTTGAAAATCTGAAAGTTCAAAATAGTAACCAACTAACTAATATTAACTAAATATTACAGTATAGGTATTGGACTTTCCTTTCAAATTTTGCTGTTAGTGAACATTATGAATACAAATTTATCTAAAGTTACAAATTATTTAAAATAACAAAAGCCGCACCTAAACAAATGTAACGGAACTAATTAATAATAAATAATATAAAATAAAAAGTTTTAATGATTATCGTTATTTATTATTATTATTAATTTGCTGCGTTCCATTCGTTTAGATACGGCATTTGTTATTTCGGATAATTTGTAACTTTGGATAAATTTGTATTTGTTACTCTCACTAACAGCCAAATTTGAAAGGAAATTCCAATACCTATAATTTAATAGTTAGTAATACTTACGTTGTTATAGTTAGTTATTACTTCAGATTTTCAAATTTTCGGGTTTTTGAACTTCCGAATTTAGGTATATATTCGACTATTTGAATTTATTAATTTACAAATTTAGGAATATTTGGAAAAATTTGGTAAACGGATTTTCATTAATTTGAATACTTTGGAATGACGCAAATTGCACATGACTACAGCTCATCAATTCAGAGTTAACCATGAAAGAAAGATGTAGAATTATTGCTCTCTCTCTGACATTCAGTACCTCATATGTGGTGAAAGCTGCTGTTTACATACACATGCTTGCTCTGTGCACAAATTTGCATTCACATGTGTGCACAAGGACACAAGGTTACTTTTGAAATATTTTAAATGTAATTTATTATTTTTTTAACGTTTTGAACACTTTTTTTTTAAATCAATAGATTTTTATTGAAAGATATTTGAACAGCAATAGAAGGGAAGGGATTACACGGGGAGGTACGTTTGTAGCATGTTAATTTTTAAGTAATACATAAGAGAAGCTTTTACATATGAAGAGAATGATCTGAGTTTCCTCTATAAATGTAGCTATTACAACCGTTTATTTAGTACACGACTGAGTAGGAGATTTGAGGTGAGAAGGAATAGGAAAAAAGAAAAGAGAGAAAGAAGGAAGAAGAGGAGAGGGCATAGAGAAGGAAGAAGGGGGAGGGGAAGGAGGGAAGGGAGGAAAGGGGGAGATATCCCTGGAGCAGCATAGCACTCTGCCTATCGCAAAGGGTCCATTTATGGAGCTAGATTAATTCTGGCTAGCCGTAGGGCCTAGGGGGTTACCCCATGCTCTTTGCCCCTTGGTCACCCCACTGGGTGCTTGCTGTGACCAGAAGGGGGCATGTTTGTCGCTGTTTAAAAGAGGGCTACGCTGCTCTTAGGTAATAGGTGACTGACCAACTGTGATATGGAGACCAGAAGAACAGAGAACAATCATAGATATGCAGATTTCCATTAGGACCAAGCAGGCCATTTCTGGACTGTGGGGTCCGTATTTCCTAAGGAGTTGGCCATGATATGTTCATAAGTACAATGCAGATCAGTTGTTTCAATGACTTCCTGTATTGTCGGAGAGATGGTGCATTTCCACTTTCTCGTTATGTTTAGTCTGGCAGCTAGTAGAACATTGATAATGGTGTATCGGATAGTAGGTGGGAGGTCTTCTATGTTAAGGGACAAAATGCCTAATGTTGGTGATGGTGGAATACTTCTTTTTGTTATTTTAGAGATTAGGTCAAAGACTGCTGACTAGAGTTGAGCGAACCTCTGGAAGTTCGGGTTCTGCTGGTCCGTCCGAACTTCGGGACAAAGTCCGGGTCCGGGTCCGGACGGAACCCGAACGATCGCAAAAAAATTTTTATAAATGTCAATAAAGGGAAAGGGGTAAAAAAACATCCCGTGAACGGGATGGGAATGGGGGTAAAATGAAGGAAAACGTCGGGAGACCCCGAAAGGTCCTGAAACAATGTCGGTAAAAACACGTATTTTCAAGCCCAGGGGTAACTAAAGTTACCCCAAGCAACAGGCACGCTAGCAAGCCCAAGGCAGGCCTGGGCCTGGGCCTGAAACAGGGCTTCAAGCCTGCCTGGTCGTCTTGGGCTTGAAGGTCTCCAAGCGAGTTGAGATCAGTCGTCAGAAACTGGATTAGAGATTTTATTGTTTTTCTTCATAAGGTGGTAGTGGTTGTAATCCGTAAAACAGGGAAT
>BLSH010353823.1:46833-61339 GCA_018402905.1 Glandirana rugosa | reverse complement strand
TTAGGAAAAAGTAAGAAATTTGGGTTTTTTTGCAAAATTGTCGCTCTTCTTTTGTTTATAGCGGCGATCAGAAATGACGCAGCGGTGATCAAATACCACCAAAAGAAAGCTCTATTTGTGGGAAAAAAAGGACGCAAATTTCGTTTGGGTACAACGTCGCACGACCGCGCAATTGTCAGTTAAAGCGACGCAGCGCCGAATCGCAAAAAGGGCTCCGGTCCTAAAGCTGGAAATCCTTCCAGGGCTGAAGTGGTTAAATACCACCAAAAGAAAGCTCTATTTGTGTGAAAAAAAGGATGCAAATTTCATATGGGTACAGTGTTGCATGACTGAGTAATTGTCATTCAAAGTGTGAGAGCGCTGAAAGCTGAAAATTGGTCTGGTTGTTAAGGGGGTTTAAGTGCCCAGTGGTCAAGTGGTTAAAGCAGTACTCTAAAGGTTCATCTTTCTAAGGAGCAAGCTTCTTCCTTGTCACTTAGGTGGGCATTTATTGCACTTAGTATTGTTGACGTGATTTTCACATGTTGCACATGATTTACGGGAATTTCATCATTTTGTACATTGTTTGGATCTTTTATTGAGTGATGAGACCTATGTATTCACCTTACACTGTTTGGCACTTTATTATTTGCATATTTAACAGCTTGCCTACCAAGCACTTCTACCCCCTTCCTTCCCAGGGCAATTTTCAGCTTTCAGTGCTGTCACACTTTGAATGACAATTGCGCACTGTATCCATATGACTTTTTTTATTATTTTTTCACACAAATAGAGTCTTCTTTTGGTAGTATTTAATCACCACTGGGTTTTTTATTTTTTGCTAAATGAACAAAAAAAAGACTGAAAATTTTGAAAAAACAACATTTTTCATAGTCTGTTATAAAATTTTGCAAACAGGTAATTTTTCTCCTTCACCGATGGGCACTGATAGGTTGCACTGATGAGGCTGCACAGGTGGGCACTTAGCAGAATGCACTGATGAGCACTGATAGGTGGCACTAATGGGCAGCACTGATGGACACTGATATGTTGCACTGATTGGCACTGATAGATGGCACTGATTGGCACTGATAGGCACTGATAGACTGCACTAATAGGCAGCACGGATAAGTGTGTCATGGATCTGCCACCCGGCACAGGGGGTCACCTAAGGATTAACAATAGTACTGAGTAATTTCAGTGATTGGCACCAAACTGCCTTATTTAAACACCTTTAAATACTTTGACTTTGCAGTCTGATCTGCAGCTCATACCTGTGACTACCTGTTCCTGTGAGCCCATCTGTTTCCTGTGTTTGACCTGCCTTTGTTTGACTATGATTGATTTCTGTTATCCTGACCCCGGCTTGCCTTTTGACTACGCTTACCTCTATATTGACTGATATCCTGTTGCCGAACCTTTGCCTGCATCCTGACTATTCTCTGCCTGCTGTTTGTGTCTGCTTGATCATCTGTTACCGAACCTTGTTTGACCACGAATCCAGTGTCTCTCCAGCTCTGCATCTAACTGCTTCCTGTTCCTGTTTCTTGTTTTCACCAGCTGAGCTGACAAAACCTGCCGTTAACCTGCTTAGATACATCCTCTGCGCGAAAGATGATCCAGGCACTCATACACTACCTGGCTCTTGCGGCCACTGGTCCCAACATCGGTGGCCCTTGAACTGGGGTTGTATGTGAGGCCATCACGCTGCATGTCAGGCTCACTCGTCAGGTACGTGACAGTATTTGGCAGCCATGTCTGAGCCTGCAAGGGGAAGTAGGTCTCCAGATATGACATCTGTCAGCATCTCGCAGCCCCGACCCAAGCTGTCCAATCTCTGCAGGAGGGCTACAAGCAACTGGATCAGTGAGTAATAATATTAATAATAAAAACTTTATTGTCATTGCAACACAAATTACAATGAAATTCTATATACGCTCCACTCATATGTAAACAACCTCAACATACACACATATAGACAATTTTACCCCCCCATATAAAAAAGACCTAAAAAGAAACTCCCCCGCTACAGCAGCAAGCCAAGTTACCTACGGTTAAATACTATTTTTCAAAAATTACCATTTAGAGCTTTGATAGCTCTTGGAAAGAAACTTTCCTTAAATCTGTTTGTCCTCACCTTTATATTTCCGAACCTCCTGCCAGATGGCAGGAATTCAAAAAGATAGTTTCCAGGGTGGGATGGGTCACTCACTATTTTGCCTGCCCTATTTACACAACAGGACTTGTAAATTTCATTCAGAGAAGCTAGTCTGCATCCCACGACCTTCTGTGCAGCATTTATTATTTTCTGAAGGGAAGTTTTTTCTGCTAGTGTGCAGTTGGGATACCAAGCTAAAATGCAGTATGTCAGCATGCTCTCAATAGAGGAGTGATAGAAGGACTCCAAGATGTGTTTCCCTAGGCCATTTTTCCTAAGAAGTCTTTCCTAAGAAGTGCAGACTTTATCTGCACCACAGCAGCCACTGCTTCTCCCTCTACCTTCGGGACTGCCACTACAGCACCCTCAGTGGGGATGCTACCTCCTGAACCTAGAATTCCAGCACCGGCGAGGTTTTCTGGGGACCGGGGGAACTTTCAATCTTTTCGCAAGGCATGTCAGTTATATTTCGCCCTGCAGCATCGAACATTTTCTCTGGAATCCACCAAAGTGGGGTTTATTATTTCTTAGCTCCAGGGCGAACCTCAGTCCTGGGCCCACCCACTGCTGGAGAGGGATGACGTATTGCTAGAGTCTATGTCTGCTTTCTTTGATGCAATGGCCAAGATATATGATGACCCACAGTGGACCTCCACAGCAGAGGCTGCCCTTAATGTGCTCCAGCAAGGCCGCAGGACAGCCGAGGACTATGTAATGGAACGATGCAGCCTTGCGACACCAGTTCCGTTTAGGACTTTCTGAGAGCCTGAAGGACAAACTGGCACGTGTTGGAGTTCCAAACACCCTGGAGGCCCTCATCACACTGGCCATCCAGATTGACCACCGGCTCCATGAACGGCGGTCAGAAAGATTTGCCCAGCAGCAGCATCCAGTTTGGGTGATGCCTCGGACCCCAGCTCCCATCTATCCCTCTCCTGCCAGCCCTCCATCTGCCCAGTCTCCTCCAGTCAGTCCTGCAGCTGGAGCACCGGAGCCCATGCAACTTGGCCTAGTATGCCCCCTCTGTCTACTGAAGTATGCCAACAAAATAACTTCTGTATTTACTGTGGGGTAACTGGCCATTATGTGCACACCTGTCTGGCCAAGGCACGTAAGTGGCAAACAATATCATCTGTCAACCACCTTCCTTCATCTATTAGTGTCACCCACCTTACTCTTCCTATTTAATTTCTGTTGCCGGAAAGGGAAGTGCCAGTCAATGCTATCATTGACTCTGGGTCTTGTAGTTGTTTTATTGACCTGACTTTCACTTCCCAACAATGCATGCCTTTAAAGACCAAAGCACAAGGGCTCTCTGTCTACCTGGCTGATGAGTCATGCATCAAATCTGGCCCTGTAACCCAAGAGACATTTCCTCTTCCCGCACTGACCACCTCCCAAAATGAGGAAAAACTCAGCCTCAATGCCATCGCATCCCTGTTGTTCCCTGTTATTCTGGGCCTGCCCTGGCTACGGGCACATAACCCACAAATTGATTGGGCCACAAGGAAAATCCACTTCTGCTCAGCTTACTGCCTGGAACAATGCCTACCAGAGCCTGAAAATTCCACCCACCTCTATGTTACTTTTCATGGACTCTAAATCTGAGGTAAGGCAAGCCATACCTGAACCTTACCATGACTTCCTGGATGTTTTTAGTAAATGAGGAGCTGACGCCCTTCCCCCACATCAGCCGTACAATTGCCCAATTAAGCTCCTTCCAAGGACTGAAATTCCTTTTGGCAGGATCTATCCCCTCGCTGAGCGAGAACAGGAAGCACTCAAAGACTCAATCTCCAGGAGAACTTAAAGAAGGGGTTCATTCGACCCTCTACTTCCATGGCAGGTGCAGATATATTTTGTGTCAAGAAGAAGGATCACTCCCTACGTTCCTGGGCTAGCATGATCTTAACAAAATCACTGTTAAACATTGGTACCCTCTCCCCTTGGTACCTGATCTATTTCAAAGATTAAGATCATTTTCACCAAACTGAACCTACGGGGGGGGGCTTACAATTTAGTCTGCATCCATCAAGGGGATGAGTGTAAAATGGCCTTTTGCACTAGGTTTGGCCACTTTGAATACCTGGTGATGCCCTTTGGCCCTTGTAATGCTCCAGCGACCTTCCAGTAATTTGTTAATTACATTTTCCAGGATTTTATGGATATATTCATAATCGTGTACCTAGACGATTTTCAGATTTTTTTCCTAGATGTTCACAGGGACCACATCAGGTAGGTGCTGGACTGGCTTCGCCAACATGAACTGTATGCTAAGGGTGAGAAATGTGAGTTTGAACAGTGCAGCATCCAGTTCATATACTCTCAGAAAGTATCCACCATCCTAGACTGGCCCACACCTACTGTCAAGAAGGGGGTACAGCACTCTGTGGGATTAGTCAATTTCTATAGGAGATTCATCCGCGGCTTCTCTGCCATCATTACCCCCCCCATTACACAACTCAACCTCCATTTCCAGTGGACATCTGAGACACAGGCCACTTTTGACACTTTAAAAAGACTGTTCACACACTGCAGAACCTTTTCCTTCTGTATCATATGTGCTAGAAGTGGACACATTGGAGGTTGCCATTAAAGCAGTGATCTCCCAGCGCCAAGGTCCTAAGTATTTGCTACATCCCGTGGCCTTCTTTTCCCGCAAGCTTTCTCCTGTAGAGAGGATCTAAGATGTTGGGGACTGATAACTGCTGGCCATAAAGGCAGCCTTGGAAGAGTGTAGATACTGTATCTTCTAGTAGGAGTAGTGCATCCCATACTGGTCTAGACGGACCACAAAAACTTAGAGTACCTAAGGATTTTGAAGCGTTTAAAGCTTCTTCTTCCGATTCATATTTCATATCACATATCGGCCAGGATTGAAGAATGTGAAACCTGATTGTGAGGCTTCACGGAGTCCCTACAAATATAATCTCTGATTGTGGGGTCCAGTTCATGTCTCGCTTTTGGAAAGCCCTGTGTGAAGCCCTCAAGATCAAAAGATCCCTACCACCCTCAGACCAACAGGCAGAAGGAGAGGACCAACCAGACGCTGGAGCAGTACATCCGTTGCTTAACCTCCTTAGTTCAGGATGACTGGGTATTGCTGCTTCCACTGGCGAAATTCACTTACAGTAATGCCAGCCACTCTGTCACAGGACAGTCTCCCTTCTTTTATAATTATGGTTTCCACCCTTCATTGGTTGACAGCTGATCAAGTGGTAAAGAACCGCTGTGATTGGCCCTTTAACTTGATCTGTGATCAGTCGAGTCCAAAGGACTTGGCGATCACAGAGCATGCCGCCCGCTATAGCGTGGGCAGGAAGGGGTTAATATGTTTTGTGTAAGAGTGATTATATTTGAGGGATATTTTTGGGGGTATTTATATATTTTTTTATTTGTATGCAGTGTTGTATTTAGTGTGTATGATTTGAATAATTATAGAAAGGGATTGGGGTAATTGTTACTTCTTAATCTTTTTAGCTTTTTCTTTGAAACGTCTGACTAGAAGATCTTGGAGATGGCAGAAATACCCTATTATGGGGCCCTTATGATTAAGAAAATCTATTTTAACACATACAGTATTAAGCTAATATAATTATAATGTTTAATGTCTTCTTCAGAATAAAAACTATGATTGAGGTAAAGAGCCAATCAGCAGCTCTTTACCACATGATCAGCTGTGTCCAGTCACAGCTGATCATAGATGTAAACAGAAGCCAGTTATCAGCATTCCATTTTCTCAAACCAACAGCATGAGGAGAGGAGAAGAGAAAAGATTACCGGCTTGTGTTAAAGGGGCATCGGCACTGATAATCAGGGCACTGATTATCAGTGTCCTGATTATCAGTGCAGTCCCAACAGTGCCCACCAGTGCTGCCAGTCAGTGCCCACTAGTGCTATCAATCAGGGCCCGTCAGTGCTGCCAATCAGTGCCTGTCAGTGACTCCTCATCATGTCACCTATCAGTGCCACCTACCAGTTGCCCATCAGTGCTGCCTATCAGTGCCCATCAAGGGTGATTAAATACCACCAAAAGTATGCTCTATTTGTGTGAAAAAAATTGTTTGGGTACACTGTTGCATGACCGTGCAATTGTCATTCAAAATGCGACATCGCTGAAAGCTGAAATTTGGCCTGGGCAGGAAGAAGGTAAAAGTGCCCAGTAAGCAAGTGGTTAAATAAACTCACCTTATTATTTATAATGTGAACTTCATGAGAACATGCTCTCATCAACTTTAACTTATATTAAAGATTATTTTAGAATACACCCAAAATGCATTTATTAATATAGCCGGATACATCTACATACAATGTAATTAAAGTGACCCTGACAATAAAAATACATTGCAATCAGCTTATAAAAGAAAATGTATAATATTTATCTTCTGGGAAGGTGGTGAGTAAAATCTTCCCTCTCTTGAAGAGCGATGGGTGTCTCTGGTATCTGACACTTTAGGATGATTTGCATAGTTTGTCCCCCTCTGGTAAACGTAGTTTCTTCTCACTAAGTGGCTACATTGTTCTATAATGATGTAATGGCTGGTGGGAGGAACCACTACACCCAGCAGGGGACAAGGTTTCCATCAAACCCAACGTGTCTGATACTAGCAGTGTCCAGAGCAGAAATTAGACTCACCATCCACCTGGAGGGGTAATTATTAAATGTTTATATACTGTATAACAATATTCATTCTCAATACTCTAGCAAAATACTAAGATTACAATAATAGAGATAGGGCAATATCTACTGGTAACCCATTGTTGCTCCACACATATTAGTGGATACATGTTTTTTTATTCAGGTCAGGTCTGAACAGAATTATGTAGCATTTATGGAAAAATATACAGCCAAGAAGTCCAGAACTTGAGGCTATTATAGCAAATATCTCCACAGCCACCATGTATTTCCCTCTGGTGCTCAGATAGGCCGGGATCATGGCAATCCACACACTGCAGAACACCAGCATGCTGAAGGTGATGTACTTGGCCTCATTGAAACTGTCCGGTAATATCCTGGCTATAAAAGCTATAATGAAACTCACAGCTGCCAGAAGTCCCATATATCCCAGGACAGAGCAGAAGCCAATAACTGAACCCTCATTACACTGAATGATGATCTTCCCCTGATAAGAGTGAGTGTCCCGATCCTGGAAGGGGGGAGAAATGGACAACCAAGTGACACAGAATATGACTTGAACCAGTGAGAGGACACAAATGATAAAAGTGGGCATTTTGGCTCCCATCCATTTCTTCCAGGGACTCCCAGGTCTGGTGGCTTTAAAAGCAATACACACCATGATACTTTTGGCAAGCAGAGAAGAGACGGCAACTGAGAAGATGACACCAAATGAGGTTACCCGCAGCATGCAGGTCACATCTACTGGATGGCCGAGGAACAAGAAGACACAGAGGAAGCTCAGCATGATGGAGACCAGGAGTAGGTAGCTCAGGTTTCGGTTATTGGCTTTAACAATGGGGGTGTCCCGATAATGTATAAATATCCCCAATATTAAACCAGTCAGAAGACAAGAGAGGATGGAGACAACTGAAAATACTGCAACAATTGTGTCATCCGTGTAGGAGAGAAATTCCATCAATTTTGGAACACACCGATCCTTCTTCTCATTTGGCCATTCATCATCAGAACATTTTGTGCAGTGTTCACTGTCTGCAGGAAGGACAATACAAACACAATGAGCATCGGGGTCAGAGCTTCTGAGAAAATTAATTGTCTTACCTTGTCTCTCAGATAGCAATAGGATTTATATCAGTGCATTGTGGGGAAGAGAATATAATAAATAATAAATATAATATACAGTAAATATAATACAAATATAGATTCTAATGTAATAAATTACCTAAATATATAATTCAGTAGCATATTGGCATGTTCCCATGATGGCTGTGTCCCTTTGACACAGCACATCACTGATCAGCAGATGGGCTCTGTGATTGGCCCTTCTCATCACACGATGGCTGTGTCCAATCAGAGCCATCATTTAAATGTAACAGTTCTACCTGTCACTCAGTCAGCTCTGTTTCCTCACACAGAGCCTGCAAGTGAGGAGAGAGTAAGTCAAACTGTGCTGCCAGCCAGAGATTGGGGTGAGTTTTGAAGCATTTTAACTACTTTTCACACACTGATCACCCAGCCAATGTCCCCAGTGTACACACATCTGTCACAGTGTCAATTCCACATTTGTCACAGTGTCAAATCCACATATGTCCCAGTGTACCAGTGATCATCCACATCACCAGGGATTATTAACATCTGTCACAGTGTACCAGTGATCATTAAATATCTGTCACAGTGTACAAGTGATCATCAATATCGCTCACCAGTGATCAACATCTGTCACAGTGTACTCGGTGTCAAATCAACATCTGTCATAGTGTACCAGTGATCATCAACATCTGTCACCGTGTACATGTGTCAAATCCACATCTGTCACAGTGTACCAGTGATCAGTCAACATCTGTTACAGTGTAACAGTGATCATCAATATCGGTTACAATGTACCAGTGATCAATATCTGTCACAGTGTACCTGGTGGCAAATCAACATCTGCCACAGTGTACCAATGATCATCAACACCTGTCACAGGAGAGAGTCCAAATAAAGAGATTGAGGAGATCTGAGGAGGATTAGGCATCCATCAGTAGTGCTGTAAATCCTGGTGTCGTGGCAAGTGCAAGCAGGGCAGCATTCCCAGATGATAGGCCAGGTACTGGGAAGTGGAGTGTCCTGTCCACCACAAAGAAATAGGGCCCATTCTAGCCTCCCAGACTTGTTTTTAAATCCCCTACGGCTGCCCTCTAATTTGGAAAAACCTACAATCCCCCTTTTACAGCGCAGCCAGACCCTCAGATTGAAATGCTGACTTTGCTGAATTTAATTGTGCAGTAGTATAATCGGAATGCCAACCAATATATTGACAACCATACCGATTCATAGTAAGCCTGTCCATTTGTATGCAGACGCCTCACTATGGAGCAATTTAAAGTTTTTCTTGGACTTGCTTTGAATATTGAACAGACAAAAAAAAATGAAGTCCATGCTTACTGGTCTACCTAACCCATACATGACATGTCAGAGTATTCTTCTTGTATGCCCAGGACATGCTATGAGATGATCATGTGGTTTTATACTTCAATGATAATACCCAGTGCTCTCATCAAAATCATCCTAAATATGAGAAACTGTTCAAAATGTGGCCACTAGTATTCAATATTTGTGTAAAAGAATTCCTCATCCGGGGCGTGGCTAGCCAGCAACAGTGACGGTCGCATTGTGATAGAGCTCCGGCTCAACGGGCACGAAGCAACGATCACAGCAGCGAGGGCGACCCACTGAAGATGTCTGCTGACACCCCAATTCTCTCCCCACCTGGGGAACAGAGGAAGCGAGGCTCCCAGCGATCAGCGCCATATAAATTGACGGACTTCTTCTCCACTAGGAGCGACAAAGGCCTCCAAGATGGCGGATCACAACTACAGCATGCTGTGGCGGCGGAGAGCTCCGGCTCAGCATCCAGCTCCTCGCACGATTCAGTATGTATGGCAATACTATTATCAACACCTGGGGACACCGCTCGTTCTCCTCCTGAAGCCCTACAAGCAGCAGTCCTATCAAACATAAAAAAGCTAGACAGGGCGATAATACTGATGAGCACTCAGACATGGAGGAAGCCACAACTTCAGAGGCCTCCCCACAGATTACACTGGAACAGTTCCCCTCTTCCACACAGCCTGTTTCCATAGGAGACATGAAGGAGATGTAGATCTCCTTAAGGGACTCAATGCATATAGACATGAGAAAAGCCCTGCGCCCTATTAAGATAGATGTACAAGAACTGCAACAAAGGATGACACATGTGGAACACAAGCTGGATGAGGCCTACACTGCCCACAACAACCTAGTAGAAGTGTACCAGGAACAACAATGCGATATGCAGCGATTAGCGGCTAATATGGAAGATCGCAGCCACAGAAATAATATTAAATTCCGCGGAATACCAGAATCTGTAGTGAATACAGATCTGCAAAACCAGATTCACCAATTACTCCACCTATTAGTCCCTAAAGCTAGCGAAATGGAACTCACCATAGACAGGGCCAACAGATTACCCAAGCCGTCATTTTTACCTGCCTCCACTCCCCGAGATGTATTGGCTAGAATCCCCTACTATCACATCAAAGAGGAAGCGATGTGCTCCATCCGCAAGAATCCCCAGCTTGGCGGACAATACACGGGAATAACACTGTATACTGATCTTTCTCAAGCCACAATACAACATAGAAAGAAGCTCCTTACGAACACTAAGGCACTGAGAAACCATGAGATTAAGTATCAATGGGGCACTCCGTCTAAACTAATTGTAACCTACCATGATAAGATGTACAACATCCTGTCCCTAGAATCTGGTTTAAGATACTTGAAGGACTGGGGGATCCTGCCATATGAAGACACACAAGCAAAACGCCCTGGCCCTACCAAACTCAGACAGGAATGGTCTAAGTGATATTCTCATTCAAAGATGGCTCACCCTATTCCAGCTACTTGAAGTGCCCATCGGCCCTGAATAATACCCAGCCTCATAGGACAACCTATCCACTTGGATAAGAAAGTTCTTCCAATACCCCCCACGATCAATCCACAGGTTACTCTGTTACTGGCCTTGGAGTTACCTCCGGGTTTCTTTTTACGTTCTCCAATTTATGTTTCTCTTTACAATGTTTATTTTTTTCTATATACATTCCAGTCCATACCAACCTCCTACACATGATCTGCTGCATCGCCTTCCTACCTGAGCGACCACCTCTGACCCCGAAGAAACGGACCTAACTCCCTGCCGTCTCTCCCCTGAAATGTTAGTCCAGATGTACATCAATCCAATGGTATGTAAGTATAGCATTACCAAGCACCAGCTCCACACACGAGAATGATTTGGCTACTGATACTAGCATATCAAGTCTACACCATGACTATTAAATTCCTCTCCATGGACGTTAAGGGCCTAAATAGCCCTTTTAAAAGGAAACTTCTCTGGACAGAAGCCGAAAGACTTAAAGGGGACATTATATGCACTCAAGAAACTCATTTTCTAGCAAACAGAGCCCCAACCTGCACTCACAAAAAGTAACCTAATATATTTTTCGCTAACGCAAATACTAAACAAAAGGGGGTATTTATTGCGATTAGCTGCAACATTGCTTTTTCCTTACAGGAAATCTTCACGGACCCTAATGGTCGCTACATTATCTTAGTCTGTACCTTAAATAATGTACTCTATACGATTGTATCTCTTTATGCTTCCAATAAGGGCCAATTGTCATTTCTTAAGAAATTGATTAAGAAAGTTAACCTGATACGCAAAGGTTATTTGGTGATGCTATGCGACTTCAACTCTGTCCCTGACGCCCAGTTGGATTGCTCCAAAAAAGTTCACAGTCACAAAACAACTCTTAAAAACTTCCTGCACACAGAGTCATTATATGATACATGGCGATGTTTACACGCAGGTGAAAAAGACTGCACCTTTTTCTCAGCCCCACATAGATCATACACCAGAATCGATCTAGCTCTCACAGACTTTCACACTCTTCATCGCGTTCAAGCCACAACTATAGAAGAGATCACGTGGTCGCACCACGCTCCAATTACTCTATGCATCTCAGAGCAATCCAACGACAGACCTAATATTTTATGGCGTAATAATATATCCCTTTTCCACACAGAGAGGGGATCTCCAAGCACTTAACTGAATTTTTTAAATTTAACTACACAGACCAGGGGGATATTACTAATATTTGGGGTGCACATAAAGCCTTTATAAGGGGAATCCTCTTACAAGCTGCGTCTCGAGAAAAAAAAAAGAGAACTCAAACACTGAACACCCTCCTAGCCCGAATAAAAACGCTTGAAGGCCAAAATAAACAAACTATCTCACAAACCTTTATTGACAAACTTAATCAGCTTAGAGTAGAATTGAAACAGCTTTTACTACAAGACCATGGGAAAACCCTCAGACATTTCAAAACCTCCTTCTACCTATACGGGAACAAAGCAGGTAAGACACTAGCGAGACAAATTCGGGTCAAACAAACAAAACGCAAAATAGCATGTATGATAAATCCTCTCACAGGGGACATAGCACACCATCCTAAAGACATAGTGAACATCTTTAAAACATACTACAGCGCTCTTTACAATCTTAACACAGATCCTAAGACTCCTCAACCAACTCAGGAAAAAATCCATAAATTCCTAGGTCCCTTAAAGCTCCCCAACATCTTGGAGGAACAACTGAAAAATTTAAACACTCCATTCACCTCCAAAGAACTCGAAACGGTACTAAAGAGCTTAGCCTCAAATAAATCTCCAGGACCGGAAGGTCTGTCGACCAAATACTACCGTTCCTTTAAAGAGACACTTGTACCCTAACTTCTGGATCTATTTAACACAATAGCCTCCTCTAGAACCCCCTAAAGAAATGCTTAAAGCAATCATCGTGGCGATACCCAAACCCGGGAAATCTGCAGACTCCCCACAGGACTTCAGGCCGATATCCTTATTAAATACGGATATAAAAATTTACGCTAAACTGATTGCAAACCGGCTGGCCACAATCACCCCCAATTTAATTAATCGAGACCAGGTAAGCTTTGTCCTGAATAGGCAAGCACCTGATGGCACAAGGAGAATTCTCAACCTACAAAAGATAGTGGAAAACCGAAAGACCCCTGCAGCCTTTATAGCCCTAGACGCCAAAAGGCTTTTGATAGGGTGCACTGGGGGTATATGGATGCTACTCTTACGAATTTTGGTTTTTCAGGATTTATCAAATCAGCCATAGCAGCTCTCTATACCCATCCGTCAGCCCAGGTGTTCATATCATCAGCCCTTTCAGATGACTTCCCTATCTCAAATGGCACTCCCCAAGGTTGCCCTCTTTCACCTATAATTTTTTCACTGATAATGGAACCCTTAGCGGCAGCCATAAGAGAAGCTTCCGATATAACAGGCATTGAAGTAGCGGGTAAAACCTACTCCATAGGCATTTTCTCAGATGACGTTATCCTGACCCTCTCCAATTTAGACAGCTCTATCCCAGCAATCAACAAACTAATAGGAAAATACGGCGAAGTCTCCTTTTACAAAATTAATATAACTAAGTGCCAAGTCCTACCTCTAAACTTAAACAAAAACATTAAAACGAAAATGAAGCAAATATTCCCATGCAATTAGGAATCTAGGGAAATTCTATATCTGGGAATTCTACTAACTAGTAAATCACAATCACTATACAACGCCAACTATAAAAAACTCCTAGGAACTGTAAAGACTGAGTTAGCTCAACTAAACAACCCATACCTATCTTGGCTGGGGCGTATTGCCACTTTCAAGATGGTAACCCTACCAAAGATCCTCTACACCTTTAGAACAGTCCCCATAACTCTCCCTTGCAAGTTCTTTAATATGATTAATGCATATATAAAACAATACATATGGAAAGGGAAAACCGCTTGTATAGCATTCCCCACACTGACTAAACATAAATCCAAGGGGGGCATGGGAACCCCCTCTCTAATAGATTATTACAGAGCATCCCTACTAGCACAAATCAAAGAGTGGACTGATCCTCACTCCACTAAACCCTGGGTCCTGTTGGAGAGATATATGATAAACAATAAATGCCTTAAAAACCTTCTGATTGCAGCCGCTTCCAATCTACCTATCTATCTAGAAAAATCCCCCTCAATTCAGGCCTCTATTCAAGCCTGGAAGGATTCACTACCTTTGGCCAGAGAAACAACTCAGATTCGAATAACTGATGTCCTCCTTCAAGTCTTGGAATTTTTAATCCCTGACCTCTCCCTCAAAACTTGGATAACTTTAGGCTATTCCTCATGTAATACAGTACCAGAAGAACTGGAAAAGAAAGACGCATACAAAAGTAACCAAATAAGACACCTGTTTCAATCCCTCCACTATAAAGATATACATATCAATAAAGGCATCTGGGATTTCTACCACAATTACCCGCACTCTAAAGGAGGAATTTCCCGAATTTATAATATACTACAAGCAGACAGCCCTCTGAAGCAGGTTAAAGCAGTGCAAAACTGGGAAAGAGATTTAGGAAACTTTTAGGTTTTCTAGGCAAAGAAAAGATGTTGTGTGTGAATAGCAGATGTGCAAGCATTAGCGGCAATATGAAAAGCGACAGACTAAAAAGAAGTGTGAAGATGAAGAACACTACTTTTCACCTCCCTAACTTTGTCCACAGAATAAACCAATGAAAACATACGCAGAAAGAAAAGGTCAAGAAGACCATGACATAATGTACTCCTTATCGGATTTCAATA
>BLSH010353823.1:32361-46417 GCA_018402905.1 Glandirana rugosa | reverse complement strand
GAAGAAAAGATGTAATGTGTGAAGAACATCTTTTCTGGTGCAGAACACATGTGTGTGAATATCAGATGTGCAATGATTGACGGTTTCATTTAAAGTGATACACACATTTTAAAAAGAAGTGTGAATAAAAGATGTGCAATGATTGACGGTTTGATTTAAAGTGACACACACACTTGAAATAATTGTGCAGAAGAGATGTGCACTGATTCCCGGTTTCATTTAAAGTGATACACACATTTTGCAGAACAGTGATATGGGTACTCCCGGCTTATTTATACTTTTTTGACACAGTTTGAAGATGATTTTAGAACAGTTCTATGGCCTCTAATGTTAATTAATACTTTTCAGACCCATTTTGAAGATGATCTCCATTTTTGCATTTTTTATGTTTTTATTTTTTTAAAAATATTTAAAGTTATTTCCCTGTCCCCATTTCTTTGTAGGTCACTTGTCCCACCCTTACCCACATTTCCTTCCTTTTGCAGACCTCTAGGACCTTCCAGGACTATTTTACAACATTTTTTGTACCTAAAAGTCCGGGTCTCCATTGATTTCAATGGGGTTCGGGGTCCGGGACAAAGTTCGGGTTCTGTCCGGACCCGAACCCGGACTTTGTCCCGAAGTTCGGCCGAACCAGCAGAACCCGGACTTCTAGAAGTTCGCTCAACTCTAATCTCTACGGTTACTGGCTGTATTACGCGCCCTTCCCCAGACCTTGCACTGCTAAATTTGACTTCAGAAAAATGTCCCCCAAATATCAGAAAGGTAGTCCTACATATTTTATATGCAGCCAGACTGACAATTATGAGCAAATGGAGGAAAGACCTAGCCCCAAATATAGACGAAGTTATATCTAGAACCAGACTGCAATGTTCCTATGAATACGCGTTCGCCAAAACACAAGGTTCCACTAAAAAATTCCTGCATAACTGGGAGAGTTGGCTAAAATTCTTCAATTTGTAATGAATACAGAGCGGAAGGAAGGACTATCTAGGCAAATATGGAGTCAGGTATGGAATTATTGCTGTTGCTGTTCATGTTAGAGCAACGCGTTAGTTGAACCAGTTGATACCTTACGTCACATTTTATATCTATTGATCTATACATGATTAGAGATTTTACATCCAAACTGCATTTTCTGTGATACATCCACTACTTGGTCGAACTTTTTAAATGATTGACAGAAACCTGACCACAGTGAGTACCCAATTGGGGTGGCAGGTTCTTCCTAGTGAGAGTATGGAAGCAAGATTTTGTTGTAAGACCATTATGATGGATCCACACGGCCATAAACACACCTGAACGAGCTACTGTCAAATTTTGTTTCTACCTTATTCTGTAACGTGTGTATAACATACTTTTATTGTCCTCTTTGAAATGTCTTCTTTGGCCTATCAATCTTATGTGGATGTATACCTGTTGCTGTAATATAATTAAAACCAATAAAAAATTTTAAAAACTAAAAAAAAAAAAAAAGAATCCCTCATCCAATTCACCAGAAGGCTGGGCATTAAACAGTGGGCATTAAACAGTATGCCCCAAGTTAAAAGCTGGTAAAATTATATGAAAGGACCACGGGATATACATGCAACTTATGAGGGAAAGGACAGTCAGCTAGAGCCCCCTGGAAGCCCTATCTATATGAGGGCTAGTGGCAAAATTGTTTGGAAACTTTTAGAACTGCTATTCTAGTAGGGTTACCATCTGTATGTTCATAATTTGTATGCAAGTCTCTAACTATTCTACCACCTCTGTCTAAAGCAAACGGTGGTCTGTAGGACAGTGTTGGTCAACCACAAGGGCTTACCACAAAAATTGGTCACCACAAAACTCAAACAAGGGAAGTATCTCTGTGGTATGAAGAGATACCAGCCCTAAAGTGAGAGATACAAGAGATGTCTATATCCCTCCTCAATTCATGATGACATCTTGGTGGAACTTCAAACAAGACAAGGTCCTGTATAGAAACCAAAATGCACACTAGACTATAACCAGTTAATGGGGGTGGATATGAACAACCAGATTTTACAGCCCTACTTAGCCACCAGGAGATCAGTCTATTGGAATAAATAGTTCAGCATCTATTTATTTCAGTTAGCCCTGTACAATTCTTACGTCATATTTTCTAATTGCATACAAAGATCCCTATCCTACCTGAAATACCAAAAGGACATTTTACAGCCATGCCCTTGAACAAATTCATTCTGATTCAGTGAGAATACTTAATAAAAGACATTTTCCAATATCCTCCCTACTACTTAAACAGGCTGCCAGCCCCCAGTTCCAGTAACAGAATTTTGTGACACCCGATACTACTTTCCCTAATGTTTCTCCCAGCCAGGTCTCTGTATTGGAGATTCGGGATCTATCACACATCACTACACTATTAGTGAAATATAAATAAAATAAAGATATTTCTCCAATGTCCGCTATCTGCTATTTACTTTTATGACCATGCCTCTGCCTGCTGTCTGAACTGACCCTGGCCTGTTAATTGATAATGCCTTTGTCTACCACCCAAACTGACCCTGGCCTGTTTATTGACCATGCCTCTGCATGCCACTTGAACTGACCCTGGCCTGTTTATTGACAATACATCAGCCTGCTGCCTAAACTGACCCTGGACTGTTTATTGATGATGCATCTGCTTGCTCCTGAACTATTAACAATGTTTCTGCCTTCCAGCTGAACTGACCTCTACCTGTTATTTGACCACGTGTTTTACTATATAGTGGGATTCAAGATAACACATGGGTCTTAGGCATATGTGGGGCTCTAGAGTAGTTATTCAGAGTGGAAAAAAATAGGTTATTTTTTTGAGTTTTGTAATTCCTGGATTAGAGACTGGAAGCTTCAAAGAGATTTATGGTAGGAAGAAGCCTCTACCTCTGTTTCCAGGTTTTATCTAAGTCCCAAAGCCTCAGGTTTCTGTCTGCTGCCATCTAACCCTGGCCTGTTAATTAACTATACCTCAGCCTACCACCTGAACTGACCATGTCTCGGGAGGCACATGTGTGGTGGTTCCCATCATGGCTGCTTAACTCAGGACCTCTGTCCCACTTCAGCCATCCACAGCTCCCTGCTACACAGCCCGATCTGCTTCTGAAAGGTGGGGAGTACCATTGGCCCCCATATTAATGATCTGCAGGGTCAATTCACCATGAGTGAGCTCCCGGCCATGGCCTCCAAGATGGCGACTGTTACACAGCTACAGATGCAGGCTCCTCTCACCAACCCCTATGTGGGGCCTATTTCACCCACATCCACGGAATCTCTTATTGGGCACACTCTGGAGAAGTTGGGATTCTCCCCTATGGAAGGGGGCCATCCCCAGTCACAGCCCCCCCACAGCTGGCCAGCCTGGGCCTGGAACATCAGCCATTCACAATTGTGTGAATTGGAGAGGTGATTCCCAAACACAGATTTTATCTTTGCTGTTTAAAGACTGGTGTGTTTGTAGCACCAAAAAAAGTGAGTACCTTGTCATCATTTTGTATGCAAATAAATGTTTTTTTAAATAATATAAGCACTATCAGTTTTCTTTCTCTACTATTTATCAGTGGCAATCACTGGCCACCTACTTAGCTGCAGTGGTCACACTGATCAAGGTGAGAATATTCCTGCGGGGCGGGGGGGGGGGCTGTGATGATACACAACCTGGATACTTTTTGAGCACAGAGAAGTGGATTTACTTTGAGCACTTTTTATGAGGCACTTACATTGTGTGTACTTCATGAACTACTTTCTACTATATTATTCTATAGTCATTTTTTACACGTTTCTGTGAATTCTGTTTTTTATTGTTTTATAAATTTTTAAGTGTTTATGCACTGCATGATCAATATTGGTTTCACATATGAAGTGATATTTGTGGTATCATCTTATACTTATACTTATATGTTTTCACTATATATGCACTTTAGCGTGTTTAGTTTAAAGCACTGCACAGTTGATTGCTTATATGTATTGATACACGTGTAGGATTGTGATTCGTGTGAGCAGCTTTTTAGGCTTCCCATTATCACATTATAGCAGTGGCGCTTAGGATTTATTTTTGATTTTGATATTTATGCTAAATTGCCTTCTTTATTCATGGCCAATTTGGAAGACAATCTAAGGGGGTGACAAATCTTTTCTCCCACATATGTAAATGTTCCCTCCTACTAGAACATAAGGAACTAGAGGGTGGGTACATTCTGATTAAAAGGGTTCTTGAGGATCACATTTACTCCTTCATCTCATACTATAAACCAAATAGAGATGAGGCCTCCTTGTTTCACTCTGCTTTAGACTCAGACTCGCCTATTTGAGAGCACAGTAATCTTTGGTGAGGAGTCTAACATGGGGTTTTACCCAGGGTTTTGATAACTCACGTCCTTTTGGTGACCATTAGAGTTGATCGAACCTCTGGAAGTTTGGGTTCTGCAGGTTCGGCCGAACTTCGGGACAAAAGTCCGGGTTTGGGTCCGGACTTGACCCGAACTTTGACCCGGACCCCGAACCCCATTGAAATCAATGGGGACCCGAACTTTTAGGCACAAAAATGGCTGTAACAAAGTCCTGGAAAGTCCTAGAGGTCTGCAAAAGGAAGGAAAATTGGGGTAAGGGTCGGACAAGTGCCCTACAAAGAAATGGGGATAGGGAAATAACTTCAAATAATTTTTAAGCTAAAATCACATCAAAAATGGAGGCGGATGTGGAGTGGAGGTTGAGGAGGCGGTGAAAGTGACGGTGGAGGAGAAGGAGGTAGCTAACGCTGTTTGTTTTATTTTTGGAATTTTTTTGTTTTTTTTTAAACCAGCAATGTAGATGCACTTTTTAATTTTGTGCAAGAAACAATAATCTGTCCCTTTAAGCAACAGTAGGAACCTCTCCCTATAGAACTAGGAGATGATTTTAGATTCTAAAATCATCTCCAAGTTGTACAGGGAAAGCCTCCAGCTGTTGCTTTAAGGGAAAGATTATTGTTCTAAAATCATCTTCAAAGTGTGTGGGAAAAGCCTATTGCAGGGGCGTAGAGCTATATTAGTGTTTTAAAATCATATTCAAAGTGTGTGGGAAAAGCCTGTTTCAGCCGCATGAAGCCATATTAGTGTTCTAAAATCATCTTCAAAGTGTGTGGGAAAAGCCTGTTTTAGCCGCATGAAGCCATATTATTGTTCTAAAATCATCTTCAAAGTGTGTGGGAAAAGCCTGTTTCAGCCGCATTAAGCCATATTAGTGTTCTAAAATCATCTTCAAAGTGTGTGGGAAAAGCCTGTTTCAGCCGCATGAAGCTCTATTAGTGTTCTAAAATCATCTTCAAAGTGTGTGGGGAAAAGCCTGTTTCAGCCGCATGAAGCCATATTAGTGTTCTAAAATCATCTTCAAAGTGTGTGGGAAAAGCCTGTTTCAGTCGCATTAAGCCATATTAGTGTTCTAAAATCATCTTCACAGTGTGTGGGAAAAGCCTGTTTCAGCCGCATGAAGCTCTATTAGTGTTCTAAAATCATCTTCAAAGTGTGTGGGGAAAAGCCTGTTTCAGCCGCATTAAGCCATATTAGTGTTCTAAAATCATCTTCAAAGTGTGTGGGAAAAGCCTGTTTCAGCCGCATGAAGCTCTATTAGTGTTCTAAAATCATCTTCAAAGTGTGTGGGGAAAAGCCTGTTTCAGCCGCATGAAGCCATATTAGTGTTCTAAAATCATCTTCACAGTGTGTGGGAAAAGCCTGTTTCAGCCGCATGAAGCCATATCCCACACACTGTGAAGATGATTTTAGAACACTAATATGGCTTCATGCGGATGAAACAGGCTTTTCCCACACACTTTGAAGATGATTTTAGAACACTAATATGGCTTCATGCGGATGAAACAGGCTTTGGTCATCTTGTAGGCGTGTTTGGGGTTGTTATCATGTTGGAATACTGCCCTGCGGTCCAGTCCCTGAAGGGAGGGGATCATGCTCTGCTTCAGTATGTCACAGTACATGTTGGCATTCATGGTTCCCTCAATGAACTTTAGCTCCTCAGTGTCGGCAGCACTCATGCAGCCCCAGACCATGACACTCCCACCACCATGCTTGACTGTAGGCAAGACACACTTGTCTTTGTATTCCTCACCTGGTTGTCCCCACACACGCTTGACACCATCTGAACCAAATAAGTTTATCTTGGTCTTATCAGACCACAGGACATGGTTCCAGTAATTCATGTCTTTAGTCTGCTTGTCTTCAGCAAACTGTTTGTGCATCATCTTTAGAAGAGGCTTCCTTCTGGGATGGCAGCCATGCAGACCAATATGATGCAGTGTGTGGCGTATGGTCTGAGCACTGACAGGCTGACCCCCCACCCTTCAACCTCTGCAGAAATGCTGGCAGCACTCATACGTATATTTCCCAAAGACAACCTCTGGATATGACGCTGAGCACATGCACTTTTGTCGACCATGGCGAGGCCAGTTCTGAGTGGAACCTGTCCTGTTAAACCATTCTATGATCTTGGCCACCATGCTGCAGCTCAGTTTCAGGGTCTTGGCAATTTTCTTATAGTCTAGGCCATCTTTATGTAGAGTAACATTTTTTTTTCAGATCCTCAGAGAGTTCTTTGCCATGAGGTGCCATGTTGAACTTCCAGTGACCAGTATGAGAGAGTGAGAGTGACTCACAAATGTAATACACCTGCTCTCCATTCACACCTGAGACCTTGTAACACTAACGAGTCACATGACACTGTGGAAGGAAAATGGTTAACTGGGCCCAATTTGGACATTTTCACTTAATGGTGTACTCACTTTTGTTGCCAGAGATTTAGACATTAATGGCTGTGTGTTGAGTTATTTTGAGGGGACAACTAATTTACACTGTTATAAAAGTTGTGCACTCACTACTTTACATTGTAGCAAAGTGACATTTATTCAGTGTTGTCACATGAAAAGATATAATATAATATTTACAAAAATGTGAGGGGTGTACTGACTTTTGTGAGATACTGTAGGTGGAGGCAGCGGCCAGTTGTTTGTTAGAGATGGTGAATCTCCTTAATGGGGGCACCTTTCAGTGCACGTCAGTGCTGCTTATCAGTGCGGCCTATCAGCACTGTATATATGTGCCTCACCATCAGTTCCCATCAGTGCCACCGCATCAGTGCCACCTCATCAGTGCCTGTCAGTGATGGAGAAAATGTACTTATTTACAAAGTTTTGTGACAGAAACAAAGAAAAACTTTTTTTTCAAAATGTTCTGTCTTTTTTTATTTGTAGCACAAAAAATAAAAACCCCAGAGGTGATCAAATATCACCAAAAGAAAGCTCTATTTGTGGGAAAAAAATTATAAAAATTTTGTTTGGGTACAGCGTTGCATGACAGCGCAATTGTCATTCAAAATGCAACAGCGCTGAAAGCTGAAAATTGGTCTGGGCGGGAAAGGGGGTAATTGATGGTATTAAAGTGGTAAATGAATGGAGACCAAAAGGGGCCGGACATGAGGGGGATGTGCTTACTCCATGACATGACTCAAGGGAATGTACAAGGTTTGATTTTTGTGGTTTTCCAATCTTAATTTAGTGGGGATAAAGTACAACCATAAGTCAAACACAAGAAAATCTTCCTCCATGCATTAAATCCATAAAGGAAGACATGTATACACATAGATCAATGAATGGCTTCTACTTTGTATCATTTTACCAGCCACCTCTCTCATGTGCCTCATTTAAAGTTACACTCCTCCTTTTTGCAATGTACTATGTGTAATGATGGAAGCAGAGGTAAGGCTAGACCATGGCTTGTGCTTCATTTAAAGTCTCAAACCTACCCCCTTTGAATCCATGCAGAGTACAGACCATTGGAGAATACAACACTCTGTCTGGATTGGTCTAATCACAGGGAGGAGTAAATGGTGGAAATGTTTCATTCATCTTCTAGTCCTCCACTATCTATTTGCAGTGGCGGCTGGTGCTCCATTTTTTTTTGGGGGGGGGGCACAAATAAAGCCTGAACTAAACCTACCCCCCGTTGCTTGCCCGTGATAGGGTAGATAGATAGATAAACAGATAGATGGATAGATAGATAGATAGATAGATAGATAGATAGATAGATAGATAGATAGATAGATAGATAGACGACCCGGTGAAAGTGTGAAAGTGTGGATATACTGTAAACCATGGCTCTAGTGCTGGGACCCCTTATGGTATATACAGGAGTTGTGTAATGAAATGATTACCCCTTGTAGAACAAGGTGTGTATGAGATGGATGGGCAGCATACTTGAGTGTCTATTATCATAAAGTCATAAAGCAGACATATAACGTGAGTCCAGAGGGTATACACAAACACTGACGCGTTTCACGTCACAGATGGACACTTAATAATAGCTGAATGAGTGTATCTGTCCGCTGCATGCTTATATGGACCCAAGACAACCAATACACGGTTGGGAATAGTAAATTAATTAATCAATTAACAAGCCAATAGGCTGGTGGTTCTATGGTGTCCATACATGCAGTGAAATAAACCAACAAAATCCTTGATTGTTTTATTGGTATCAGCCAGCATGAACTAAACATTGGTAAAAGATTTAGAAAGATTTTATGTATATTTTCACGGCTGGCCGACACCAAGAGATTATCAAACAGCAAAAGTTTTATATATAATACAGTGCATAAAAACGAGTTTAGTAATATTTGTAACATTAAGAATAGCAAAGAAGGAAGGAAACAAGCATTACATTGTGATATACTCACATCGCAAAATGTAGGAACATGCATGGTTATAATATCCATTCTTTTTCTCATTTAAGGGAAAAGGAACAAAGAACTACTTGATGTTGATAATGAGTAACACCTTTAGGGAATATATAGTCGAACCTAAATGTAGTAATAACATGTGTGTAAACATCTACATCGACATACACAGGTGCAAATGAGAGGAATGAAAGGGAATAAAATAGACTAAGGACACAAAATTTCGTCCACTGGAATATTCTTAATTCTACATATTTTTTTTTTTACATAAGAGGAAGGTATACTTTCCTCCATGAGTTATAACTTGACCTCATTTTAACACAATAGCCACCAAAACAACAAATGTTTTCTGAACAAAAACCAAACAGTAAAATCCCATGCCCAATAGGAATGAATAATATGCAACGTATATAATAAGAATGGGAAGAGAAATCCCGTTTAATAAAAGTGGGATATGTACCATTCGAAATTCATTCCAATGGGTTTCCTGGTTTGGAGATGGAAAATCCAATAAACCTCCTTCTGACACAAGATGCCAAATCTGTCACCTCCTCTTTTGGGCATCATTATTTTCTCCACCCCCTGGATAACCAAACTAGATATGTCTTTATTGTGCAAAGTGTTCCAATATCTGGCAACGTTAGTGCTATGATTTTTCTCGATGTCGTATAGATGGCCATATAAACGATCTTTAAGTCTGCGGGTAGTGCATCCTACATACTGCAAACTACATGTAGTACAAGATATAACATATATTATATATTTAGTGTTTAGCAGTTAATGAATGACCAGATATTATAGGATTTACCTGTGGAGCAAGATGTTACTTGGTTCCTTTTCTTAATAAACTTACAATAGATACAGCCATTCATACCACACCTAAACTTTCCTTTAAATTGTAACCAGTGCGGGTGGGGATGCTGACTGTAATAAAAACTGGGGGACAAGGATCTACCAAGGAAGCCATCCACTGGGAACACCCTTCTGAGAGCTGATTCTAATCACCCTAAATACACCATGAGGGGTGTCCCGGGACAGTTCCTTAGAGTCAGAAGAATCTGTTCCAGAGACTCTGAATTTGAAATAAAAGCTAAAGAAATGGCCAGCAGGTTCAAAGAGAGGGGATATCCAACTTCCATCATTATGAAAGTGTAAAACATTGCGGAAAACACCCCGCAATACAACTTGCTTTTAGATAGAACTTCAAAAATTAAAAGTAAATTAAAATCTAATTTGTATCAGATGTACCAGTTTTATTCTACTCCATATAGCCTTGAGTACAATAAAGTCAAAAAAAATTGTGAGAAAATATCTCCCAGCGCGCTATAATGATCCCACATACAGTTCTATGCTTCCTAAAGATATCCATGTAGTATCTAGAAAGGCACCCACGCTTGGTAGATCCTTGTCCCCCAGTTTGTATTCCAGTCAGCAACCCCACCCGCACTGGTTACAATTTAAAGGAACATTTAGGTGTGGTATGAATGGCTGTATCTATTGTAAGTTTATTAAGAAAGGGAACCAAGTAACATCTTGCTCCATAAGTAAATCCTATAATATCCGGTCATTCATTAACTGCAACACTAAATATATAATATATGTTATAGCTTGTACTACATGTAATTTGCAGTATGTAGGACACACTACCCGCATACTTAAAGATCGTTTATATGGCCATCTATACGACATCGAGAAAAATCATAGCACTAATGTTGCCAGACATTGGAACACTTTGCACAATAAAGACATATCTAGTTTGGTTATCCAGGGGGTGGAGAAAATAACGATGCCCAAAATAAGCGGTGACAGATTTGGCATCTTGTGTCAGAAGGTTTATTGGAGTTTCCATCTCCAAACCAGGGAACCCATGGTAATGAATTACGAATGGGACGCATCCCACTTTTATTAAATGGGATTTCTCTTCCCATTCTTATTATATATGTTGCATATTATTCATACCTATTGGACATGGGATTTTACTGTTTGGTTTTTGTTCTGAAAATATGTGTTGATTTGGTGGCTATTGTGTTAAAACGGGGTCCTAGCTAATACGCATATACACATATATTTATATGTACACATCTTTATATACACACACTTTTCAAGAAAAGGACAATGAATTACATCTGGATAACACTATACCGCTTCATTGCATTGTGTAGTATTAAGGCCATTTAAAACAACAATAATAATTGTAAAATTAAAAATGAATATTTTTCCTATAGTCACCCATCAACATTTAAACATTATTTATTATATTGTTCATGTTTGACAATCTCCATACAGTATCCCTAGATCTATGTATAATCTTTCAAGTTATACCTCATGGAGGAACGTATACCTTCCTCTTATGTAAAAAAATATTATGTAGAATTAAGAATATTCCTTTTACAATTGGAACCATCTTTTTCCAGTGGACGCAATTTTGTGTCCTTAGTCTTTTTTTTTTTTAAACATTAAGCTTTTATTGAAGCATAAAATGGATACATCCATGAGGTGATAATACATCTTAACAACAACTTATTTCCCCTGGAGAACCAGAGCTGGTATCCACATAACAAAAAAAAAAATAGGCGAAAAAACAATGGCAGATATGTGTGCATGCTCTTAAGTAACTCCATCTAGTCATGTGTTTTATGCAATTACTCCTAGTTGGGGTAAGGTAACTTAGCCCTAGGTTATCAGTGCCCAGAGAATCAAGTAGGCCTTTTTTTTTTTCTCATGGAGGTGAAGCAACGAAGTAAAGGAAGAAGAGTAAAGAAAAGTAGAAAATAAGAAATAAGATTCAGTTTGAGAATGAGTTGTATAGTCCTGGAGAAGGGGAAGGTAATAGGGTGGAGTCTGGTGATCTTGTATAGGGTAGTTGTTCTTTTCATCTGTCTAATGGTATGGTGTTCTACAAAGCAGTGCAAGGGTATCCTCTCTGTTTTAATACCTTGTAGTCATCGGACCACCGGAAGGTATGCCACGGCCGCCAGGTCTTATGGAATCTCTCTACATTTTCAGAAGCTTGAGCTCTTGTTTCTTCCATCTCGCAGACATCTGACACCTTTGCTAACCAGCTTTCAATAGTGGGTATTTTTATGGAGTTCCAATGCAATGGAATTAAGGATTTTGCGGCATTCAACAAATGTTTTGTAAGAGATTTTTTATACACTGTAGGTGAATGGTCATTGATGTGCAGCAGACAACATGCTGCATCCAGGGTGAGATTAGTATCTGTTATTGATATGATAGTCTCCTTTACCATGTCCCAATATGGTTGGAGAACTGGGCATTGCCACCATATATGTATGAGTGAGCCTTTATCTTTTTTACATCGCCAGCATGTGTCAGGTGTCTGCGGGTTCCATTTATTCACCTTGACCGGTGTCAAATACCATTGAGACAATAGTTTGTAGGCAGTTTCCTGCATTTTAGAGCTGAGGGAGCATTGATGCGCCAACAGGCAAGCTCCTGTCCACTGTTTATCTGTCAGCTCCCTTTGGAGAGTGTCAGACCATTTCTTCCTGAGATCCTCCAAGTCATTTGGTTTGCTGGATTGAAGCCACTGGTAGGCGACCGAGGTCGCTTTTTGAAAATGCTCACCCGCACGACAGACCGATTCCAAGGGTGTCAGTGATCTACTAAAGTGTGGTTTGTGTTTGTTGTCTAGGAGGTAGCTGTGCAGTTGTAAGTATGACCAAAATGGGAGATGTTTTAGGTCGTGCTCCCTCATTAGGTCTAGGCGATCCCTCAGTCCTCCCCTGTGGAAACAGTCCCCTGTCCTTAATGAATGTGTTGTGCGTCCTGATTTGTATATCTCCTTTCCCTGACCTGGTATAAAGGCTGGGTTGTCTTGAAGAGGCGTGAGAGGATTTAGCCTAGAGGTCACCTTGGAATCCTTCGCTATCTTATGTACGATCTCCAATGTTGTTCCCGTAATAGCTCTCTCAGTTTTCTTCCCTACACATGCGAAAGGCCCCTTCATAGAGAGCTTCTATAGAGTAGTCTTTGCGGACCTACAAAAACTTTGCAAATCTAAAACAGGAAACGACAGCAATCTTCCTCCTTTTGAAATTTTGGCCCTTAAGGATCTTATGTCAAGACATGACATTATCATTAAGTCAGCCGATAAAGGGGGTAGTATTGTCATACAGAATCGAGTAGATTATGTTACCGAGGCTCATAGACTATTAGCAGATTCAAGTGTATATAAGAAACTTTCACGTGACCCCACTTCCATTTTCGCCGGTGAGGCAGAATCACTTGTGAAAATGGGTATCCGAGAAAACATCTTGTCCAAAACTGAAGCTAAATTTTTACTTAAAGACTACTATGCGATTCCCTATTTTTACCATTTACCCAAAGTGCATAAGAGTCTAACTAATCCCCCCGGAAGGCCTATTGTAGCCTCCATGGATAGCGTAACATCAGGCTTCAGCTTATATATTGACAGGTTTCTACAACCTTCAGTTTTGAATCTCCCCACATATCTGAGGGATGGCTCACACCTGCTTGAGCTGCTTGCTCCATACAGGTGGGAGCCATCATATGTTTGGCTCTCCTTAGACGTGTGCAGCTTGTACACGTCTATTCCACACGACGTTGGTCTGCGGGCCCTGGACCATTTTTTATCCCTGGACCCTATGGTCAACCCAAGACAAATGTTGTTTGTCCTGGAGTTAACAAAGTTTTGTCTGACTCATAATTACTTTCAATTTGAGTCAGACTTCTTCCTCCAAACCCAGGGCACAGCTATGGGCGCAAATTTTGCGCCCTCCTATGCGAATTTGGCCATGGGTCTATGGGAAGATCGGTACATCCATTAAAATAACCCTTTTGCATCACACATCATTTTCATGGGTAGATATATAGATGACATTGTCATCATATGGGATGGTCCCCCCAACACTATGCTAGATTTCATCGCATATTGTAACAACAACTCATATGGTCTGGCTTTCACCCATGTTACTGACCCTCATATGCTAGTCTTCCTGGACCTTGAACTTAGCCACACTGAACACACCATAGTGGCAAAAAATCACAGAAAACCCAATTGTACCCACTTTCGGTCTGGTATACTCAACAACAATGTTATACGCTACTTTAGATCGTATCACAACCCCCCTGGTAGGGTATACTACTGTTACAGTAGATATATAGATGGGTACTTTTACTACACACTACGTTTTCCCAATAAAATTACCTACATGGCTAGAAGGGTATCTGGGTACCGGTTTAAGCGTATCCTCCCGCGTTTTAAACGCGGGTATCGACACGGGACCCAAACCTCCTTCTTCAGACTGAGTTTAACTTTCATTAATACTCAGTCTGTTTTGAAACAATTGAGGTCCTG
>BLSH010353823.1:0-23647 GCA_018402905.1 Glandirana rugosa | reverse complement strand
CCAATATATTGGTCTTGAGATCGGTTATAGCTGCCGAGAAGGTAGACTTTATATCTGCGGCAAATCCCGACATGTCCGCATATGTCAGAGGGTGGTCTGCACGCGAGGGGGCCCTACCTGAGTCCTCCGGCGCTGACTGGGAGTCTTCACTGTACTCCTCCTCGTGGCGGCTCGGCGCCATCTTGGACTCCAGGCCTGTGCGGGCCGCAGCTTTCGGTTTAAAGAGTTCCGAGATGTTTCTAGCCGAGGAGGCGGATAGTCCCCTTCTCGATCGGGAGTGCGGGGTGGACAGGGATCGTTTGCCCGGCATTTAATGCTGTTCAGGAGGCTCTCTGGCTGTGGGATCTCACGTTTCGGCCGGAGCTCTGCTAGTGTGCTGCCATCCTCGTTGCGCGTCAAGCCACGCCCCCCGTCCTTAGTCTTTTATATTCCCTTTCATTCCTCTCATTTGCACCTGTGTATGTCGATGTAGATGTTTACACACATGTTATTACTACATTCAGGTTTGACTATATATTCCCTAATGGTGTTACTCATTATCTGCATCAAGTAGTTCTTTGTTCCTTTTCCCTTAAATGAGAAAAGGAAAGGATATTATAACCATGCATGTTCCTACATTTTGCAATGTGAGTATATTACTATGTAATGTTTGTTTCCTTCATTTTTTGTTATTCTTAATGTTACAAATGTTACTAAACTCGTTTTTATGCACTGCGTTATGTACAAAACCTTTGCTGTTTGATAATTTCTTGGTGTCGGCCAGCCGTGACACATATACATACAATATTTCTGTAAGGAACCATCAAGGGCCGTTGGAAGGCCAATGCATGGGCGCATGTAACGTGTGCGTGCGTCCGTGCGTGTTTGCGGGCGCTTGTTCGCATTCGCGTGCGAGCGTCGGCGTTGGTGCCAGAACAGCCATTTAAGCCCTCTGCACCCTTCAGTCGGTGCTGTCCATTCTACAGTGTTCCAGTTCCTGTGACCCCAGTGTTTATCCTAAGAGACTTCCTGTGTCTGTGACCCCAGCTTCCTGTTGGACTTGTTTTGCCTGCTGCCTGCCCCGACCTCAGCCTGCCTATGACTACGCTTCTGTCTGACCCCTTGTGCTTCTATTGCCCACACATTGCGACCCTGCCTGTACCCGACTATCCGCCAGCCTGAACCACTTGTACCGCACAATCAGCTTGTTACCGACATGGCCTGAACCACCACTCTACTGCCTGCACGAGCTCCTGTGGACCTTCACCTACCATCTGTGACCAAGTCCAACCCTCGTGCCCCCCTGTGCCCCAGAGCTCCCTGTCTCCACTATCAGTGGCTCTCGAACCAGGGCCGTAAGAGAGGTTGTCCCCGCATAAGTCAGACTCAACCACTAGGTACGTGACACTTTCTAAATCTTTTTGCCAATGTTCGGTTCATGCTGGCTGATACCAATAAAACAATCAAGGATTTTGCTGGTTTGTTTCCCTGCATACATGGACACCATAGAACCACCAGCCTATTGGCTTGTTAATTGATAAATTTACTATTCCCAGCCCTGTATAGGTGGACTTGGGTCCATATAAGCATGCAGACAGATACACTCATTCAGCTATGATTAAGCATCCATCTGTCACGTGAAATGTGTCAGCTGTTCGTGTATACCCTCTGGGATCACGTCGTCACAGTCCAGTGAACTCTTCTTTACTTTCTCAAGCACGTGAGAACGCACGCACGCAGCTGGATTTGGACTGATACAGATCTAAAGGTACAGGGCAATGAGGAGTGGGTGTTGCATTGTACTGAGTGTCTATTATCACTGTCCTCCCCCAGGGATTTAGTGGTGAATGAGAGAAGCATTTGGTCGGATCAGGTTCCCCATGGTCACCCCCCTAATGCCAGGCACATGTCTCCGATCCAGCAGATTGCCAGGTGAATTGCTGGAGATTAATTCCCAGGGCAGAGGTGATGCAGGGTGCCCCCCCCCCCTTCCTCCACCCTCTCTGATCACAGAGATGAGAAGACTGGATGGGCATACAGGGTGTCAGAGAGATAACAATGCCTGGATTTCCACTAACCTTTACTGGAGTGTAGTCTGGTCGCGGATCAGCGTGCACAGGCTCCGATGTAGGGGGGCGCTCATCCTGCTCTGCAATCTCCTCTATGGATCCCCTAAGCGGCACTGCCAGTCTCCATAGTCCACACTCCACAGGACAGTGAGCCAGCCGGGAACCTGGAAGTGACGCCGCAGTGCCAAAAAAAATGCCCAGCCCTCCTTCAGTCCAGCCAATAAAAGAAAGTACAGGAGCCAGGAACAAATAAGTGCAGAGTGGGGAGTGTTTGGGGTGCATTGCTTGTGCCCCAAACACTCCCTAAACATTGGCAAATCAGCTTCCCAGCTTGCAATCAGCTAATTGCAAGCTGGGAAGGTTCCCATAGACTGCTGTGCATCCGGCGCCTAGACGCTCTTCAAGTGACTTTTTTTTTTTGGGGGAAAGCGTCTGTGCGCCCCTATTAACGGGCTGCCTCTGTCTATTTGAGATGTCAGGTATGAGGGGTTCAGAGATATTGGGATGTTGTAATCAGAATGGGGTTCATGTAATTACAGGGATTTGTAGGAAAGGGGTCGGGTGAGCTGGGGATAGAAGAGTTCAGAGATGATGAAGTATTTGGGAGGTGGAGGAAGAGGAGGAGAAGTCTGTATTTATGAGAAGAGGGTGATGGGAACAAAGATGGGTAAGACAAGGAAATAAAGAACGTAGTCTAGATGTGGTGGTTAGGAGGGGGGGTGGGCAGGTTCAGGGAGAGAAGAAGGGGTCATCTTTTAGGTGGTGAAGGTATTAATGTTTAATAGAGGGGGTCAGGACCCCCCCATTATTCCCCCATTCACACAGTCCCATTCTTAGAAAGAACCACTTTGATGGATGGACGGGGAGGGGTATGTTCCCACCATGATCTATTGACAGCAAAACAGTAAATTCTTTCTGGTGAAAAGAAGAAATAGTAAACTTGAAGTATTCCATACTAACCCAACTGACTGTTTATTTGTTGTGTCCACAATATAGAACGTAAAGCATTTATTAAAATAAATACAAAATATACAGTGAGGGAAAAAAGTATTTGATCCCCTGCTGATTTTGTATGTTTGCCCACTGACAAAGAAATTTTCAGTCGTTAATCTTAATGGTAGGTTTATGTGAGAGACAGAAAAACAAGAATATACAGAAAAACATATTTCAAAAAATGTATAAATTGATTTGCATTTTAATGAGTGAAATAAGTATTTGGTTAATCAGCATTTTGCAGTTGGCTACCTCTCTTACGGTCCTGGTTCCAGAACCCCTGATAGAGCAGACAGGGAGTGCTGGAGCACAGTGGAGCACGAGGGCTGGATTGGACACAGGTGATGGTAATAGGTCATCCAGAGGTCTGAGCAAGACTGAAGAGTAGTGATTGCAGGCCGGGTCAATAACATGCGGGCTGAACAGTACAAGAGAAGCAGGTAGTCGGGTGGTCGGGTGCAGGCAGGGTCGTCAACAGGCAGGCAGATTGAGGTAAACAGGGATCAGGCAGAAGAGTGGTCGTAGGCAAGCCGGGGGTCGGTGCAGGCAGAGTTCAAGCAGATGCGGGGTACAGGCCGGGTCACAGGTAACAGGTAGCTCAGAACAGGTTGCTCAGGAACACGGGAACACTGTAGAACGGACAGCACTTGCCTCCTGGTGCTGTCCTGCTTAAATGGCCGCTATTGGCACCATTAGCGAGGGAGGGCACGTGCATGAGCAAGGGAGGCCGGAAACGGCCAGGTATGTCCTTTTTCCTAACAACCTCCTTCCCTCAGCCAGGGCATTGAAATTGGGTCGTGGATGGGTATTCCAGCATGCCAATGACCCAAAACACATGTCCAAGGCAACAAAGGAGTGGCTCAAGAAGAAGCACGTTAAGATCCTGGAGTGGCCTAGCCAGTCTTCAGACCCTAATCCGATAGAAAATATGTGGAGGGAGCTGAAGGTTTGATTTACCAAACATTAGCATCGAAACCTTAATGACTTGGAGAGGTTCTGCAAAGAGAAGTGGGACAAAATCCCTCCTGAGATGTGTGCAAACCTGGTGGCCAACTACAAGAAACATCTGACCTCTGTGGTTGCCAACAAGGGTTTTGCAACCATGTACTAAGTCATGTTTTGCAAAGGGGTAAAACACTTATTTCAGTCATTAAAATGCAAATCAATTTATAACTTTTTTGAAATGCGTTTTTCTGGATATTTTTGTTGTTATTCCGTCTCTCGCTGTTAAAATAAACCGGCCATTAAAATTATAGACTGATCATTTATTTGTCGGTGGGCAAGCCTACAAAATCAGCACTTTTTTCCCTCACTGTACATTCCCTAACAATGACCTTCTCTTATTTTCTCCTTTCTAGTTTGTTAAAGTGGACCTGTCATTGGATATATTATTCCTCAGATATATTATTTAATTGATATATTATTCATCAGATATAATATTCATCAAATACATTATTCATGTTAAAGAAAATCCACAACTGAGGTGGCTGCTATATTTTTCTTTCTTTTTTTCTTTATCTTTACCTGGTGATCCTGCCACTAAGTCTATTATGTTCAACTTATTTTGACAGACCAATCTGTCCAGCAAAAGTGGCAGTTAGAGAATTGGGGCAAACCATTTACCACTGACAGGGGTGCTTACAATGGTCAGCTTTTATTTATTTATGTTAAACTTTTATCACAAAAGGAAAAACAATTTGTAACTATAACTGTTTAAAAAGTGTTATCTGGCTTTCTGCTTTAATTAATAAGTCAAGTCCATCTAAAGCTGCTAGTGCATCTAAAACTCCCCTCCTCCCCAGGCTGACGTTGCTGCTGTCCAGAGGAGTCCCCTGACAATGTCTTCATTTGCTTTTCTCTCTAGAAAGATGGAGCCACCTTTATGCAGGCATTATACAGGATCACCATCTACAGTACTTCCTGGACTGAGAGATGACGCAGTCATGTAAATCCTGGATCCTGTGAAGCTCTTTTCTTGGAAGCCCGACACAGATCAGCCCCTTGCTGGAGACTCGGACTTGCTACAAAGTTACAATGATGCAGTCTGATCACTGGGGGGAGAGGAGACTGGGGGAATGCTTCTTCCTGCCTGTAGCAGACTGATGGCATCATCTTTGCCTAGGAAAAGTGACTCACTGGGGCTTAAGAATAGCTTTTTAATCATATATGTGGAACTTTAGAAACAAATTTACTGTTTCTGTCCATTGTAACATGTCATAAATTATGTGTAAAAATACCTTTTGATGCCAAAAAATGAGGAGCAGGGAGTGATTCAGTAGTTTAGTAGCAATAATAATAGTGTTATTTTTTTAACAATAGATTTTTATTGTATTGATACATTAAAGCAGAGTTCCACCCAAAAATGGAACTTCCGCTTTAAGCACTCCTTGCCCCCTTACATGCCACATTTGGCATGTAATTTTTTTTGGGGGGGTGTGTACCCACTTTTTAGAGGGACTTCCTGTCCCTCTTCCTCCTTTCTCTTCAGGGCCGCCTAGGTGACTCCTCCTCTCCCCCTAGGAGGCCCCTCCCTCCTGGCAATCTTCTGGAACACGTCACAGGTCCCAGAAGATTGCCTGGCCACTGGCAAAGCGCAGGGCAACTCGCACATGCGCAGTGCGTGCCTGGCCGTGAAGACACGGCCGGTGCCCGCACTTGCAATGCCGGCGCCGCAGGGAGGAGCCGGAGACGAGGGACGCTTCGGGCGCAGCCATCACTGGACCGGGAGACAGGTAAGTTACTGTTTATTTAAAGTCAGCAGCTACACTTTTTTGTAGCTGCTGACTTTTAATAAACTAAAAAACGTCTGGAACTCCACTTTAGGAGATACAGCAGTAGTTACATTGTATGAATAAATCTTACCCTTACAATTCTATACAAGATAGTTCTACATTGTTGATTATAAGCAGAAACTTTGGAGATGAAACTGTAATAGTGCTAATAGTAGTAGCAAAACACAACTAGGCAGGGCTGACACCATGGGGTTGATTTATTAAAGCTGGAAAGTGCAAAATTTGGTGTAGCTCCACAAAGAAACCAATCAGCTTCAATGTTTTATTGTCAAAGCTTGATTGAACAAGCTGAGGTTAGAAGCTGATTGGCTAGCATGCACAGCTGCACCGGTTTTTGCACTCTCCAGCTTTAGTAAATCAACCCCCACATCTTTTGATTTCAGACAACAAACTCCTTGTGTTGTCAGCCTATAGCAGGACTTAGGAGCTGAGTATATTTCTGGCAGGATCAACAGGTATACTTCTGTACTTGCAGGGTCTAAGGATAAAACATGGGCAAATGTGTGCACATAGCAGATAACTACAGAGGTAACTTCCGTCCAGTCCAACAATAATTTACTAACAAATACAAACTCTACCAGAAATGTTGGAGATCTCTCCTTCTGGACATGAGACGCACTCATAGCAGCATTTATGAATTGTAGATCCAAACGTTTTTCTGTTGCCAGGTAAACAGGGATCTGAGCATCGAGATACCGGAACCTGAAATCACATATTATTATTATTATTATTATTTTGTAAATATCCATCACATCTCATTAGTCTATACAAACTAAATGTTACACATAAGGACGAGGTTCGTGTTTTTCTCTACCATGGGTTCAAGGTGAATTCTGCAGGTTTGAAATCCATTCGGGGGCAATATTTTGGGGGTTTTCATTCATATTAGGTGTTTTTTTTTTCTTAATTAGAAAAGGTTTTATTGAAAAAAATAACAAGTTCCAGTGTGCATACCTACATTGCAGATGCCTTCTGGTATCAAACTTTGTATTACATTATATGTGTCACATTTTCCCAGTTCTCCCCACAAGTCAGTCGGTGTTTACTACCACATGCTTTTATCTTGTCATCCTAGCCTGCTGGACATTGAAGAATTCTTGACATAAGCATTGGGCTTTTTCCTGGTGTGTCCAACCAAGGGGCCCATAACTTCTCAATTTTAGGTGTTCATTCGTCTGAATTGTATAGCGGCCTCTATTTTAGGTTAAATTGTTCTTTTATTTCAAGGCTATCCTTTTAAAAATGGAGGATTTTGGTTTCAGGGTTGGTGTTTTGGGTTTTTCTGAATTTCTTTTGTTATTTTTGTATTTGTAGATGTGTTGATAGGGCTTTACGTTTAGGGGGCTTAAAGCACAACATTCACTTTTGTATTACATGATCTGTACTTGAAGCTGCCTTTTGTTCATGGCACATTGTTAGAATGAAATAAAAAGTAAATACAAGAATAGTGTGAAGCTAAACCACCTCACAGTATACAGCATGCCTCACATTTACATCATCGCCATTTCCCTATTTAAAATAAAAGTTAGGAATACACCAATTAGGCATATTCTTCCTGATAAAATTATCCTGCTGTATGCTCTGCAGCATCTTAAAGTGGTTCTAAAGTCTTAAAGTGGATGTAAACTCGATTCATGAAATTTGAGCTGGGCACATTTATCTGTAGTGTTTACTTATGTGTCTCCAAAGTCCTAAGTCCTGTGTGTTTATGCTGCTCCATTCTTCTGTTATCAGTATGATAACTTCTGACAAGCTTTCGGAGACGGGAGATAAAAGCAGCCTGGACTTTGTGTCGTGGGAGGTTGCTATAAATAGATTAGCAGACAGCTTGACTTGTAAAAGCAGAGCTCTGCAAGCATTTTCCTTCTTCTGCCAACGCATCTTCCTTCTTCTGCCAATGTGGAGGGGGGTGTGTGCCTTTCCTCCAATCAGCTGTCACACAGAGTATGTCAGAATGACACTCCTACTGCTGAATGAGGAAGTGAAAATTCTTGCCCAATGTAAGTATTCTAAAGAATATAGCAAGATGAAGACAGCAGATATACATGTAAAACTTACACAGGGATGAAACAAATCACCCTACATATCATCTGAGGCAGCTCACTTCCCTGGGAATATGTTTTTTTTAAAGGTTTTTCACCTTAATGTATTCAATGCATTAATTTGGAAAACTTTCTGTGCTGCACAACCCCCTCCCCCCAGCTCCCCCCTAATTCCTACCTGAGCCTGAACCAATCTATCAATAGGGATGAGAGCAGTGGCTCTTGTCTCTGTCCCCCTCCTCCCTGGGAAGATTGTGTAAACGTTTGAGGTGATTTATCTTAAGTGGTGAAGTGGTGCATGCGATTTCCAGGAAACGTGCGACTCAAGACAGTTTTTAAGGGCATGGCAGCCATTTTTATTTAAAGGAAAAGAAAAGTAAAAATAAACAGTAATCTTCCCTCATAGGGGGTTCCATCATCATTGTATAAATGGACACTTCAGCCTGCTGGCTTACTCACTGTCAGCTTCATGCTGTTCGGTGAAACAAACTTTAGTCATCCCTCACAGCTAGTAAATGGTAGTCAGCCCTCTGGGCTAATGAACAATAGTGAGCCCTCCTGGCTGGTAAGTGCAGCTCTCCTGCTTAGGCCTTCTGCTTCAGGCCTTGGTCTGTCTCCCACAGACCCGATGCTTAGCCTGTCAGTGAGTAGATTTACAGACTACATCTCCCTCCTGCAAACATGCATGTTCTGGTTGCCCCCCATGCAGCCTCTGACTCCTGCAGAGGAATGGGAGTCCACATGACTCCCATGCACAGACCTCCTGTGTGTTGGCTGGGGCTTATAGCCAGGTCACAACGAAATAGCCCAGCACACAGATGTGCAATCAGTGTGCCTGTCTCTCCAAAATCTGGTATAAACCAGCCATCTGCCAGGTAACACAGGGTCCCACTTCCACAATCAATAGTAGAGGTAACCATTGGTGCCCGCAGAAACTCAAAGCATCCATGTTCTAACCAGCAGACCTGCGCAGGCAAGATTGCACTGAACCGGTGGCCTCAGAAGCCATCTCAGCTACTCTCCTAACATCACAGTCTTTTGCATCCATGAATCCACAAGATAAATCAATGGAATTCCAGATTACACCTGACAGTAGGGTTAAACGAACCCGGACTGTAAAGTTCGGGTCCGTGCCCAGAACCCGATCCCGGACATTTCAAAAAAAGTCTGGGATCGGGTTCGGTATTTGGGTATTTTTTGGCGCCTGTTGAATAGCTGCAGGGCAGTCAATCAACAAGCATTTCACTTGTTTGCCCTTGGCATGGCTGTGATTGGCCAGTGCATCATGTGACCCAGCCTTGATATGAGCTGGAATCACGTAGCGCTGCATGTCACATGCTCTCAGGCTAGTGTGGGGAGAGGATGCCGCCACCGCTGTGAGGGAGAGATTAGCATTCTACTATCATCTCATCCTCCATTAGAGACAGGTTCCTGGCGGTGCTGTGAGGGAAAGATTAGCGTTCTAAAATCATCTGATACTGGAATAGGGACAGGTTCATGGTGCTATGAGGGAAAGATTAGTGTTCTAATATCATCTCACCCTGCATTAGAGACAGGTTCCTGGCAGTGCTGTGAGGGAAAGATTATCGTTCTAAAATCATCTGATACTGCATTAGGTACAGGTTCTTGGCGCTGTGAGGGAAAGATTAGCATTCTAATATCATCTAATACTGCATTAGGGACAGGTTCCTGGTGCTGTGAGGGAAAGATTAGCGTTCTAATATCACCTCATAATGCATTAGGGAGAGGTTCCTGTCGGTGTTGAGAGGGACAGATTATCATTCTAAAATCATCTCATACTGCAGTAGGGAGAGGTTCCTGTAGGTGCTGTGAGGGACAGATTATCGTTCTAAAATCATCTCATACTGCAGTAGGGAAAGGTTCCTGTAGGTGCTGTGAGGGACAGATTATCGTTCTAAAATCATCTCATACTGGTGTAGGGAGAGGTTCCTGTCGGTGCTGTGAGGGACAGATTATTGTTCTAAAATCATCTCATACTGCAGGAGGGACAGGTTCATGTCGGTGCTGTGAGTTACAGATTAGCGTTCTAAAATCATCTCATACTGCAGTAGGGACAGGTTCGTGTTGGTGCTGTGAGGGACAGATTAGCGTTCGAAAATCATCTCATACTGCAGTAGGGACAGGTTCGTGTTGGTGCTGTGAGGGACAGATTAGCGTTCTAAAATCATCTCATACTGGTGTAGGGAGAGGTGCCTGTCAGTGCTGTGAGGGACAGATTATCATTCTAAAATCATCTCATACTGCAGTAGGGACAGGTTCCTGTTTGTGCTGTGAGGGTCCGATTATCGTTCTGAAATCATCTCATACTGCAATAGTGACAGTTTCCTCTTGGTGCTGTGAGGGACAGATTAGTGTTTTAAAATCACCTCATACTGAAGTAGGGAGAGGTTCCTGTCAGTGCTGTGAGGGACAGATTATCTTTCTAAGATCATCTCATACTGGAGTAGGGAGAGGTTCCTGTCGGTGCTGTGAGGGACAGATTAGCGTTCTAAAATCATCTCATACTGGTGTAGGGTGAGGTTTCTGTTGGTGCTGTGGGGGACAGATTATCATTCTAAAATCATCTCATACTGCAGTAAGGATAGGTTCCTGGCGGTGCTGTGAGGGACAGATTATCGTTCTAAAATCATCTCATACTGGTGTAGGGAGAGGTTCCTGTCGGTGCTGTGAGGGACAGATTATTGTTCTAAAATCATCTCATACTGCAGGAGGGACAGGTTCATGTCGGTGCTGTGAGTTACAGATTAGCGTTCTAAAATCATCTCATACTGCAGTAGGGACAGGTTCGTGTTGGTGCTGTGAGGGACAGATTAGCGTTCGAAAATCATCTCATACTGCAGTAGGGAAAGGTTCCTCTCGGTGTTGTGAGGGACAGATTATCGTTCTAAAATCATCTCATACTGCAGTAGGGACAGATTTCTGTTGGTGCTGTAAGGGTCAGATTATCGTTCTAAAATAATCTCATACTGCAGTGGGGACAGGTTCTTTTCTATTTTTATTTTTTGCTTTTTGTTTTTCATATTTCAATATATTTTCTCATTTTTTATATATTTGTGTCAATTGGGAGGTTTTTACATGGATGTATGGTAATAACGCTTGATATATATTCTTTTGTGTTCTTCGTGTCGGTGCTGTGCGGGACAGATTAGCGTTCAAAAACATCTCATACTGCAGTAGGGACAGGTTCATGTCAGTGCTGTGAGGGACAGATTAGCGTTCTAAAATCATCTCATACTGGTGTAGGGAGAGGTTTTTGTTAGTGCTGTGAGGGACAGATTATCGTTCTAAAATCATCTCATACTGCAGTAGGGACAGGTTCCTGTCGGTGCTGTGAGGGACAGATTATAGTTCTAAAATCATCTCATACTGCAGTAGGGACAGGTTTATGTCGGTGCAGTGATGGACAGATTAGTATTCTAAAATAATCTCATACTGGTGTCGGAAAAGGTTCCTGTCGATGCTGTTAAGGACAGATTATCATTCTAAAATCATGTGAGGGACAGATTATTGTTCTAAAATCATCTCATACTCCAGTAGCGACAGGTTCCTGGCGGTGCTGTGAGGGACAGATTATCGTTCTAAAATCATCTAATACTGGAGTAGGAAGAGGTTCCTGTCAGTGCTGTGAGGGACAGAATATTGTTCTAAAATCATCTCATACTGCAATAGGGACAGGTTCCTGTAGGTGCTGTGAGGGACAGATTAGCGTTCTAAAATCATAACATACTGGTATAAGAAGAGGTTCCTGTCAGTGCTGTGTTTGACAGATTATTGTTCTAAAATCATCTCATACTGCAGTAGGGACAGGTACCTGTTGGTGCTGTGAGGGTCATATTATCGTTGTAAAATAATCTCATACTGCAGTAGGGGCAGGTACCTGTCGATGCTGTGAGGGACAGATCATTGTTCTAAAATCATCTCATACTGGAGTAGGGAGAGGTTCCTGTCGGTGCTGTGAGGGACAGCTTATCATTCTAAAATCATCTCATGCTGCAGTAGGGACAGGTTCCTGTCGGTGCTGTGAGGGACAGACTATCGTTCTAAAATCATCTCATACTGGTGTAAGGACAGGTTCCTGTCGGTGCTGTGGGGGACAGATTATTTTTCTAAAATCATCTCATACTGCAGTAGGGACAGGTTCGTGTTGGTGCTGTGAAGGACAGATTAGCGTTCTAAAATCATCTCATACTGGTGTAGGGAGAGGTTCCTGTCGGTGCTGTGAGGGACAGATTATCATTCTAAAATCATCTCATACTGCAGTAGGGACAGGTTCCTGTTTGTGCTGTGAGGGTCCGATTACCGTTCTAAAATCATCTCATACTGCAATAGGGACAGGTTCCTGTCGGTGCTGTGAGGGATAGATCATCATTCTAAAATCATCTCATACTGCAGTAATGACAGTTTCCTCTTGGTGCTGTGAGGGACAGATTAGTGTTTTAAAATCACCTCATACTGGAGTAGGGAGAGGTTCCTGTCAGTGCTGTGAGGGACAGATTAACTTTCTAAGATCATCTCATACTGCAGTAGGGACAGGTTCCTGTTGGTGCTGTGAGGAACACATTATAGTTCTAAAATCATATCATACTGGAGTAGGGAGAGGTTCCTGTCGGTGCTGTGAGGGACAGATTATGGTTCTAAAATCATCTCATACTGCAGTAGTGACAGGTTCCTTTCCATGCTGTGAGGGACAGATTAACTTTCTAAGATCATCTCATACTGCAGTAGGGACAGGTTCCTGTTGGTGCTGTGAGGAATACATTATAGTTCTAAAATCATCTCATACTGGAGTAGGGAGAGGTTCCTGTCAGTGCTGTGAGGGACAGATTAACTTATTAAGATCATCTCATACTGCAGTAGGGACAGGTTCCTGTTGGTGCTGTGAGGAACACATTATAGTTCTAAAATCATCTCATACTGGAGTAGGAAGAGGCTCCTGTCGGTGCAGTGAGGGACAGATTAGCATTCTAAAATCATCTCATACTGGTATAGGAAAAGTTTCCTGATGGTGCTGTTAAGGACAGATTATCATTCTAAAATCATCTCATACTGCAGTAGTGACAGGTTCCTGGCGGTGCTGTGAGGGACAGATTAGTGTTCTAAAATCATCTCATACTGGTGTAGGAAGAGGTTCCTGTCGGTGCTGTGAGGGACAGATTATCGTTCTAAAATCATCTCATACTGCAGTAGGGACAGGTTCCTGTCAGTGCTGTGAGGGACAGATTATCGTTCTAAAAACATCTCATACTGCAGTAGGGATAGGTTCCTGGCGGTGCTGAGAGGGACAGATTATCGCTCTAAAATCATCTCATACTGCAGTAGGGAGAGGTTCCTGTCGGTGCTGTGAGGGACAAATTATTGTTCTAAAATCATCTCATACTGCAGTAGGGACAGGTTCCTTTCGGTGCTGTGAGGGACAGATTAGCATTCTAAAATCATCTCATACTGCAGTATGGACAGGTTTCTGTTGGTGCTGTAAGGGTCAGATTATCGTTCTAAAATAATCTCATACTGCAGTGGGGACAGGTTCTTTTCTCTTTTTATTTTTTGCTTTTTGTTTTTCATATTTCAATATATTTTCTCATTTTTTTATATATTTGTGTCAATTGGGAGGTTTTTACATGGATGTATGGTAATAACGCTTGATATATATTCTTCTGTGTTCTTCGTGTCGGTGCTGTGCGGGACAGATTAGCGTTCAAAAACATCTCATACTGCAGTAGGGACAGGTTCCTGTCGGTGCTGTGAGGGACAGATTAGCGTTCTAAAATCATCTCATACTGCTGTAGGGAGAGGTTTCTGTTAGTGCTGTGAGGGACAGATTATCGTTCTAAAATCATCTCATACTGAAGTAGGGACAGGTTCCTGTCGGTGCTGTGAGGGACAGATTGTAGTTCTAAAATCATCTCATACTGCAGTAGGGACAGGTTCATGTCGGTGCAGTGATGGACAGATTAGCATTCTAAAATCATCTCATACTGGTGTCGGAAAAGGTTCCTGTCGGTGCTGTTAAGGACAGATTATCATTCTAAAATCATGTGAGGGACAGATTATTGTTCTAAAATTATCTCATACTGCAGTAGCGACAGGTTCCTGGCGATGCTGTGAGGGACAGATTATCGTTCTACAATCATCTAATACTGGAGTAGGAAGAAGTTCCTGTCGGTGCTGTGAGGGACAGATTATTGTTCTAAAATCATCTCATACTGCAATAGGGACAGGTTCCAGGCGGTGCTGTGAGGGACAGATTAGCGTTCTAAAATCATAACATACTGGTATAGGAAGAGGTTCCTGTCAGTGCTGTGTTTGACAGATTATTGTTCTAAAATCATCTCATACTGCAGTAGGGAAAGGTTCCTGTTGGTGCTGTGAGGGTCATATTATCGTTGTAAAATAATCTCATACTGCAGTAGGGACAGGTTCCTGTCGATGCTGTGAGGGACAGATCATTGTTCTAAAATCATCTCATACTGGAGTAGGGAGAGGTTCCTGTCGGTGCTGTGAGGGACAGATTATCATTCTAAAATCATCTCATGCTGCAGTAGGGACAGGTTCCTGTCGGTGCTGTGAGGGACAGATTATCGTTCTAAAATCATCTCATACTGGTTTAAGGAGAGGTTCCTGTCGGTGCTGTGGGGGACAGATTATTGTTCTAAAATCATCTCATACTGCAGTAGGGACAGGTTCGTGTTGGTGCTGTGAGGGACAGATTAGCGTTCTAAAATCATCTCATACTGGTGTAGGGAGAGGTTCCTGTCGGTGCTGTGAGGGACAGATTATCATTCTAAAATCATCTCATACTGCAGTAGGGACAGGTTCCTGTTTGTGCTGTGAGGGTCCGATTATCGTTCTAAAATCATCTCATACCGCAATAGGGACAGGTTCCTGTCGGTGCTGTGAGGGATAGATCATCATTCTAAAATCATCTCATACTGCAGTAATGACAGTTTCCTCTTGGTGCTGTGAGGGACAGTTTAGTGTTCTAAAATCACCTCATACTGGAGTAGGGAAAGGTTCCTGTCGGTGCTGTGAGGGACCGATTATTATTCTAAAATCATCTCATACTGCAATAGGGACAGGTTCCTGTAGGTGCTGTGAAGGACAGATTAGCTTTCTAAAATCATCTCATACTGCAGCAGGGACAGGTTCCAGGCGGTGCTGTGAGGGACAGATTAGCGTTCTAAAATCATAACATACTGGTATAGGAAGAGGTTCCTGTCAGTGCTGTGTTTGACAGATTATTGTTCTAAAATCATCTCATACTGCAGTAGGGACAGGTTCCTGTTGGTGCTGTGAGGGTCATATTATCGTTATAAAATAATCTCATACTGCAGTAGGGACAGGTTCGAGTCGATGCTGTGAGGGACAGATCATCGTTCTAAAATCATCTCATACTGGAGTAGGGAGAGGTTCCTGTCGGTGCTGTGAGGGACAGATTATCATTCTAAAATCATCTCATGCTGCAGTAGGGACAGGTTCCTGTCGGTGCTGTGAGGGACAGATTATCGTTATAAAATCATCTCATACTGGTGTAAGGAGAGGTTCCTGTCAGTGCTGTGGGGGACAGATTATTGTTCTAAAATCATCTCATACTGCAGTAGGGACAGGTTCGTGTTGGTGCTGTGAGGGACAGATTAGCGTTCTAAAATCATCTCATACTGGAGTAGGGAGAGGTTCCTGTTGGTGCTGTGAGGGACAGATTATTGTTCTAAAATCATCTCATACTGCAGTAGGGACAGGTTCCTGTCGGTGCTGCGAGGGACAGATTATCGTTCTAATATCATCTCATACTGCAGTAGGGACAGGTTCCTGTCGGTGTTATGAGGGACAGATTAGCGTTCTAAAATCATCTCATACTGGTGTAGGGAGAGGTTCCTGTCGGTGCTGTGAGGGACAGATTATCATTCTAAAATCATCTCATACTGCAGTAGGAACAGGTTCCTGTTTGTGCTGTGAGGTTCCGATTATCGTTCTAAAATCATCTCATACTGCAATAGGGACAGGTTCCTGTCGGTGCTGTGAGGGATAGATCATCATTCTAAAATCATCTCATACTGCAGTAATGACAGGTTCCTTTCCATGCTGTGAGGGACAGATTATCGTTCTAAAATCATCTCATACTGGAGTAGGAAGAGGCTCCTGTCGGTGCAGTGAGGGCCAGATTAGCGTTCTAAAATCATCTCATACTGGTATAGGAAAAGTTTCCTGATGGTGCTGTTAAGGACAGATTATCATTCTAAAATCATCTCATACTGCAGTAGTGACAGGTTCCTGGCGGTGCTGTGAGGGACAGATTAGTGTTCTAAAATCATCTCATACTGGTGTAGGAAGAGGTTCCTGTCGGTGCTGTGAGGGACAGATTATCATTCTAAAATCATCTCATACTGCAGTAGGGACAGGTTCCTGTCGGTGCTGTGAGGGACACATTATTGTTCTAAAATCATCTCATACTGCAGTAGGGACTGGTTCCTTTCGGTGCTGTGAGGGACAGATTAGCATTCTAAAATCATAAAAATGGTGAGGCCAAAACAAGTACAAGCGCTAGTAGATTGGGTGGCTGACAATGCCTCCAGTTCCTTCACATTGTCGCCCACCCGGTCCCTTGATAAAAGCTCAGAGTTGGCACCTGAACCCCATGGCCATCTGTCTTTCACCTCTGCCCCTTGTAAATTAGCCAAGCAGTCTGAGCCCCAAGTCATGAAGCAGTCTCTTATGCTTTTTGATGACTCTGCTGGTGTGCTTTCCATGGGCCATCCACATAGCCCTGCCCCAGAAGTAGAAGACATTGAGTGCACCGATGCCCAACCACTTTTGTTTCAGGATGAGGACATGGAAACACCACCGCATCATGTCTCTGATGATGACGAAACATAGGTGCCAACTGCTGTGGCTTTCTACAGTGTACAGACTGACAAGGGGGGCAGTGGTGAAGGGTGGGTGGAAGATGATGTGGAGGATGATGAGGTCCTAAACCCCACATGAAATGAAGGTCATGCGAGTGACGTGTGCAGTTTTGGAGGAAGAAGTGGTGGCCGTACAGACGTACCAAGCACAGCAAAAGAGGAAGCAGGTTGCAAAAGCAGAGCTACCGTCCCCTAGACAGTATGCCTGCTACTACCACCGCACCCAGGGACCTAGCACACCAAAGGCAGCTCAAAGGCATTCCCCAGCGTGGCAGTTCTTCAGACAATGAGCTGACGACAAGACACAAGTGGTTTGCACGCTGTGCAATCAGAGCCTTAAGCGAGGCATAAATGTTCTAAACCTGAGCACAACCTTCATGACCAGGCATCTACATGCAAAGCACAAGCTGCAGTGGTATAAGCACCTCAAAATCCAAGAAAGGTCTCGGCCTCCTCCTGCTTCCTCTTCTGCTGCTGCCTCGGCCTCTTTCTCCACCATTACAGTGCCAGTGTCACCTGCCACCCAGCAAACAGACGATGTAACAGCAACGCCACCATGTCCGCCACCGTCCCCAAGCATTTCCACACGGTCCCATGGAAGTTTACAGCTCTCCATCTCCCAAACACTGGAGAGAAAGAGGAAGTACCCCGTACCCACCTGCGATCCCTGGCCCTGAATGCCAGCATTTCAAAATTCCTGGCCTTTGAAGTGATGTAATTCCGTCTGGACAAGGACAGTTTTAAAAACCTGATGGCGGTGCCTGTCCCACAGTATGTGGTTTCCAGCCGCCACTACTTTTCCATGCGAGCCATCCTTTCCCTGCACAAACAAGTCGGGGACAAGATCAAGTGTGCACTGTGCAACGCCATCTGTGGCAAGGTCCACATAACCACTGATACGTGGACCAGTAAGCACGGGCAGGGACGCTATATCTCGCTAACTGCATACTGGGCAAATGTAGTGGCGGGTGGGCCTGAGGCGGCTAGCCATTTGGCGCATGTCCTTCCGCCACCGAGGATTGCAGGGCATTTCTATTTTTCTCCTGTTGTCTCCTCCTCCACTTCCTCCTCCTCTACCACCCCCTCATCTGGTCAGCGTAACACCTTCACCAACAACTTTAGCACATCCAGGGGGAAATGACTGCAGGCTGTTTTAAAACTGATATGTTTGGGGGATAAACCCCACACTGCGCTGCAGCTGTGGACGGGCATTGAAAAACAGACCAATGAGTGGTTGTTGCCACTGACCCTTAAGCCCGGCCTGGTGGTGTGCGATAATGGGCAAAATCTCGTAGCAGCTCTGGGCTTAGCCGGTTTGACGCACATCCCATGCCTGGCGCATGTGCTGAATTTGGTGTTGCAGAAATTTCTAAAAAACGACCCGGATATGTCAGAGCTGCTGCAGAAAGTGCGGGCCAACTGTGCACGCTTTCGGCATTCTCACCCTGCTGCTGCTCGTCTGTCTGCGCTGCAGCAAAACTTCGGCCTTCCCACTCACCGCCTCCTATGCGACGTGCCCATAAGGTGGAACTCCACCTTGCACATGCGGGAGAGATTGTGCGAGCAGCAGCAGGCAATAGTGGAGTTTCAGCTGCAGCACACACGGGTCAGTCGCTCTGCAGAACAGCACCACTTCATCACCAACGAGTGGGCCTCCATGCGAGACCTGTGTACCATACTGCAGTGTTTTTGAGTACTCCACCAACATGGCCAGTGCCGATGACGCTGTTCTCAGCGTTACTATCCCACTTCTATGTCTCCTTGAAAAAACACTTTGGGCAATGATGGAAGAGGATGTGGCACAGGAGAAGGAGAAAGAGGGGTAATTTCCACGGTTATCAGGCCAGTCATTCACAAGTGGCTCGGAAGGTGGGTTCCTGCACCAGCATAGGCCAGGTAAAAAATCTTTAAGCCAGGGCACAGTTCTGGAGGATGAGGAGGGCAAGGATGATGATGATGAGGAGGAGGAACCGTGTTCACAGCAGGGTGGCACCCAACGCAGCCCGTGGGCATCACTGGAGCGTGGCTGGGGGGATGCGGATGACACAGATGATACACCTCCCACAGAGGACAGCTTGTCTTTGCCTCTGGGCAGCCTGGCACACATGAGCAACCACATGCTGCAGTGCCTGCTCAATGACAGCCGAGTTGCACACCTTTTAAATTGTGCTGATTACTGGGTGGCCACCCTGCTGGATCCCCATAACAAGGACAACGTGCCCTCCTTAATTCCCTCACTAGAGTGTGATCGGAAGACTACAAGCACGTGCTGAGGGCATTCCCAAATGACACCGGGGGCTCAGTGGAAGCACAAGTCAAAGGCAGAGGAGGAGGAAGAGGTTGCCAACTCAGCTGTGGCACCGCCAGCACCTCAGAAGGCAGGGTTAGCATGGCCGAAATGTGGAAAAGCTTTGTCGGCAGCACGCCACAACAAGCAGCACCACCAGCTGATAGGCAACGTCTTAGCAGGAGGCAGCATTTCAACAACATGGTGGAACAGTATGTGTGCACACGCCTACATGTACCGACTGATGGGTCTGCCCCATTCAACTTCTGGGTCTCCAAATTGGGCACATTGCCTGAGCTTGCCCTTTATGCCTTGGTGGTGCTGGCCTGCCCTGCAGCCATTGTATTGTCTGAACATGTGTTTAGCACGGCAGGGGGCATTATCACAGCCAAACGCAGCCGCCTGTCCACAGCCAATGTGGGCAAGCTAACATTTATTAAAATGAACCAGGCATGGATCCCACAAGACTTGTCTGTACCTTGTGCAGAATATACATTTAGACCAGCCTCACACAGCCATTGGTATGCTTAAGTGAACTTATTCTTTTTTTGAGGCCTCCTCAACCATCCTTCTCAACATCCACCTCCTCCTCCATTTTTTTTTATGTGATTTTTAGTTATTTCCCTATCCCCATTTGTTTGCAGGGCACTTGTCCTACTCTTACCCCCATTTTGCTTCCTTTTTTGGGTCACTATTGACTTCAATGGGGTTCGGGTCAAGTTCGGTGCCGAACTCTAACTTCTTCACGAAGTTCGGCCGAACCCGACGAACCCGAACATCCAGGTGTCCACTCAACTCTACCTTACAGCTCTTCTGCATCTCCTCCAGGCACTCCTGTCACCAGCAGCTCAGATAAAGCAAGGATGCGCATACATTCTCTCTTGACTAACATCCATGAGGCGAGCCATCCTTATATCTTGCATGGGTTCCAAGGGGCACAATCTGATGCCATAGCCTTTTTCCTACTAACAATCAACCAGTGTTGGTCACTACACTCAAGGATATGTTAATGTCCCTTAGATGCAGTCAGATGTGCTTTCTCTCGTGCAGCAGTTTAATCATGATATCACCTCCTTAGTGGACAGAGTGATATACATGGAAATAAAAATGGGGGACTATGCATCCACTGTAAATTATCTTATTGATGTTCATGATACACAATTTGAGGAACATAACTGGATCAAAGACAAGTTGGCAGATCTATAAAATAGGTCACGCTGGAATAATATAAAAATCCGGGGGATATCTGAAGCTGTGCAGGCTCCTGAACTATCCACCCGATCAAAGCAATTCTGCTGGAGCTTACAAATATTGAGCTGGTCATTGATTGCATTCCCAGGCTCCCCAAACCTCAAAACCTGCCTGACTCCATACCCAGGGATGTTACCCTGCGCATCAACTTCTATAATGGCAAAAACCAAATTATGCAGAAATCTATAACCACAGGGACTCTACCTGAACCCTATTCTCATCTACAACTGTTTGCCGACTTATCGCCGCATACATTACAACGTCACAGGAAACTGAATATATTAGCGAAAGTCCTGCAAAATCACAAAGTCCCATATCAATGGGTCAACCCTGTGAAGATGATTATGTACCAAGGATCCAAGCACACAGTATCCTCCCTACAGGAGGACCTACATTAGCCAGGATTCTCTGGGAGCAATGAGAGCAAGGAAGACAGAGTACATCAGTACACCTAGGGATTCACAAGGGGAGTTACTGTCATATATAGCAAGCTTTCAATAGTTGGCACTGTGCTTAACCCTTTATCCCTGTCCTGGGAGATCTTCAGAGCAGCCAGGAGGGCTTGTAGTGTCTGCAGGCTGTGGAGCTGGGAAGCAGTTCTACAGGGGATAGGAGATACTTCTGCATGCAGTTTGCAACAATCTGTGCTAACTTTCAAAGGGGTTCAAGAGTCCCTAGTCCATAAAGGGCTTTTGCTACTGATCCATAAAGATGGACCATATCCAGGGAGTAGTGTTGGGCAAACGATTTGGTCCGAGCAAAAGTTTGGCCCGAAGATCGCCTGTTGCCCGTTCAGTGAACACCCAAATTTTCGGGGGGGGGGGGGCTCAGCAGGATGTTCACCCATCGAGCACCTCGTAGTTCCATGCCACACTATAAAATGTTCCTTCCCATAGGAAGTAGTGGCAGGGTGTTGGAGAGGAGATAGATGGAGCAGGGCTCAGTTTGCTACTAGTGAGTTAGTGTGTTCACTTATTGTAACTCTGAGTGTAGAGTTTTAGTGTAGTGTTAGTAGTGTGTGAGTTAGTGTAGTGCAGTGTTTAACACTATTGCTGGGTGTTTGAGAATCAACGCCACCACATTCCTTGTAAATCGAAGGATGTAGAAAAAAGGAGAAAAGGGAATTTTAAAGGTGCCACAATCACATATTGATATAAAAAATATCCAACATGTATTAAAAACATTTAAAAACCACAAATTTAATTAAAAAAATCTTTACAGATGAGATGCAGTAACTTAAGCTTGACATGCTACTCCAGACTATTGCTTCTTCAAGAGACATGTGTAGATACTGCATACATAATCACTATAATTTAGAAAACATTACATTAGTCAAGAGACCAAAAAATTGAGATTTCATACAATTTCATATCAAATCATTATAGAATTTATAATGCTCGTACTCATTATTTTTAAAGGTGCTTACATTAATAGGTCATCTGGGGGACTCTATCTTCTGAATATATACTCAAAGCTTGTTATAAGGACAGAGGTAATACATCACACACCAATCAGAATTATTTCAGGGGGATATCAGCAGACCATGTGGGAGAATACAAGCCAGGAAAATACCTGCCTGGGAGAGGATATATGATAATTTAATGGTTACTGGTGCCAGGTAAAAATACAATAAAGAATGCTAAATAAAAAATTAATAATAAACCCACTGTCATGCATACCTACCCTCTTTACTACGGGAATGGGGGAGAAATAACAATAAACAGATCAATGAATCCTACAATTCCCATATCCTCAATTGTTTGCTACGCCGGTCAGAGTCTGATCCTAACCTGTCTAAGATACTGGGGGGGGGGGGGGGTGTCATAATGCCCTGATACAGGCACTATGAAATATACAAAAAGAGAGAAACAACTTTAGTCACTGAATACACCTGATGAAAAGTCATTGTGACAGGAGAAAGCTCATAGTGGACATTAAAACCATTGACCTTTCTTGAGGCAATTGAGGCTACAGCTTCCCCAATGAAATATAAGGAAATCACAAGCATAGGAAGCAGATCAAAAAAACTGTGCCAGCCAGTGAAACAAGAATCAGCGGAATGAACCACTGACCTACCCCACCAAGTGGCAATCTGGGCATCCTATGGTCGCCCATCCCCTCCAGAAACACAGGTTTAAAGTGTGTGCACCATTTAGTGGTACTCAAGAACTCAAACTAAAAGACAACAAGAACCATCAATTGAGACACCCCCAAAGGACCTTTACAATTAAATGTGCACCAAAAAAGATCAAACGCATATTTCATTGCAATAAAACATACTTATCAAACAGAAAATTAAGCCAAGCTTCAAAAATTCATTGTACCAACCAAATTCCATTTTTTTTTATTAAAAAGGCTTGAAGCTTATAGACTCATTGAATCCAGGAAATTTGGTGGCAGCTAATGTATATATCCACTTGGTTTCCTGTTGCAGAAATAGCTTGTCTATATCACCCACTCTTTCATGTTTTGGAATATGTTCAAGGGTAAAGAATTTCATTATGGATGATTGAAAACCATGGTAGAGACCAGTGTGTCTGGTTATAGGAGTTTCTCTCCTTTTTTGGAGATTAAGAACACACAGTCCCTAATTCTGTAAAAATAGAGTTTTGTTTTTTCCAACTCAAAAGGTGCCACAATCACATGCCATATAATAAACTATACCCACTATCTGTCAATCAGCATGGAAAGTGCGGCCATTGGGTAACATTAAGGCCTCATGCACACAGGACGTTTTTTCACTGTTTTACAGGAGCTGTTTTTATCTGCAGACGTTTTTTTCTACAGTCAATAAACCCTCCATCATGTTGTCCTATGTGTTCATGCACACATAGGCCCTGATTTACTATACCTCCCAAATCTACTCCAGCAGTGCCTTAAAATAATTCCCAGTTAACCACTTCAGCCCCGGAAGGATTTCCAGCTTTAGGACCGAAGCCCTTTTTGTGATTCAGCGCTGCGTCACTTTAACTGACAATTGCGCGGTCGTGCGACATTGTACCCAAACGAAATTTGCGTCCTTTTTTTCCCACAAATAGAGCTTTCTTTTGGTGGTATTTGATCACCACTGCGTCATTTCTGATCGCCGCTATAAACAAAAGAAGAGCAACAATTTTGCAAAAAAACCCAAATTTTTTTCTTTTTCCTAAAATACAAATCCAAAAAAAAATATAAAAAAACATTTTTTTCACCGTTTTTGGCTGATTTATATTCTTCCTCATATTTGCGATAAAAAAATCGCAATCGACGTTTATTGATTGGTTTGCGCAAAAGTGGCCGCGTTTACGGATGATGAGAATTCATTTTTGGGGTT
>BLSH010353764.1:87010-98019 GCA_018402905.1 Glandirana rugosa | reverse complement strand
TGGACCCCCCTGACCTCCATTCCTATGGGGATCTGAGGTGTGGACCCCTCACCTCCATTCCTATGGGGATCTGAGGTGTGACCCCCTCACCTCCATTCCTATGGGGATCTGAGGTGTGGACCCCTTCACCTCCATTCCTATGGGGATCTGAGGTGTGACCCCCTCACCTCCATTCCTATGGGGATCTGAGGTGTGGACCCCTTCACCTCCATTCCTATGGGGATCTCAGGGGCGACGCCTCGCCTCCATTCCTATGGGGATCTCAGGGGTGACGCCTCGCCTCCATTCCTATGGGGATCTCAGGGGTGACGCCTCACCTCCATTCCTATGGGGATCCTGGTATTGGCAGTGGGGGAGGGGGAGTGTAGGAGATTCTTCATCGATTGTCCTGGGTTTTAAACTCTACTCTCTGAATGATTGGAACTTCTGCTTCTATCGATGTTCATGCATTGCTCCACCATGCAAGTCACTTTACCAAAAATCCCTGAAAAGTAGAGCCTACCCCTACCTTACCCCTTGTACCCCCCCACAACTTCCACCTGCAGCGTCTAGATGAAGGGGTCTCCAGACTGTGGCCCTCCAGTTCAGGGACTACAGTTCCCATCGTGTCAGTCAGTTTTGCAATGCCTCATGGGACTTGTAGTTCTACAACAGCTGGAGGGCCGTAGTTTTGAGATCCTGGGAACAATGAGGATCCCAAGAAGGAGCCCCCTACGCGTTGCGTCCCTCAGATCTCTCTGGAAGGAGGTGGACTTCATGCTACACAATGTGGGGTGGGGGGGGGCACAGCCTAAGAATAGAGAAGTATTTGGGATCCGCTCATGGGCTTTATTGATTTCTGAAGTATAAATGATCTCCAATGTTGAGATGGTTCGATGCATTTTATCGATTTTCTGTACAAAGCGGTGGTCTGCTGGTTCCGCCATTTAATCCAAATTTCTCCTCCGCAGAATGGAAATCCAAATATCTGGCATCTGTTAAAGAAGTCTTCCAGCCTATCGAAGAGCATGACTGCCACCTGGGGAAGGTTGTGGGCGGGAGATATCCCAGGCTCCGCCCCTTAATGATTAACCAAGACGAACGTCCCACAATCCCATTTTCCGGCACTTTACTTCAGCAGGTGGAGGTGGCCAAGTCCACAGAGCGCTATTCCCCATCCAGCGTCCAGGACCTGTTTGTTGCCGATGGCAGCGGCTTTGTCCCCAAGACTCTGGTGTTGGTGGGGCCTCCTGGAATCGGCAAAACTCTCACCACACAGAGGATCATGCTGGACTGGGCCTCTGGAAACCTCTACGCCGACCACTTTAACTTCGTGTTCTACCTGAGCGGCAGAGAAATAAACAAGATCACCGACGATGTCAATATTGAAGGACTTGTGGCCAAGAGCACCAAGCTGCATTTCCCAGAGAATCTCATCAAGTCGGCTCTCGATGATCCTTCCAAGGTTCTGATTGTTCTTGATGGGTTTGATGAGTTGAGGTGGACCCTGGATGAGGAAGATAACTCCTATGATGACGCCTTCGAGAAGACCAACAAAGAAACCCTTCTAGGATGCCTATTGAGGAAAGAGATCCTTGAGGAGACCACATTGCTCATCACCGCCAGATCCATGTCCCTCAAGAAGATCAAGGACTTCAGTTACTCCGCTTCTTCTGTAGAACTTCTGGGCTTTTCAGAGGGAGATATTGAACAATATTTCCACCATTTCTTCAAGAACAAGGATCAGGCAGAGCAGGCCATCTCGGTGCTGAAAGAAAATGAAGTTCTGTTGGGTTTGAGTTCGGTTCCTTTGACCTGTTGGCTCGTCTGTAGGATACTGAAGGCGGGAATGAAGAATGAGCTTAGCTCAGCAAGCTGTAAAACTCTCACCTCCGTGTATCTCTCTTATCTCCGAAGCCTCCTCAAACCAGGCAGTGCCCAGCCGGTACTCCAGTGTCTGAAGAACCTATGTGCCTTGGCCAATGAAGGGATCCTGGGTCAGAAGAGCTTGTTTGAGGAGGAGGATCTTGGAAGGAATGGACTGACTTTATCAGAGGTAGCTTCTGTTTTCCCAAATGACAGCATTTTCCAAAAGAATGTGGAAGACCCAACCAGCTACAGCTTCGTTCACCTGAGGGTTCAGGAATTCTTTGCTGCTTTGTATTACGTGTTGGGAGAAGATGCCGAGGTTAAAGAGACCAACGGGGTGAGTGGAGATGCATTCCTCCCAAGAGTCTGCAATGGAAAATCCCTGTCTGATCAGTCTGAACATCACCCATACTTGACCTCAACCATACAGTTCCTCTTTGGCCTCCTCAATAATAAGCAGTTAAAGGAGCTTGCAGGTGTCGTTGGGTCTAGCGTTTCTTTGCGAGCCAAATCTGCCATGGAAAAATGGTTTGCGGCCAGGAAACCCTCTGACTTCTATCCTGAAACACTAAGCTGCATCTACGAAGCTCAGGACGAGGCGCTGCGTAGCCAAGCGTTCAGTGCCCAGGACCTGCTGTTCCAGCAGTGGTGTTACAGCTCCTCCATCGAGCATGTTCATTCCCGAGAGATGCTGTATTGTCTGGCAGACCGGGCGAACTTTGGATCCATCTGCCTGGAGGATCAGCTCATACATCCCAAAGACTTGCAATTGCTGGCTCCCTTCTTCCATGGATCTTCAAAGCTGACGTAAGTATTAACCCAAGTTTACCAAAGTAACCTCCGTTCATGATGTCCAAGATATGGAAAATGGGGAATGTCAGTCACACCAATATCTTCCATTTGTGGCCAAGTCTTCATGCTTGATTTTGGCTTTCCTAGTCTGAGACATAATAGACAATAACATCCCTAGAACTTGGCCCCCTTCAGCTGGTTAACCATCAGGCTGAAGGCTCCAGTATGGAAAACCCTTCCAGAATTGTCGTCCACAAACCATTAAGCGCTAGGCCAGTGGTTCTCAACTCCGGTCCTCGGGACCCACTAGCAGGCCAGATTTTAAGTATTCCCTTGGGGGGATGCAGACTAGAATACTGCAATCCCTGATCAGCAACTGATATCACCTGTGATGTATTTCAGTTATCCTGCAAACCTGGCCTGTTAGTGGGTCCCGAGGACCGGAGTTGATAACCACTGCGCTAGGCTATCCTGACCATACCGGTACCCTGGGCATTCTATGGAAGGTCCTCATCTGTATGCTGGACCTAATCTACTATCAGCCAAGGTTTTCAGAGGTTTGTGCTCTGTATTTTGGCTTGAGGAGGTGGGAGAGACGCAGGCTTCACAGCTTGAGCTTGTGGACACAACCACAGGAGGAGGTGTGCACCAGGGTAGGCTGGGTGTCCAGGGGGGGGAAAAGGGAAGCTAGGCATTTGAAGAGATCAGATTGTGTTTTGCCTCTCCATCCATGGTAGACCTCGTTGTCCCAACTGCTTTTTGACCCTTTAAATATTTTAAGGAAGGGTTCCTGGCTTGAAGTGTCCTGTAAAAGATTGTATTTTTCTCTCCTTCAGCTTTACACGGTGCGGCTTTGCTGAGGGCGTTGAGACCGGTGGAAAGGCTTCCTGGATGTCCAACCCAGACAGCAAGATCCAAGAACTGGAGTAAGTTTGTGGCCTCCTTGTCTCTGATCAATCTCTCTGGTGACCTCCTAGGTTTGAACCTCTTGGGGCAGTCATATAAAGTGTCCTTCAGATTTTTAGAAGAGCTCCTTATCCTAACGAAGTTCTTTCATGGGTGGACATGCAGAACTCTTGTATATGTACTGTCCCTCACCAGAAGGTTGGACATTCGACAGTTGCTTCTTTTTCTGGGGTCTGCTGTCTGTTCCCTACTTGGGGCCATTGAGTAAGCTGGGAATATAGGCACCACAAGGTCTTGGGTGGTCTAGGGCAGTGGTTAACAACCTGTCCTTGTACCCCCAACAGGCCATGATTTGGGAATTTCTCTTAGATAAAATGGCCGTCCAAAATACCAAGCCATTGCCTGAAGGCACCAGTGCAAGATAAATGAGAGCCTGCACACATGGCCTGTTGGGGCTACGGGGGGACAGGGTTGAGAACCACTGCTCTAGGGTTCTCCGCTAGGAAGGAAAGGAGCAGAGTTGGTCGTCTTCTGTTCAGAGTTGGACAATTTTTAATCTTCTGCTCTCCCTGCAGGTTCCATGTTTGTGTGGTCACCCCGTCCTTCTTCGAGGATCTCCGTTCTCTTATTTCCTCCAGCCGTTCGCTCACCAAACTTCTCATAAGTCACCACATTCTGGAGGACTCCGCCTTGAAAATCTTGTGCGATGGTCTGCGCCAGCCAGGCTGTACCCTGCGGGAGCTGTCGTAAGTATTGGGACGGTTGTCAACGGACATGGGTGATGCTAAAAGCACATTATTTTTTCAAGCTCCTCCTCCTATTCAATTTGAGGGCCAATCTTCTGCTGATCGATATCAGAAGTCACATCACTTTAACGTTTAAAAAAGGGAAATGTGCTGAGCATTTAGATGGCCGATGAAGTGTCTGGGTGTCCACCCCCGTCACCCAAAGCTGGTCCTCCCTCTACCCTTCTGAGGAGGCTCCACCAGATGGGGCATTTCTTGGTTGGCGTTTTCTCTATTAGTGAGACTGATTACTGATATTGAGGGGTGGTGGGTCAGGTCACTGACAAGGGGTGTTAGTGGTGGGATTGGCTTAGTCATTTGTTTCCAGTTTGTCCCCAGGTGAGATGAGGGTTCCTGGGAATTTTTTTCCTCCGTATCTGGGTGGTGATGGGTGTCTTAATACTTCTGACCTGTCCCTCATTGCTGTGTATTCTCCTCTCCCCGTGTTCTGATGTATTTGTTCCATTCTAATCACACTGGATGCAGATTCCCAATTTCTGATTTTTATCTGCAGGCTGGATGACTGCAACTTGAATGCCACGAGCTGTGAGATCCTCGCCTCCGCCATTAAAGAGAACCGCTCTCTGCACAAGTTGGATCTGTCACTGAATAAAGTTGAAGATGAGGGGATGAGATTTCTATGTGAGGGGCTGAAGGATCCAGACTGTACCCTGCGGGAGCTGAGGTAGGTCCTCCGTCATATTTATAATGGAGGGGTCCGGGCTGTACCCTGTGGGAGCTGAGGTAGGTCCTCCGTCATATTTATAATGGAGGAAGGGGTCTGGGCTGTACCCTGCAGGAGCTGAGGTGGGTCCTCCGTCATATTTATAATGGAGGGGTCCGGGCTGTACCCTGTGGGAGCTGAGGTAGGTCCTCCGTCATATTTATAATGGAGGGAGGGGTCTGGGCTGTACCCTGTGGGAGCTGAGGTAGGTCTTCCATCATATTTATAATGGAGGAAGGGGTCCGGGCTGTACCCTGTGGGAGCTGAGGTAGGTCCTCCGTCATATTTATAATGGAGGGAGGGGTCTGGGCTGTACCCTGTGGGAGCTGAGGTAGGTCTTCCATCATATTTATAATGGAGGAAGGGGTCCGGGCTGTACCCTGTGGGAGCTGAGGTAGGTCCTCCGTCATATTTATAATGGAGGGAGGGGTCTGGGCTGTACCCTGTGGGAGCTGAGGTAGGTCCTCTGTCATATTTATAATGGAGGAAGGGGTCTGGGCTGTACCCTGCAGGAGCTGAGGTAGGTCCTCTGTCATATTTATAATGGAGGAAGGGGTCCGGGCTGTACCCTGTGGGAGCTGAGGTAGGTCCTCTGTCATATTTATAATGGAGGAAGGGGTCCGGGCTGTACCCTGTGGGAGCTGAGGTAGGTCCTCTGTCATATTTATAATGGAGGAAGGGGTCCGGGCTGTACCCTGTGGGAGCTGAGGTAGGTCCTCCGTCATATTTATAATGGAGGGAGGGGTCTGGGCTGTACCCTGTGGGAGCTGAGGTAGGTCCTCCGTCATATTTATAATGGAGGGAGGGGTCTGGGCTGTACCCTGTGGGAGCTGAGGTAGGTCCTCCGTCATATTTATAATGGAGGAAGGGGTCCGGGCTGTACCCTGTGGGAGCTGAGGTAGGTCCTCCGTCATATTTATAATGGAGGGAGGGGTCTGGGCTGTACCCTGTGGGAGCTGAGGTAGGTCCTCCGTCATATTTATAATGGAGGGAGGGGTCTGGGCTGTACCCTGTGGGAGCTGAGGTAGGTCCTCCGTCATATTTATAATGGAGGGAGGGGTCTGGGCTGTACCCTGTGGGAGCTGAGGTAGGTCCTCCGTCATATTTATAATGGAGGAAGGGGTCCGGGCTGTACCCTGTGGGAGCTGAGGTAGGTCCTCCGTCATATTTATAATGGAGGGAGGGGTCTGGGCTGTACCCTGTGGGAGCTGAGGTAGGTCCTCCGTCATATTTATAATGGAGGGAGGGGTCTGGGCTGTACCCTGTGGGAGCTGAGGTAGGTCCTCCGTCATATTTATAATGGAGGGAGGGGTCTGGGCTGTACCCTGTGGGAGCTGAGGTAGGTCCTCTGTCATATTTATAATGGAGGAAGGGGTCTGGGCTGTACCCTGCAGGAGCTGAGGTAGGTCCTCTGTCATATTTATAATGGAGGAAGGGGTCCGGGCTGTACCCTGTGGGAGCTGAGGTAGGTCCTCTGTCATATTTATAATGGAGGAAGGGGTCCGGGCTGTACCCTGTGGGAGCTGAGGTAGGTCCTCTGTCATATTTATAATGGAGGAAGGGGTCCGGGCTGTACCCTGTGGGAGCTGAGGTAGGTCTTCCATCATATTTTTATAATGGAGGGAGGGGTCTGGGCTGTACCCTGTGGGAGCTGAGGTAGTTCCTCTGTCATATTTATAATGGAGGGAGGGGTCTGGGCTGTACCCTGCGGGAGCTGAGGTAGGTCCTCCGTCATATTTATAATGGAGGAAGGGGTCTGGGCTGTACCCTGCAGGAGCTGAGGTAGGTCCTCTGTCATATTTATAATGGAGGAAGGGGTCTGGGCTGTACCCTGCAGGAGCTGAGGTAGGTCCTCTGTCATATTTATAATGGAGGAAGGGGTCCGGGCTGTACCCTGTGGGAGCTGAGGTAGGTCCTCTGTCATATTTATAATGGAGGAAGGGGTCCGGGCTGTACCCTGTGGGAGCTGAGGTAGGTCTTCCATCATATTTTTATAATGGAGGGAGGGGTCTGGGCTGTACCCTGTGGGAGCTGAGGTAGTTCCTCTGTCATATTTATAATGGAGGGAGGGGTCTGGGCTGTACCCTGCGGGAGCTGAGGTAGGTCCTCCGTCATATTTATAATGGAGGGAGGGGTCTGGGCTGTACCCTGCGGGAGCTGAGGTGGGTTTTCTGTCATATTTATAATGGAGGGAGGGGTCTGGGCTGTACCCTGTGGGAGCTGAGGTAGGTCCTCTGTCATATTTATAATGGAGGGAGGGGGTCCAGGCTGTACCCTGTGGGAGCTGAGGTAGGTCCGCCGTCATATTTATAATGGAGGGAGGGGTCTGGGCTGTACCCTGTGGGAGCTGAGGTGGGTTTTCTGTCATTTATAATGGAGGGGAGAGTGATTTAAGAAATCAGGAACTGACAGCAGCAAAAAACCAGATGGGGTTCCAGCTTCTCCCGTCCTCTACAGCTTTCCTCCTCCTTGCATTCTAGAAGTTTCAGGCTGTAGACCTGGTAAGGACGCTCTATAGAATGACTGACTGGATTTGTCTCCTCTAGGATTGAGTTCTGTGAGCTGACTCCGGCCTCCGGTGAATTCCTGCGCTCTGCTCTGATGACCAATCGATCGCTCACCACCTTGTATCTGAGAGATTTCAGCCTCCAGGACTCCGGGGCCAAGCTGCTGTGTGAGGCTCTCCGCCAGCCGGGCTGCACTCTGAAGGAGCTGGTGTAAGTTCTTATATACATTGTATGAGGGGGGGGGTGAGGTCTGATGGGGGACATGGATGTATGGGTTGAGAGAATTTAATGTACTACTGGTGAGGTAGGTGTTGGGTTGAGGATGATGTGGTGAGGTAGGTGTTGGGTTGAGGATGATGTGGTGAGGTAGGTGTTGGGTGGAGGATGATGTGGTGAGGAAGGTGTTGGGTGGAGGATGATGTGGTGAGGTAGGTGTTGGGTTGAGGATGATGTGGTGAGGTAGGTGTTGGGTTGAGGATGATGCGGTGAGGTAGGTGTTGGGTTGAGGATGATGTGAGGAAGGTGTTGGGTTGAGGATGATGCGGTGAGGAAGGTGTTGGGTTGAGGATGATGCGGTGAGGTAGGGGTTGGGTTGAGGATGATGTGAAGAAGGTGTTGGGTGGAGGATGTGGTGAGGAAGGTGTTGGGTTGAGGATGATGCGGTGAGGTAGGTGTTGGGTTGAGGATGATGCGGTGAGGTAGGTGTTGGGTTGAGGATGATGTGGTGAGGTAGGTGTTGGGTTGAGGATGATGTGGTGAGGAAGGTGTTGGGTGGAGGATGATGTGGTGAGGAAGGTGTTGGGTTGAGGAAGGTGTTGGGTGGAGGATGATGCAGAGTACTGCTTCTGATATTGGACCTCAGCAGATCTCAGGGTGGCTGTGTACATGGTACCCCCTCCCCCTCCCCAGGAGGTGTACAGTTAGTGGGAGGCACCATCAAACCCAGACTAAGTCCAGTTCCTCATCTATACACCAACCAATCCTGGAATGATGTAGTGTAGTATGGACGGCCTCCTGTATTTACCACCAATGGTGAACAGACTGAACACTGGGAATCTGGTCACGTGGTGTGATGGGGCTGGTCACGTGGTGTGGTGGGGCTGGTCACGTGGTGTGGTGGGGCTGGTCACGTGGTGTGATGGGGCTGGTCACGTGGTCTTTTGTCTCTGCAGGTTGTTTGAGGCGAACCTAACCAGCGCATCCTGCGAGGATCTGCGATCGGTTATTCTTGCAAACCGGACCCTCACCACCCTGAATGTGAGGGACAACAAACTTGGGGACTCCGGAGTGAAGATCCTTTGTGGAGGGCTGAGTGACCCGAGCTGCACCCTGCGGGAGCTCATGTAAGGATTCGGCCAATGGGGCTCCAGGTCTGGGAGGTGATTGGATAGAAGTTCTCATAGGCTGATCTCATTACAGATTGACTTCCTGTAAGCTGACCCAGGCGTCCTGCGAGGACCTCCGCCCCGTCCTCCTCACCAACCGATCTCTGACCAAACTGAGTCTCACCTGGAATAAACTGACGGATTCTGGAATGAAAGTTCTGTGTGAAGGACTGAGAGACCCGGGCTGCACCCTGCAGGAGCTGAGGTGAGACTTCTTTTTATACTCTATGGATCGTAGGGTAATTGTACAGAGTTTAGTGGTCCATCAAACACCCCCCTTCCCTGAGTGCAGACCACCTTTAAAACAATCTTCCCATCAGGTCCTCGGCAGCCCCATTCCTATGGAGAAGCTTTACAGTCTACTTATAGGAATGGGGTGGGGGGTGGTTCATGAGGAGCACCTTCCCCGGTCTGGCCTAGTCTCTGTAGAATTTTATGTGCCGAGGCCCTTGGGTTGGGTGGCGGGGGCCCGTAGGTGCCGAGGCCCTTGGGTTGGGTGGCGGGGGCCCGTAGGTGCCGAGGCCCTTGGGTTGGGTGGCGGGGGCCCGTAGGTGCCGAGGCCCATGGGTTGGGTGGCGGGGGCCCGTAGGTGCCGAGGCCCATGGGTTGGGTGGCGGGGGCCCGTAGGTGCCGAGGCCCATGGGTTGGGTGGCGGGGGCCCGTAGGTGCCGAGGCCCTTACAGGTAGGTCCTTTGCCTTTATAAAAACCTGAATAAATCTGACTCCATGGTTTCCTCCTCAGTGTGTATGGATGTCTGCTGTCTTCCCCCTCCCTGGAAGATCTCGCCTCTGTGATCACCACCAACCGATCTCTGACCAAAGTGGATCTGGCAGGAAATAGGTTCACGGACACCGGAGTGAAGTCGATATGCGAGGCGCTCCGGAAGCCCGGCTGTGCCCTGCAGACATTCAGGTGATTGATCATCGTAACTCCTGGTAACCCTCAGGTCTGTGGCCACTTCTCCATATTTACCTCCTATTCCTCTATTGTACAGGGGCGGCTATTGTGAGCTGACCGCTTCCTGCGCCCAGGAAGTCCAGGCCGTCATTAATACAAACCACTCTCTGAAGGAGTTTGACGTGGCCTTCAGCTATGAGGATGAAGCTCCCCCTGCGGAACTGGACTCCATGTTGGCGAGATTCGAGCACCCGGCCATCACTGTGGAGAAAAACCCGTAAGTTTAGCCCACCTTGGCCATGCCTGGGGTGACCACCTTGGGTAGGTCCCCTTTACATGGAAGGACTCTGCCCACAGCAGAGGCCTTGCCAATCGTGGTGCACCACCCCCTGCTGAACCTTTTTTCTTTCTTTGTAGAACCCAGGATGGATTGTTCATCTACATCAAATACAAGAAACCGGAGTGATGACATCCCGGAGGATCCAGACCTCCAATCCAAGGTAATTCCCCGGATCTAAAACTTCACTATGTGGAGGAATGTGATTGGACAGAACTCTGCTGCTCCAGTACGCCAGCCATGTGTGGTTGGGCGGAGTAGCCATGTGTGGTTGGGCGGAGTAGCCATGTGTGGTTGGGCGGAGTAGCCATGTGTGGTTGGGCGGAGTAGCCATGTGTGGTTGGGCGGAGTAGCCAGCAGACTTCCTTCATGACAGGATCCAGCCTCTCCCTAACACTGACCGTATGATCGGATGTCGGGGAGTGGAATCTCCTGGTGCCTTCTAACTTGTTTTGGGGATTTCATTGTCCCCAGCCTTGGAGTCTCACTCCTCTTGCATGATTTTTGCAGATGTTGGGTGTTGGGGTAACAATGCTGAGAGCTGAAGGGAGCCTGAAGCCATGGTATTGGCTGAATGTTGTATAATTTATAGTGAGCTCTCCATGGTGAGCGGTGGGTGGGGCACTGCAGGCCTTCCATGAATAATGGGTGGTAACAGGGGACTAAGATGTGCAGGTGGAGCAATGAGTCTTCCAGGATGAGCTGGAGGGGGAGGGGGGGGATGTCAGGACCTCCGGGATGAGCTGTGGGGTTGGTTTGGACCTCTAGGATGAGCAGTTTTTGAGTGGGGTGGATGTTGGTGGGACCTCCCAGGATGGGTGGACTGT
>BLSH010353764.1:6200-18341 GCA_018402905.1 Glandirana rugosa | reverse complement strand
TTGTTACCCCCAGCAATGAAGCTTTGCACCCCCAGCAATGAAGCTTTGTCGCCCCCAGCAATGAAGCTTTGTCGCCCCCAGCAATGAAGCTTTGTCGCCCCCAGCAGTGAAGCTTTGTCACCCCCAGCAATGAAGCTTTGTCGCCCCCAGCAATGAAGCTTTGTCACCCCCAGCAATGAAGCTTTGTTACCCCCAGCAATGAAGCTTTGTCGCCCCCAGCAATGAAGCTTTGTCATTGGCTCCCTATTGATCTGAGAAATGTTTTATATCTTTTATGTTGCAGAAGAAATGCCGTCCTCTGCACACTTCCTTGATTATCTCAGAGATTATTTTGCCCCTCCTATTCTTCTCTTAGAACTACAAGTCATTCTCTATGCGGTGGATAAAGAGACAGTGGGGGTGGTTGACTAGTTACACAAATGGCACTGGGCAGGGCTGACACCGTTCAATACATAAAATGCTGTGTGATGTCAGCAGAACATTTCTGTCAGATCAGCACAGATCTTTCAATATTTGCAGGGAAAGTGATTGTAAAGGTAGAAGGTGCATTCTATGCATGGAGGTAATAAACCTTCTGTGTGTAGCAGCCCCCCTAATACTTACCTGAGCCACCTCTCTGTCCAGCGATGTGCTTGAGAGCTCTCCTGGGACTTTTTCTCCTCATTGGCTGAGACAGCCAATAAGGAGAGAGAAGGGCGGGGCCAAGCTGCAGCTCAGTGTGTGAATGGACACAGAGAAACAGCTCGGGAGCGCGTCTGCTTGGGTGCCCCCCATTGCAAGCTGCTTGCTCTGGGGCCCCTTAATAGGAGGGAGTGGTCAGGAGCACCAGCAGGGTACCAGAGAAGAGGAGGATGGGGGCTGCTCTGTGCAAAACCATTACAGAGCCGGGAAGTGTAGCAGCTTTGTTTACATTTTGCCTTTAATATCACATTGGCTACTCTCACACTGGGGAGGGGCGGCAGCGGTAAATCGCCGCTAATTATCGGCGCATTTACAGCTATTATAGCAGCGCTGCGGTGCCACTATGCAGGCGGGAGCGGGGCGCTTTTAACGTCCAAGAAGGGGTTAACAAGGGGTTAAAAGCGCCGCCCCTCGGGGCTTCCGAGGTGGTTTGTGGCCGCTACGGGAGCGCCGTCCATTGCTTTTCTATGTAGGAGACGGTGGAGGAGGGGTGAATTCACCGCACGGCCCCAAAGACGCAGCTTGCAGGACTTTTCTTACTGTCCTGCTAGCTCACCGCCCGAGCACTCCGGCTTTCACGCGGGGAGAATGGGGGGAGAGTTTTTCAGGCGCTGTTTTTAGCACCTCAGCGCCTGAAAAACGTTGCGCTGTGAAAGTAGCCTAAAAGGATAAAAGATAGGGAGATGCACATTCATTACAGAGGAATCCTGCATATGGGGGCTGCGCTATGACTTGGCACGTCAGGACACCGCATGGAGTTTGCATGCTCTCCCTGCTCGGGGTTCCTCTGGGTTCCGCAGTTTCTTCCCATACTTTGCTAAGTAAATTGGCTCCTGTCAAAAAAATTGACCCCAGCATCAAGCGCTACCTAGCAGGTAGCAAAAGCAAAAGAAGGTTTTTGTTGGTTCTTTAGCCTCGTACACACGATGCGACGATCGTACGACCGAACGGCCCAAATCATATGTAGGGTTTTGTATCTCGGGGTGCTGACATGCACTAAGCGATCGTACGACCAAGCCAAACGTAGTGCCGTGTTACAAGCGTATAAAGAGGAAGTTCAGGTGCATGTGATTTGTGAATTAGAAACGAGCGGACGCTCCGGGCGTTCCTGACTTCTGAGCATGCGTGTTTTGCACAGTACAACTTCTCTGTACACACGGTACAACGGTCGTACGACCGCTTGTTGTACAACCAAAGTTTTCTAGTCTGCCCATCCAACTTCTGTTGTACAACCGCCGTCCGTCGGCTGTTCTAATCGCACGTACTAACGTTCGGATGATTGTAAAACGAGTGGTCGTACGACCGTTTTCATACGATCGTCGCATCGTGTGTAGGAGGCTTTAGACCCCTTTCACACTGCGGCAGTTTACAGGCACTATTTTTAGCTCTATACCGCCTGAAAACTGCCTCCGTTTGAAAGGGGTCTAACCCCTTTTTGGGGGTTAAAAGCTCTGCGCTAGCAGCTTAAAAGCGCCGCTAAGACAAGCAATAAAGCGCTGCTAAAACGGCAATAAAGCGCTGCTAAAACGGCAATAAAGCGCCGCTAAAACAAGCAATAAAGCGCCGCTAAAACAAGCAGCAAAGCGCCGCTAAAACAAGCAATGCGCCGCTAAAACAAGCAATGCGCCGCTAAAACAAGCAATAAAGCGCCGCTAAAACAAGCAATAAAGCGCCGCTAAAACAAGCAATAAAGCGCCGCTAAAACAAGCAATAAAGCGCCGCTAAAACAAGCAACAAAGCGCCGCTAAAACAAGCAGCAAAGCGCCGCTAAAACAAGCAGCAAAGCGCCGCTAAAACAAGCAGCAAAGCGCCGCTAAAGCAAGCAATAAAGCGCCGCTAAAACAAGCAATAAAGCGCCGCTAAAACAAGCAATAAAGCGCTGCTAAAACGGCAATAAAGCGCCGCTAAAACAAGCAACAAAGCGTCGCTAAAACAAGCAATAAAGCGCTGCTAAAACAAGCAATAAAGCGCCGCTAAAACAAGCAACAAAGCGCCGCTAAAACAAGCAGCAAAGCGCCGCTAAAACAAGCAGCAAAGCGCCGCTAAAACAAGCAATAAAGCGCCGCTAAAACAAGCAGCAAAGCGCCGCTAAAACAAGCAAAGTGCCACTAAAGCAAGCAATAAAGCGCCGCTAAAACAAGCAGCAAAGCGCCGCTAAAACAAGCAGCAAAGCGCCGCTAAAACAAGCAAAGCGCCGCTAAAGCAAGCAATAAAGCGCCGCTAAAACAAGCAATAAAGTGCCGCTAAAACAAGCGTGGTTTTACTGCTAATGGGGCCGCCGCCCCGGTGTGAAAGCCGCCTAAGGCACAATACAAACCTGAATACAGCAAGGAAACAACCCTAACCATGAGGACGCGGGTGCAGTAAGGAAACAACCCTAACCATGAGGACGTGGGTGCAGTAAGGAAACAACCCTAACCATGAGGACGTGGGTGCAGCGTATAATAAAGCTCCATAGAGATAATGAATTGCCTTCATAGATCCGCATTGTAAGGACTTCTCTGTCTTTGTGTCACACAGAGGAACTGCTGGCCTATGAGCAGGCCAGGCTGCAGGCAGAGCAGGATCACCGTCCCCCCCCGGACTTGGTACGAGCCCGCATCCCCTTCACCTGCTGCCTCCAGGCCTTCGCAGCCCCAGAACAGCTGGATGAGTTTTGGAGCGCCGCCCTGCAGGCCAAATCTTCAGCACTTAAGTAAGAGGATTCTGTATTATTTTGGAAGGTTGTCTTTCATTGTTGTTGTTTTTTCCATCATTGAATGTTCTGTCTCCTCCCAGGACGTCGCGATTCGCCTCCTTTCCCGATTATCTTGTTATTCAGATTAAGAAATTCACATTTGGTCTGGACTGGGTACCGAAGAAGTTGGGTAAGGATGGTGATGGCGGGCGGGGTGATTGTCATCCACATTATTAACCACTTGAATGCCAGAAGATTTACCCCCCCTTCCTGACCAGGCCATTTATTGCGATTTGGCACTGCGTCGTTTTAACTGACAATTGCGCGGTCGTGCGACGCTGCACACAAATAACATTGACGCCCTTTACTCCTCACAAATTGTCGCTTTCTTTTGGTGACATTTCATCTCCTCTGCCACTTTTATTTTTTGCGCTTTAAACAAAGAAAGCGACAATTTTGCAAAAAAAAATAAATTTTTTACTTTCTGCTGTAATAAATCTCCAATAAAACAAATGTGAAAAATAAAATCGTGATGATGATAAAAAATTAAAATGATAAATTTAGGCCAATCTGTATTCTGCTACAAGTTTTGGTAAAAAACGAATAAGCGAATATTTATCATTTTACACAAAAGTTATCGCGTCTCCAAACTATGGAATAGATTTACTGAATTTTTGTTTTCTCTTTTATATATTAGCAATGGCGGCGATCAGCGACTTATAGCAGGACTGCGACATTGCGGCGGACAAATTGGACACAAAGTGACAACAATACAGTGATCAGTGCTAAATAATATGCACTGTCACTGTAGCAATGACACTGGCCGGGAAAGGGGTTAAACATCGAGCAATGAAAGGGTTAAATGTGTGCCTAGCCGGTGTTTATGTACTGTGGGGGAGGTGCTTTTCCTAAGGCAAGCAATGGATTTTATTCCCTGCTTTGCAGGGAAAGAAAACGCATAACTTCCCCACTGACAGGACAGATCGCTCTCCTGTGTAAATCCCGGACGATCGGCGGCTGCTTGCGGTAAACCATTGGCCGGCAGCCGGTGATCGACATCTGCTGTGTATAATCACAGTACAGCCGGGTCGCTGGCGCCCCTACCAGGAAGTTCCAGGTAACGTAGTGAATACATGATCTGGTGCAGCAGAGCCGATTTGCCGCTGTTTATCGGTTATACGGCCAGAAAGCAGTTACAGGCAGATTGATGCTTGGAGGTCAGTGACAGCCAGGTGACTGGCATTTACAGAGTGAGGGTCAGCAGCTGCAGATTCCTTTTTTTCCTTACGTTCACTGCCAGACGCAGCTCTCCATTGACTTTGTGGGGTTTTATGTTCGTCCAACTAGGAGTTAACTAGGCAGGGAAAAGAATCAGCTGGCCCCTCCCCTGGGGGCCGTCCTCTCTTCCTACATTAAACCCCCTTCCTGTATAGCTCTTCAGTTTCAATGCCTGGTTCGCATGGAGTTGTCCTGGCTTCCCTATAGGGAACTGCGGTCCAATTGTGACCATTTTTCTTTTCTTTTTATTTTTTAATGCAATCAAGATGATCTGCTATCAAGAAGCCGGCCGGGGCATAGAGAGTCCTGGAGCTCTGTACTTTCCCCGACCCGGCCAACATGATGCGAAGCCGGCCCCAACACAGGGACCCGCCGCATCTTACCCGTTCCGTGCGGGTGGCCCGCGATCAAATTCCCCTGTTGGTCCCCTTTACCGATGAGTTCGTCAGGGTAACTTTGGGCCTGCAGCATACCGCCGTCAAGGGCGCAAAGTCTGCATTCTGGTGGCTACCGTGATGTCGGACCGGTAAGTGAGCGCCCTGCCTTCCCCCCGTTACAGGGTGTGAAGAGGGCCCGACGTCCGCAAACTCGCGAATTTTGCGGTGACGACAGCTTGTCCGGGGTAGCCACCGGTGGGATCAGCTCTCCATCTTGCCCCCTGCCACACCTCGCCCCCCCAGCACCGTGCGATCGTTCGGCCTTCTCATCCGGATCACCATGCGGCGTTCGGCCGCCATTTTGCCGTAGCCGCGGACATTTTCAGTCTATGGGGCTTTCCCTCTAGCGCTCGGAGCTGCCATTTTCGGTACTGCACGTTGCCTGAGAGGAGTTTTCGACCTCTAGTGCTTCCTGGCGGCCATTTTCACTGCATGCTCTGTGTTTCTCCACGTGGCTGCAGCTTCTCTCTCTCCTCACAGAAGCGGCGCTGACAGGGGCAGCTCTTACAGACGATCTGCGCTACAGGCAGCTGGAACTGCAAGTATAGCTGGGCTCCCCCCGGGTGCTGGTGGTGGTGGGGTGCTGTCCTCTGACTCCCTGTGGGTGTGTGGCTGTGTGCGGGGCGTCCCTTACATCCCTGTGTCATTCCTGGCAATGGCTGATCTCCCTGCTGAACCTGCTGAGGTGGCATCAGCAGCCAACACAGTCTGACCAAGGGGCCATTCTCTCCCAGCTACAGGCTGTGTTCTCTGAGTTTTTCATCATGGGGACGCCGCTCCACGGGTCCCCAGGAAGCGTCCCCCTCCTTTATCCTCAGGGAAAGATTCTGAGCCGGAGGAGGCCTCCAGGGTCTCAGGGACCCCGCGGGACCTGTCTGAGGAGGAGACGGGTGGTGACAGTGTGTTAGCTGAGGGGGACCAGGAGCCAGCTGCTGACCAAACAAAAGTGCTGGTTGCCACTATTATCGCTGGCATTCGCACTAAGTTGCAGCTGGACCAAGATGGTGAATCGCGATCTGTTTATGTGTGCGGTCTTCCAGGCCCCCAAGTCCTATCCTTACAATGAATTCTTTGACCATTTCCTATACCGTGAATGGCAGCACCCTCAGCGTTCTTCCTCACTGACTGCACGCTTTGCTGTGCGTTATCCCTTTGAGGAGAGCTTCCTGAAGAAATGGGAATCACCTGCGGTGGACCCACCCATTGCACGCCTTACCAAGGCGACTACCATTCCTATGGAAGGGACCCCTTCCTTCAAGGATCCCCTGGTAGAAAGACAGAGGCACTTTTGAAGTCCCTGTTCTTGAATGCGGGCTCTGCTGTGAGGCCATGGCAGCACAGCATTTCTCTGAATGCATGGAGGAACTTAGGAAGGACTTGGTAGGCGGTCGCCTGATGGAGGCACTGCAGAAGGCTGAGTATTTGCTCCAGGGGATTAATTACCTCTGTGATGCGGCCGTGGATGTTCTGCCTTTGCTGTCCAGAATATCGATATCAGCTGTCAGACTTTGTAGAATTCTTTGGCTGCGTTCCTGGTCGGGTGACCACGCGTCCAAACGAGGTTTGGCTGACCTCCCTTTTCAGGGTGGGCGTCTATTTGGCTCGCGTCTGGATGAAATCATCAAGGATTTCACGGGCGGAAAGAGTACCTTCCTTCCGGAACTCCGCAGGCGTGAATTTCGCCGTAGGCAGGAGCCTAATACGTCGGGTCAGAAGAAGCCTTTTCGTCCCTCTGGCACGGCGAGCAAAGGGACCCGTTCCAGTAAGGTCGCTGCAGGGGCCGGACGTCGGCAGTGGCAGCGCAAACCAGAAAAGGCGGAAGACAAGTCCTCCTCAGCCTGATGGGTTGCCCCCACCCGAGTGTCGGGTGGGGGGACGTCTTCTGGGGTTCGCAGATCGGTGGCTGGCTCACATTTCAGACTGCTGGGTCCGGGAGGTGGTGTTTACCGGGTACAGGATAGAGTTCATCACTCTGCCCCCAGACAGGTTCTTCCCATCAAATTTGAACCTCCCGCAGGAGCGCAGACAGGCCCTTTCCAGGGCGGTGCAGGCTCTCTCAGACCAGGGAGTGATCGTACCGGTTCCCCCAGGAGAGAGGTTTCAAGGTTTTTACTCGAATCTTTTTGTGGTACCCAAGAAAGGGGACGCATTTCGGCCTATCCTGGACCTGAAGGCCCTGAACAAGTTTGTCAGGGCGCGAAAGTTCCGGATGGAGTCTGTTCAGTCGGTTGTGGCCGCCCTGCACCAGGGGAATTCTTGGCATCGTTGGACATAAAGGATGCGTACCTCCATGTACCCATCCATCCACGCCATCAGCGCTTCCTGCGGTTCGCTATTGGGGATCGCCATTTTCAATTTGTAGCTCTCCCTTTCGGCCTGACCTCCGCGCCCCGGGTGTTCACGAAGTTGCTAGCCCCGGTGCTGGCGTTGCTACGTCAGAGGGGCATTGCCATAGTGGCTTGTCTGGACGATCTGCTCCTGCGAGCGGACTCTGTCTCTGCCCTGGAGGAGAATGTGAGCATCGCAATGGCCTCATTGCTGGACTTCGGCTGGTTACTCAACCTGCAGAAGTCGTCGGTGTCTCCTTCCTGCCATCTGGAGTACTTGGGTCTCATTCTGGACACAGAACAGGCGAAGGTGTTTTCTCCTTCCGACAAAACTGCAGAGCTTACAGTCGGCTGTGCGCACCCTTCTATCGCACCGTCGGTCTTCCTTGCGGTTCTGTATGAGGGTGCTGGGGCTCATGGTCTCGTCGTTCGAGGCGATACCTTTTGCCCAGAGTCACTCGTTTGCTCCAACGAGCAATTCTGGCTCAGTGGGACAAGTCCCACCGGTCGTTGGATCTTCCGATCCGGCTGGGCCCTCAGACCAGGGCGTCTCTGACCTGGTGGCTTCGGGACTCGGCCCTCGCTCAGGGGAAGTCGTTCGGTAATCACCACGGACGCCAGCCTGACGGGCTGGGGTGGAGTCCTGGGGCAGCTATCAGCCCAGGGTCGTTGGTCGGCCCAGGAGGCCCGCCTGCCCATCAACGTGCTGGAGCTGAGAGCAATCAGGCTGTGTCTTTTTCATTGGATGAAGAGATTGCAGGGCCATCCGATCCGAATTCAATCGGACAATGCCACGGCGGTGGCGTATGTGAATCATCAGAGCGGCACACGGACCCCAGCGGCGGCGGCTCTGATTCTGCGTTGGGCGGAACTTCACGTTCCGGCGATCTCAGCGATTTACATTCCAGGTGTGGAGAACTGGCAGGCGGACTTTCTCAGTCGCCAAAAGCTGGACCAGGGGGAGTGGTCCCTCCACCCGGAGGTGTGCCAGATTTGCCACAGATGGGGGACAACGGACGTGGATCTCATGGCATCCCGGTTCAATCACAAAGTGAGAACCTTTGTGTCCAGAACAAAGGATCCGTTGGCAGTGGCCACGGATGCTCTGGTGGCCCCCTGGAGCCATTATCGTCTCCTGTACACCTTCCCTCCGGTACGTCTGCTTCCAAGATTGGTGCGCAGAATAATGGAGGGAATACCGACCATTCTGGTGGCCCCAGATTTGCCCCGGCGCACCTGGTACGCCGACATGGTGCAAATGGTGGCAGACGCCCCTTGGCGGCTTCCGATGCAAGACGATCTCCTGTCTCAAGGACCCATATTGCACCCTGCTTTACCCTCGCTGGCTTTGACGGCTTGGCTATTGAGTCCCAGGTGCTGAGGGATAGGGGAGTGGCCGACTCCGTGATCCCTACTCTGTTGAAAGCTCGCAAGTGCACTTCTCGCAGGTTTTATCACCGCACCTGAAAGGCTTACATTGCTTGGTGCGAGGCGGAGGGCTACAACCCTCGCTCGTTTGTCGTCTCCAGGATACTGACCCTTTTACAGCAGGGTCTGAATAAGCATTTGGCTTTGAGTACTCTTAAGGGCCAGATCTTGGCCTTGGCCATACTTTTTCAGAGACCTTTGGCTTCGCACTCTCTGATTCGTACTTTTGTACAAGGTGTGCGGCATGTGGCGCCTCGGGTGAGACCCCCGATGGCCCCATGGGTTCTGAATCTGGTGCTTTCTGTTCTTCAAAAACCACCTTCTGAAAAGATCAGGGAGATCCCCTTACAACTTCTGTCGCAGAAGGTGGCCTTTTTGGTTGCCATCACTTCTGCCAGACGAGTATCGGAATTGGCTGCCCTATCGTGCAAGTCTCCTTATTTAGTGATACATAAGGATAAGGCGGTCTTGCGACCCCTTCCTTCCTTTCTTCTGAAGGTGGTGTCTTCTTTTCATATCAATGAAGATATTGTTCTTCCTTCATTGTGCCCTCGTCCAGCGCACCCCAAGGAATTCGAGTTGCATGCCTTGGACGTAGTTAGGGCCTTACGGGTGTACTTGGCTGCTACAGCGCCTTTTCGTAAAGCTGACGCCTTGTTTGTTGTGCCAGAGGGCTCACGCAAAGGTTTAGCGGCCTCTTCGGCTACGATTTCTCAGTGGATTAGAAAAACCGTGACCCATGCGTATTCTGTTCGGGGCAAGGTTCCCTCTTTTCCGGTCACGGCTCATTCTACCCGGGTGGTTAGTACTTCCTGGGCCTTCAGACACCAGGCTTCGGTGTCACAGGTGTGCAAGGCGGCCACTTGGGCCTCTGTACTTTCACTAAGTTTTATAAAGTTGATGTGTTTGCATCTTCGGATGCTGCTTTTGGCCGCAAGGTTCTGCAGGCGGCAGTGTAGGCGCGTCTGACGCCTTCTCAGAGGTTCACTTGGGCACAGTTGTTTGCGTTTACCCACCCCTCTTTTTTGACACAGCTTGGGGACGTCCCCACAAAGTCAATGAAGAGCTGCGTCTGTCAGTGAACGATAGGAGAAAAAGGGATTTTATTAAAACTTACCGTAAAATCCTTTTCTCCGAGTTCACTGACAGACGCAGCACCCACCCCTCTGGGCTCTGTTTTGGTACGGCTTGTGTACGAACTGAAGAGCTATTCTGTGAGGGGGTTTGATGTAGGAAGAGAGGACGGCCCCCTCGGGAGGGGCCAGCTGATTTCTTTTCCCTGCCTAGTTAACTCCTGGTAAGACAAACATAAAACCCCACAAAGTCAATGGAGAGCTGCGTCTGTCAGTGAACTCGGAGAAAAGGATTTTACGGTAAGTTTTAATAAAATCCCTTTATTACCCCAGTGGCCTTTAGGGGTTCAAAGGAGAATTACTAAAAGCGGAGCACCCAGAATCTGGTGCAGCTCTGCATGGCAGGTCAGCTTCTTCAATTAAACCTGGAAGCTGATTGGTTCCTCTGCACAGCTGCACCAGATCTCTCCACTTTTAGTAAATCTCCCCACAATCTGCATTTTGCAAAAATATAATCAATGCATCCACATTGATCCACTAAAAATCTGCATTCAGCCCTCCAAAGCATTTCAGCTGTGATCAGCACATGGCAGGGGCGGTGCTCGGGCTCCTGTGATCAGCACATGGCAGGGGCGGTGCTCGGGCTCCTGTGATCAGCACATGGCAGGGGCGGTGCTCGGGCTCCTGTGATCAGCACATGGAAGGGGCGGTGCTCGGCTCCTGTGATCAGCACATGGAAGGGGCGGTGCTCGGGCTCCTGTGATCAGCACATGGAAGGGGCGGTGCTCGGGCTCCTGTGATCAGCACATGGCAGGGGCGGTGCTCGGCTCCTGCGATCAGCACATGGCAGGGGCGGTGTTCGGCTCCTGTGATCAGCACATGGCAGGGGCGGTGCTCGGGCTCCTGTGATCAGCACATGGAAGGGGCGGTGCTCGGCTCCTGCAGACTCTTCCTCCTGCAGACTCTTCCTCCTGGCTTTGGATCAGAGGAAGTGCAGCTGAACTATCGCAGTGAGGGGTTCGCCAGTGCAGTGCCTGTCTGTTGCAGTGGCAGATGGGACTTGTAGTTTTCTCTACAAGAATTATACGGGGACGTGGCTGTGCAGGAGGAGCCATGGCTGTTTTTTAACATTTCTGCAGGGAGAGGCCCGGCTGTGTCGGTGAGGGGGCAGTAGAGGGGAGGGTTGGGGGTGATGAACCCATTTGATAATTGAGCTGCTGCTTCCTTGGTCCTCTCCCCTTCCCAGTCCTGCTGATTGGACAGTGAAGGAGCAGGAAGCACACTGATGGGGTCATCCCTGCTGCAGAGCCATAGTGACAGTCGATGTGTGATACCAGTCCCATGCAAAACCTTCATTATCTTCTCTTCTTCCTCCTCAGACGTCTCCATCGATGTCCCGGAGGAGCTGGACCTGTCCCAGTTTCGCGGTGGGGGTTTGCAGGAGGGTGAGGAGGAACTTCCAGACGTTGCTCCCCCATTGGTGACCCCAGATGAGCCCAAAGGTAGCCTTGGTTTCTATGGCAACGATGATGACGACTCGTACTGCTCCCCTCACTTCTCCTCTCCGACATGTTAGTGTTTCCGCCTCTTGTGGATCATGTGACTGCTGTGTGAGGGGGCGGGGACTGCGTGCCGAGCGAGCAACCGAGGCAGCTGAGTGTGACTTGGCCAATCAGATCCGTGTTCCAGAAACGCGTTAGGAACATTTTCTATTCCAGCTGAGTAACCGTTCTCCATCAGGGGGCCCCACCACACAGCTCACTCCCCAGTATCCATGTCACCAGAGAGATCTGCACCCCACAGCTCACTCCCCAGTATCCATGTCACCAGAGAGATCTGCACCCCACCACACTGCTCACTCCCCAGTATCCATGTCACCAGAGAGATCTGCACCCCACCACACAGCTCACTCCCCAGTATCCATGTCACCAGAGAGATCTGCACCACACAGCTCACTCCCCAGTATCCATGTCACCAGAGAGATCTGCACCCCACCACACAGCTCACTCCCCAGTATCCATGTCACCAGAGAGATCTGCACCCCACACAGCTCACTCCCCACTATCCATGTCACCAGAGAGATCTGCACCCCACCACACAGCTCACTCCCCACTATCCATGTCACCAGAGAGATCTGCACCCCACCACACAGCTCACTCCCCAGTATCCCACCACCCCACGTCTAGTATGACCACTGTACCTTTGACCCCTCACTCGACACACCACCCCACGTCTAGAGA
>BLSH010353696.1:83311-97720 GCA_018402905.1 Glandirana rugosa | reverse complement strand
GGGTGGAGAGGTGAAGTCGGTGAGTCTCCTGTAGAATATTAGTAAAGGGTAGGGTAAGGATATTGTTCTAGGAATGGGATGGGAAATGATTATAAGATGTCCTCTGAGTGGCTGAAGTGGAGAGGTGGGTAGATGATGTCACATTCAACACCTCAGCCAATCAAAGGAAGCCATGAATGATTATAAGACGTCCTCTGAGTGGCTAAAGTGGAGAGGTGGGTAGATGATGTCACATTCAACACCTCAGCCAATCAAAGGAAGCCTTGCATTCATTCATAATGTAAAGTTTCCTATGAATGGCTGAAAAACGCTCAGCTTGACTCAATATTGTTCTAGGAATGGGATGGGAAATGATTATAAGATGTCCTCTGAGTGGCTGAAGTGGAGAGGTGGGTAGATGATGTCACATTCAACACCTCAGCCAATCAAAGGAAGCCTTGCATTCATTCATAATACAAAGTTTTCTATGAATGTCTGAGCAACACTCAGCTTGACTCAATATTGTTCTAGGAATGGGATGGGAAATCCCCATCCCACTGGCAGAACACAGCGCTGTATACTGTACGTGGCTGATGCTGCATGCAGTTTATACAGCGTTCCAAAGCAATTGCATGGATTTCTAAAGGAAATCATTTATTTGGACCAGCCTTGTCCAAACAAACAATTTAAAGGAGAAGTAAAGCCAAAGCTTGTTTTATGTGTTTTATCCCTCAGACCTTCCACCATATTTGTTGCCCACCTGTGAGCCCGACCTATCATATCAATATCGATTTGTAACTTGAGTTTCCAAAAAAATTGACAAGATAGAAAGTCCAGAGGTCTGGATGGAGTCCATAGGAGACACTTCCAGGCTACTGTTTTACTCTTTGAGCCCCCACTATGGCCATGGAAGAAATATTGTCGGATCCAGAGACCACTCCTAGTAGCCATCAAACAGAAGCGATCAGCTACTTCGGCCTTTTTGGAAGATTTGGCTCCACTGAGCCGCCACCATCCTCCCCAATTCTCAAAAGACTCATAAATTGTGTCATCTGCCCCACAATGAAACAAACTAGACCTGCTCTGTTAGACTCGATTCCCATCTATGCATGTTGCTTTTGGGTGCCACTCCTGTCAGCTAAGAACAGGAAACTGAGGCTGCGATTGGCAGGATCATCAACATTGGATAATAGAAGATTGGAGAAACGTTGCCTGGTCTGATGAGTGGATTTCAGCTAACACATTCAGATGGTGGGGTCAGAATTTGGCGCATGGATCCACCTTGCCTTGTATCCCCGGTTCAGGCTGCTGGTAGGGGTGTAGTGGTGTGGGGGATGGGCACACTTTGGGCCCCTTAGGTTTAGGGGCCACGGCTTACCTGAGTATTGTTGCTGACCATGTCCACCCCTTTATGACTGCAGTGTCCCCATCTTCTGATGGCTCCTTCCAGCAGGATAATGCACCAAGTCACAAAGCTCCAATTATCTCACCACTGGACAATGAGGTCCCTGCACTCCAATGGCCTCCACACTCCCCACATCTCATTCAATAGCGACCCTTTGGGATGTGGTGGAACAGGAGATTGGCATCATGGATGCGCAGCCGGCAAATCTGCAGCAAATGCGTGATGCTATCATGTCACTATGGAGCAAAATCTCTGAGGAACGTTTCCAACACCTTGTTGGATCTATGTCACCAAGAATGAAGGCAAAAGCGAGTCCAACCCGGTACTAGCAAGGGGGACCTAATAAAGGGGGTCCAACCCGCTACTAGCAAAGTGGACCTAATAAAGGGGGTTCAACCTGTTACTAGCAAGGGGGACCTAATAAAGCGGGTCCAACCCAGTACTAGCAAGGGGGACCTAATAAAGGGGGTCCAACCTCTACTAGCAAGGTGCACCCAATAAAGGGGGTCCAACCTCTACTAGCAAGGTGCACCAAATAAAGGGGGTCCAAGCGCTACTAGCAAGGTGCACCCAATAAAGGGGGTCCAACCGCTACTAGCAAGGTGCACCCAATAAAGGGGGTCCAATCTGCTACTAGCATGGGGGACCTAATAAAGGGAGTCCAACCTCTACTAGCAAGGTGTACCTAATAAAGGGGGTCCAACCCGGTACTAGCAAGGGGGACCTAATAGAGAGGCCGGTGAGTGTATATTGTTTCTCACTGGCCATCTAAAGTTTCAGAAACGCTGTCCTAATAAACTGGTGACTATTTTTCCCGTAAAATCAGCAGGTACATTCACGTGTTCACAAAATAATACAGAAATTTCTCACCTGTCCATTAGCACCAGGTCATCCTTCAGGAGGGAACATTTGGAATTCGGCCACATGACGCTAACCAGAGAGCCGGAATCCAGGAGATCATCTTGATGAAGAGCGTGTGCCAAATGATTCACAGTCTGCCATGGAGGAAAAAAAATGCATTTACTGGTCAGTCCTCTTTCTAAAAAGTTAGATGAGGCCAATCACAGACTGGGGCCGCGTGTCACTCTTACAGTACAGTTCTAAGTCGTCCCCTTTGAGGTCTGGAACAAAAGCCAGAGAGAAATGGGCAGCCAAACTCCTATACATGCGTAGCTTTGTACTGAAAGGTTGCATGCTACCCACTGTGATTAGACACTAGTGGGGGGGGGGGGGGTTATTTGCTAAAGCTGGAGAGTGCAAAATCTGGTGCAACTGTATGGAAACCAATCAGCTTCCAGGTTTTATCGCCAAAGCTTAAAGTGGATGTAAACCCACCACTCACCCAGTATAAACGAATGGCACAGTATTAATGTATATATACACATGCAAGCCTCTTGCATGTAACTCTACCTTGCAAAGGTCACCCACTTCAGCAGTAGCAGCCCCACAAAACTCTGGAATCAGTGGGTGGGTCTCTTTACCTCAGCTCCGTGCGCGGAGTCGTGATGTCACAAGACCCCCCCCAGCCCACCTTCACACTCTCATACTCTCCTATGCCTGAGTTTTGAGTAACATTCAGTCAAAACTCAGGAAAGGCCCCACATGACTTCAGCATGCCCAACCATGCTGAGGTGTGGAGCAGCCAATCCTGGGAGAGTGGGAGAAGAAAGGGGGGGTGAAGATGAAATGCACACAGTCTCTGTATGCACGAGATAAAAAAAATCAGACATCATTCACAGCAATGGGGGGGGGTGTGGCTACACAAACTGATCTGTGTGTTTTTTTTTATCTTACTATACAAAAAGACAAGAGGACTGCTCAAGCAGGATTAACTCTTTGTGGCAAGACCAGGCACAGATGACTTCATATCCTCTACTCTACCAGGTAGAAGTCTTAAATTAAAAAAATCAGGTTTACATCCACTTTAACTGAACAAGCTGAAGTTAGAAGCTGATTGGCTCCCATGCACAGCTGCACCAGATTCTGAGTGCACCTCTTTTAGTAAATCTCCTCCTAGGAGACAAGATTGGAAGGAGGGCCTCAAAACCTGCCCATTGCCCATTACATATCCTGATTGCATCAAACTGTTCTTGCCATGAGAGAGCTATGCAAATGTACACTCCAGCGTAGATAGTAGGGTTACATATTTACAGACATGAGTGGCAAATGCAAGACCGCCATAAGGAGAAAACATAATTCTGCAATCTGATCAGGAAGGGGCTTGGGTGTGTTCGGAACTGAACGTGCCCGATCCCGCCAGGAAGTTTGCACTGCACTGCGTTAATCACAGGCAGCTGTGCTTTTGGGAAATGTTTCACTGCCTGTGATTAGCGCGGCGCAGCGCAGTGCAAACTTCCTGGCGGGATTGGGCACGTTCGGTTCCGAACACACCCGAGCCCATCCTTAAATCTGATTTGGGAATCAGAGGATACTAAAAAAATAAAAAAAGACTTCTAACACTGGGGTGTATTTCAATTAACATTGTCACCCTGTAAAATTGGCGATCTCAACCTGTGGCCATCCAGCTGTTGTGGAACTACAAGTCCCATGAGGCATTGTAAGGCTGACCATTACAAGCAGGACTCTCAAAAGGCAGAGGCATGATGGGACTTGTGGTTACGCAACAGCTGGAGGGCCACAGGTTGACCACCCATGTAAAATGGTAGAATTGCAAACCCTGGCCTAAAGTGGCCCCATTCACAAAGAACAGAAGCTCGGGTATGGCCATTCTTATGGTAGAACGCAGTGGGGTTCAGCTTCTCATAGACTGATGGGCACGCGGTTATCTAGATGCTACATTGCAAGCAGTGCATACACCTGGATTAGGCTTAGTATCAGCCTTTTACAATACAGTGTACAGCAGAGCTCAGAGTGTAGGGAGAAGCAGCACAAAAGAGACAATCAACTGTGCTTCAGAGCAAGGAGCATGCTGATAGGGGAGATGAGAGATGATGTCATCAGTGTGCTGCTGCTTCTTTCACTTTACAGACACATGGTGGGGGTGGGACAAGACCTGTAAGCCATCACCATTGGCAGCATAGCGGGCCATCACCACTGGCTCAGAGAAGTACAGCTTCACTCGCTCAGTAGTTACCTTGACACTCTGCTTCTCCTCGGATCCTTCGGTCAGGAGATAGGCCTCACTGCCCTCCGTTCCCTCCACCCGCAGGAAACAGTTAGTGGTGTGACCGATACCAGAGGGCAGGACTTTGTCCCACAGCATGGCGTTTATCACAGTGCTTTTCCCATTGCTTGTCCTGTTTGATACATCACAGACAGTTAGAATAAATGTAATATAATGCTAATAAAAAACACAGATCTCCTACTGCAATAAGACCCCTTTCACACTGAAGCGCTGCAAAAGCAGCCGCTAAAACGCTGATCGTTTTTGCAGTGCTTTAGTGGCGTATTAGCTTTTTGGGTGTTTTTTTAAGGTCCCATGACTTTAACCACTTTAAGACTGCCCTCCGTCATATTACTGCAGCCGTTTGGAGTGGAGTACATAACCCCGGTATCGTTTTTTTTCTGCCGGCGATTCTGCACAAGATAAAAGTGGTCTTTGCGGTGGGATTCCCCACAAGATCAACTTTTATCAGTGGCGGGGGGGGGGTCAGCGGCGGAGATGATCGTCCCCGTCCCCCCCCCCCGTGTCTGTGAGCAGCTGAAGCCGTTCACTTGGCTCCATAAAATGGCAGGGTGGAAGCGACGTCACTAGTCACTTCCGCCCAATGCTCTTAAAGGGCCCATTTTTTTTTTTTTGCACTGTCATTTTTTCAAATAATTTGTTTAGTAAATCTCCTCCTAGGAGAGAACATTGGAAGGAGGGCCTCAAAACCTGCCCGTTGCCATACCCCATTGGGTATCATTTTACTTGGCGTAACATTATCTTTCACAATATGGAAAAAAATTGGCCTAACTTTACTGTTTAACTCAAAAAAACAGAATTTTTTCAAAAAAAAAAAAATCGCGCTTGTAAGACCGCTGCGTAAATATGGTGCGACAAAGTTTTGCAACGGACGCCAATTTATTCTCTAGGGCAGGGGGAGGCAACCTGCAGCCCTCCAGCTGTTGTGGAACTACATTTCCCATGAAGCATTGCAAAGCTGGCAGTTACTATTACTCTCAGAGGCATGATGGGGATTGTAGTTCTGCAACAGCTGGAGGGCCGCAGGTTGCCTACCCCTGCTCTAGGGTGTTAGGAAAAAAAAAAAAGAGATATATATATATATAAAAAAAAACACACGTTTGGGGGTTTGCCCATTCATTTCAATTGGCAGGGGCATTTCACCCCAATGATGCTACCTGCAGGGCTTTTTCTACCGCCCCGCAAGCGTACCACCCCAGTGTGAAAGCACACATTCAAATGAATGGGAGGCAGTTTTCAGGCACTATTTTTAGCGCTAAAGCGCCTGAAAACTGCCTCAGCGTGAAAGGGATCTAAGAGCAGGGAATGTGCAAAATTAGGTGCTGGGGACCATGGCAAGGCTTAATGGAGTTTACCAATTTTATTTCATAGTCCATCTTTTTAAAATGTAAAATATGCACCAACAATAAAATTAGTAAAATACATACATGTATTACATTTTTGTTTTCAAGTCTGCAGAGCACTGCAACTACTATCAGTGAGTTGTGGGTCCTGCATGCTTTAATCCAAGCCCCAGGTCCATGCAGAAGTAAAGAGCTTCTGTCATGGGGCTGGAAGTGGCAAACAATGCACTACAAATGCAATGACATCACTGCTCTGCTGCCAGCGCAACCTGCGTTGGCACACTGGACTTCTGGTATTCCCATTAACAGATTCCGATGAATGAAGACTGAGCCAGGAGGGTGTAATATGAACCATGGTATCAAAGGGGGCACTAATGGCTGAGTATTAAAACAGAGGTCCTCAACCCCTCCCCCACTCAGGTCCATAGATTAAGTGAATTCTGTCTGGGATATTGGTGAAAGGAAATGCAAGTATAACCCATTGTGGGCCTCTACAGCCAACTCAAAATGAAGCAAAAAGATGATAGCTTAATGACGGAGCTACAAACTGCTGTCACTGTGACAAAGACCTATAATTGACCACAGAAACGCTTAGGCCCACTTGTGCGAGTTGTCCTGCGACTTGGGACTGCAAAGTTGCATGACAAGTTGTACCCCATGATTTTCAATGAGTACCGTTAATATCTGTGCGACGTCACAGCGACTTCAAAAGTAGTCCATGCACTACTTTGGTCAGCCTTGGATGCGACTTGAGGTCAATAGACCTCAGGAATGCACAGGCATTGCTTGAAGTCCCATCAAAATCGCAAAATAATCACGGTAAAAAGTGTGAAAGGGGCTTAAGAAGAACGATTTTGCAGTTGCTGCTCTTAAAAAGTGACACTAAACTCACATTAAAAAATAAATAAAATAAAATAACTGTAATATGTCCAAATCTAAGAAGAAAGTACATTCTCTCTCTTTTGCTTTGTTTCGTCGCTCACATGCAAGCTTTTTTCTGCTATTGTCAGACTTCCTGTTCTAGGGTGGCTACATTCCCTCCCCCACGCATATGTAAGCGTAGCCACCCTCTCCCGTTAGCCCCCCGAGACGGATTACACATCTACCCAATTCAAGAAGAAATGGCTGCACACCACGGCTGGTCCCGAGTCCTTCTTATTGAATATCTCCAAAAGTGACACAAACAGGACACTGATAGGCTGCCAATGGTTGACGCGTTTCACACAAATCTTGTGCTTAAAGCAGTTGTAAAGGCAGAAGGTGCATTCTATGAATTAAGACAAAAAAGTTTCTCTGTGTAGCAGCCCCCTCACCACCCCCCCCCCCCCAATACTTACCTGAGCCCCTTCTCTGTCCAGCAATGCCCATGAATGTCTAAGCCATCCAGGATACTCCTCCCGATTGGCTAAGATACAGCAGTGGCGCCATTGGCTCCCGCGGCTGTCAGTCAGCCAGCCAGCCAGCCAGCCAATCAGGGAAGAGAGGGGCCAGGGCCCTGTGTCTGAATGGATACACGGAGCTCTGACTCGGCTCGGGTGCCCCCATAGAAATCTGTGAGCTGAGGGAGGGGCCAGGAGCAGCAAAGAGCGACCTGAGAAGGAGGAGGATCCAGGCCGCTCTGTGCAAATCCAACTGCACAGAGGAGGTAAGTATGACATGTTTGTAATTTAAAATAAAATAAAAAAGACACTTTACAATCACTTTAACCAGAATGAATATGATCAGATCATTGTGATTAACCACTTCTTTACTGGGCACTTAAACCCCCCTCCTGCCCAGACCAATTTTTGTCTTTCAGCGCTGTCAAAATTTGAATGAGAATTGCGTGTTTGTGCGGCGTTGTACCCAAACTAAATTTATATCATTTTTTCCCCACAAATGGAGCTTTCTTTTGGTGGTATTTGATCCCCTCTGCATCATTTCTGATCGCCGCTATAAACAAAGAGCGATGATTTTGAAAAAAAAAACAATATTTTTTCCTTTTTGCTATAATAAATATCCAAAAAATAAATAAATAAGTAAAAATTATTCAACATTTTTGGCCGATATATATTCTTCTACATATTTTTGGTAAAAAAAAAAAAAAAAAAATCGCAGCCGGCGTATATTGATCGGTTTGCGCAAAGGTTATCGCGTCTACAAACTATGGGAATTGATTTATGGCGTTTTTATTATTTATTTATTTTTTACTAGTAATGGCGGCGATCTGCGATTTTTATCAGGACTGCGATATTGGGGCAGACATGTCGGACATTTTTGACACTTTTTTGGGACCAATGACATTTATTCAGCGATCAGAAATTTAAATGTCCACTGATTACTGTATAAATGTCCTTGGCAAGGAAGGGGTTAACCTGCAGGGGGCAGTGAAGGGGTTAACCTGCAGGGGGCAGTGAAGGGGTTAACAATGTTCCCTGGGCGTGTTCTAACTATGTGGGGGGGGGGCTGAGTGGGACATAACAGATCTAACTGATCCCAGTGACAGGGATCAGTAGATCTGCTATGTCCCCTGTCACAGAACGGAGAACCGCAGTGTTTACATCGGCAGTTCCCCGTTCTGCAGGTCTTACAGGGGATCGCGGGTCTCGGGCGGACATCGAGTCCGCCGACCCGCGGGCATGCCCATGCGGCGTGCGCCGCTGCCTGTGAGTGCGCGCCAGGAGCGCGCACATGGCCAGGACGTCCACCCGGAAATTCAAATCCGCGCTGGAGCCGTACTTTGGCTATAGCGTGGATCTGAACGGGTTAAACCCAGGATTTGTGTAAAATGCGTTAACTATTAGCAGCCTGTCAGTGTCCTGTTGGTGTCACATTTGGAGATATTAAATAAAAGAACTCAGGACCAGCCGTGGTGTGCAGCCATTTCTTCTTGCATTGCATATTTTACGGAGGCGAGCCAGGGCGGGCACCCGCATGTGGAGTCTATTAAGCAAATCCATCTCCCCTGGAGTGGCGTATAGCTTCCATTTTTTCATTACACATCTACCTGCAGCTCTACTGGAAATGTAGAGAATGGATCATGTGACCCAAAAAAAATGACACCTCTCACTCTACACCAATGGCAAGGAGTAGCATCAGTGGGGGGTAGGGCACATGCAAGGAAACAAAGAAGCCTGAAAATAATGCCAAAAAATAAATAAAAAAACAGAGCCATGGTATAGGCCAGGGATATGCAATTAGCGGACCTCCAGCTGTTGCAGAACTACAAATCCCATGAGGCATAGCAAGACTCTGACAGCCACAAGCATGACACCCAGAGGAAGAGGCATGATGGGACTTGTAGTTTTGCAACAGCTGCAGGTCCGCTAACTGCATATCCCTGCTATAGTTGATATTTTGGAACGAATTATGTAAAGATAAATAAATTGAGTTTAGTGTCAATTTAACCAAATCTACAATTTTGAAAAAAAAAATGAACGACTTATTTTTATAACATAAAACAGGCAATTACTTTGAGTATCCAAGATGGCAAATCTTACCTCCCGAAAAAGGCCACTTTCATGTGCCGCCGTGCCAGCACCTCACTGATGCCCTTGACATTGGTAAGGTACCCCTTAACCTCGAGGACCTGCTCTTCTGAGGCGACAGGGTCCAGTTCTGCATTCTCATAGGTTTCTGTGAACGGAAAACACAAGGACATGGAATGAGAGGCAAGCAATGACAGGAGACTGCTGAGATGACTTTTCTTTTACTGCCAATTATACCACGCCCTTCAAAATGGAAGCTCACTATTTATGACAGTAAGCAGTCCTAGAACTCATGTATCCTGATAAATGCACAGCACCACGCTTCACTACTGTCACCGCTCTGCCTGTCCAGCAAATGGCTTTGGAAACTGCCAGCTTTTTACCAGCGACACCATGAAACTCATGGGGTCACTCAGCGCCCTCAATACTATCTATGTCTCTGACAGAGGAAGTGTTTCCAATGTCGATTGCTGGAAAGTCAGATGGTGCTCTGCATTTATAAGGCACATGTGTTTTATGGCTGTTCAACCGCTTCCCGACCGGCTCACGTACTCTTACTGCTGCAGAGTGGCGCTGTTTCGCAAATCGCCGTCGCGCTCTTGTGCCTGCCTGATTGCTGGCCACAATGGGGAACCACTGATGTAAACACGGCGGTTCCCCGCTCTGTCCGGCGGCATGTAAGATATACTGATTCCTGTCACTGGGATCGGTTAGATCTCTGGTGCCCCTGGCAGCCCAGCCCCCTCACAGTTAGAACACAACTAGGGAACACAGTTACCCCGTAGATCACCCCCTGCAGGTTAACCCCTTCACTGCCAATGACATTTATACAGTAATCAGTAAATATTTGAATTTCCGATCGCTCTAAGAATGTCATTGGTCCCAAAAAAAGTGTCAAAAATGTCCGACACGTCCGCCGCAATATCGCAGTCCCGATAAAAAAAAAAAAAAAAAAAAACCCAGATCGCCGCCATTACCAGTACAAAAAAAAAAATTTGTAAAAAAAACGCCAGAAATGAATTCGCATGGTTTGTAAACGCAGCAACTTTTGTGCAAACCAATCAATAAACACCTATTGCGATTTTTTTTTACCAAAAATATGAGGAAGAATAAAAATCGGCCCAAACCGATGAAAAAAATGTGTTTTTTTAGATTTTTTTGGATTTGTATTTTAGCAAAAAATAAGATTTTTTTTTTTTTTTTTTTAAACTGTTGCTTATTTTTGTTTATAGCGGTGATCAGAAATGACGCAGAGGAGATCAAATACCACCAAAAGAAAGCTCTATTTGTGGGGAAAAAAGGATGCAAATTTTGCTTGGGTACAACGCCGCATGACCCTCCGTTAAAGTGACGCAGTGCCGAATCACAAAAAGGGCTCTGGTCCTAAAGGGGGAAATCCTTCCGGGGCTGCAGTGGTTAAAGTCACCTTTACAAAAAATAAATAAATGCACTTTTTTTGCAGGTAAAAAAAAAACACATGCATTTATTTTCTTTTAGGAGCCTGCAAAGCATTGCACCCACATTCAGCAGATCAGGGGTGCAGTGTCAGGCTTCTGGGAGAGGGGAGTGATCGCTGCTCCCATATACAGGAATCCTGCGATCACACTCCTACCCTCTGTCAGAATGGAGATCCGTGTTTACATACACAGACCCCCCGTTCTGTCACTGCGGGGAGCCATCGCATACTAACATATATGAAATACTTACCTTAGAACGAGGCCCCCGATGCCCGAGTCGGTCAGCGCTAAGGACGCTGACATGTTGGTCCTCTTCTTTCTTCCGGGTACGCGGCTCCGGCGCTGTGAGTGGCCGGAGCCGCGTGACGTCACTCTCGGCAGCCAGCTCTGAGTTGCCGGACGCCTCGGCTGGATCATCAGAGCGCATGCGCCGCTAATGTCAGCGGCTGCATTCAGGGCGAATATCTCCAAAACTATGCAGGTTTAGGAGATATTCTTTTTACCTACAGGTAAGCCTTATTATAGGCTTACCTGTAGGTAAAAACAGCTTTGGGGGTTTACTACCGCTTTAAAGAAATATACAGTGGAACCTTAGTTCACGAGTAACGCGGTTAACAAGCATTTTTAGCTTCTGTGCATGCAATACAGCATGTGGCCAGAGGTGCGGGGGAACTGGTGAGCCTCGGGGACACTCAGAAGCATTCGGAAATAGCGAAAGTGTAAACAGTTCCCAAGCATTTCCAAATGTTTCCGACGTCTCCGGGCCTCAACAGCGGCACCACCCCTCTGGCCACATGCAGTATTGCATACACCAGCGCTCCTGTACCTATGGCCACATGCAGTATTGCATACACCAGCGCTCCTGTACCTATGGTCACATGCAGTATTGCATACACCAGCGCTCCTGTACCTATGGCCACATGCAGTATTGCATACACCAGTGCTCCTGTACCTATGGCCACATGCAGTATTGCATACACCAACGCTCCTGTACCTATGGTCACATGCAGTATTGCATACACCAGCGCTCCTGTACCTATGGCCACATGCAGTATTGCATACACCAGCGCTCCTGTACCTATGGTCACATGCAGTATTGCATACACCAGCGCTCCTGTACCTATGGCCACATGCAGTATTGCATACACCAGCGCTCCTGTACCTATGGTCACATGCAGTATTGCATACACCAGTGCTCCTGTACCTATGGCCACATGCAGTATTGCATACACCAACGCTCCTGTACCTATGGTCACATGCAGTATTGCATACACCAGCGCTCCTGTACCTATGGTCACATGCAGTATTGCATACACCAGCGCTCCTGTACCTATGGCCACATGCAGTATTGCATACACCAGCGCTCCTGTACCTATGGCCACATGCAGTATTGCATACACCAGCGCTCCTGTACCTATGGTCACATGCAGTATTGCATACACCAGCGCTCCTGTACCTATGGTCACATGCAGTATTGCATACACCAGTGCTCCTGTACCTATGGCCACATACAGTACTGCATACACCAGTGCTCCTGTACCTATGGCCACATACAGTACTGCATACACCAGCGCTCCTGTACCTATGGCCACGTACGGTACTGCATACACCAGCGCTCCTGACAAGCAGTGACTGTGGAACGACTTATCTGAGTTTCCATTGTTTCCTATGGGGAAACTTGCTTTGATATACGAGTGATTTGGATTACAAGCATTCTTCTGGGACGGGTTATGCTCGTAATCCAAGGTTCCACTGTATAGTTTTTAGGGGTCTCCAAGTATTTTCTAGCAAAAAAAATTGTTAGATGTAAACAAAGTGCCAGAAAAGGCTTGGAGGTCGAGTGGTTCAGAGCCGATCATCATTCGATGTTTTTGTTCGATCCGAGACATGCTGCACACAGAGTCCCATCTTACCCTCCAGGAAGTTGTAGCTCTCCTGAATGTAGGCGCCAAGCTGGTCGAAGATGCCATTGATTTTCTTCTTGGCGGTAACAAAGTGCTTGAGCGGAGAGGCGTTGACTTCAGCCATGAATCTCTTGTCTTTCTTGTTGGATATTTTCGGCGTTGATCTTGCAAACAAAAGGGACATTGCGCTGCGAAGAAGAAGAGGTTTGGTGAATGTCAGAGACTCGGGCTTTGGTGAATGTCAGAGACTCGGGCTTTGGTGAATGTCAGAGACTCGGGCTTTGGTGAATGTCAGACTCGGGCTTTGGTGAACGTCAGAGACTCGGGCTTTGGTGAATGTCAGACTCGGGCTTTGGTGAATGTCAGAGACTCGGGTTTGGTGAATGTCAGAGACTCGGGCTTTGGTGAATGTCAGACTCGGGCTTTGGTGAATGTCAGAGACTCGGGCTTTGGTGAATGTCAGAGACTCGGGTTTGCTGAATGTCGGAGACTCGGGTTTGATGAATAGCGCAGCAAACGTTTCGCCAAGTTTCATTCATTAGCAGAGGGAGTCTCAGGTCACCCAGCACACTAAAGCAAAATAACCCAACGAGCCCTTCTGTTTTCTGACTCGGGGGATTTCCAGGGAAGAAAGATTTTCACTTTCATTTTAGAGAAAACAAAACCTTCTCTTCCCCCAGCTACAGCCATAGCCGCTTCTCCTCTTAAAGGGCCAGCGCAGTCATAAAGGAGAATCTTTTATTTCAGGTACTTATATGGTGCCGTCAATTTATGCAGCGCTTTACAAATACATTGTACATTCACATCAGTCCCCGCCCCCAAGGAGCTTACAATCCTTGGACCACTTTTGGTCGTTCCCGACTGCTGCAGACCGGGAACATCTCAGTTTTGGAATTTCTCTGTGCGCGCGCGTGGGGGGGTGGGCGGGGAGCGGGTAGGGCGGACTCGATCGCCGCCGGCTACCCGTGATGGCCCCCCCGCAGTGAAATAACGGAGGCCCGTGTATGTAAACATGGATCTCCGTTCTGATGGGGGGGGGGGTTTTACGGTGATCACAAGCTTCCTCTATATGGAAGCCGTGATCACTCCCCTACCCCTGCCAGCCCAGCCCCTATACAGTTAGAACACACGGAGGGAACTGCCAATGGCATTTACACAGCAATCAGTGCATTTTTATAGCACTGATCGCTGTATAAATGCCAATGGTCCCACAAAAAGTGTCAAAAAAATCGCAGATCACCATCCATTACTAGTAAAAAAAAAAATGAATGCTCATCGTCTGTAAATGCGGCAACTTTTGCACAAACCAATCAATAAACGGCAATTGTGATTTTTTTTTACCAAAAATATGAGGAAGAATATAAATCGCCAAAAACCGATAGAAAAAAAATTTTTTTTCTAGTTTTTTTTTGTATTTGTATTTTAGCAAAAAGTAAGAAAAAGGGATTTTATTAAAACTTACCGTAAAATCCTTTTCTCCGAGTTCACTGACAGACGCAGCTTCTTCATTAACTTCATGGGTTTTATGTTCGTCCAACTAGGAGTTAACTAGGCAGGGAAAAGATCAGCTGGCCCCTCCCTTGGGGGCCGTCCTCTCTTCCTACATAAAATCCCCTCACAGCATAGCTCTCCAGTTCGTACACAAGCCGTACCAAAACAGAGCTCAGAGGGGTGGGTGCTGCGTCTGTCAGTGAACTCGGAGAAAAGGA
>BLSH010353696.1:44408-54574 GCA_018402905.1 Glandirana rugosa | reverse complement strand
AGCTGTACCTGAACGTTTTTTTTTACCTTATTGCAGAGAGTGCATTATGGTTAAAAGGCTTTAGACTTTACAACCAATTTAATTGGCTGCTGTCTAAATTGGTATTTATGTATGTATGCATGTGAGATCGGCACCTTAGACTTTAAAGCGGAGCTCCACCCAAAAGGGAAAGCTCCGCCTGCTTGCTTCCTCCCTCCCTCCGGTGCCACATTTGGCACCTTTTGGGGGGGGGGAGCAGGTACCTGGTTTTTGACAGGCACCCGTCCCCACTTCAGACAGGCACCTGTCCCTTCCAGGAGACTGCGCCGCGGTGAGATCCCTGAAAAGTTGCCCCCCCCCTCCTTTCCCCGCGCCGGGCCATTTAGAAAGCACAACGCGCTTTGCGCACACGCAGTAGGGAACTGCCTGTGAAGCCAGGAGGCTACACAGCTGGTTTCCGCTACTTCTACGAATGGGGGCGGCAGCACCCGAGAGCCGATGGGAAAACCGCCTGGGGTGCCAACATTGCAGGATCCCTGGACAGGTAAGTGTCCTATTATTGTAAGTAAGCAGCTACAGGATTTGTGGCTGCTGACTTTTCATTTTTGGAGGGTGGGGCTGGAGCTCCGCTTTAAGCTCCTAGAGATCGGGAACGGATGTGAATGTGCTGTAGGTAAAGTGCTGCATAAATTGGCGGCGCAATATAAAATACCAGTGCAGGTATTAAATGAATAAATCGTAATGAGGTTGCAGTATCCTTAAATCACCACAAGAGGTCGCACAATGCCAAGCAAGAAGTGGAGGAGTTTCTTCAGGGAGCAGAAAATTCCAGTTATCTTCTTTATTGCATGCAGAAGGTAAAAATGCAGAAATACAAGAGTGACATCAACCAGACTGGAATGCAGAAAGAAAACAGAGAGAGAGGTGATAAAATCATAACCGGTTCTTTGCCTAAAAATCTTGGTATAACCGACACAAACTGCGGATTTAACCCCTTCAGCCCCGGAAGGATTTCCCCCTTCAGGACCAGAGCACTTTTTGCGATTCGGCGCTGCGTCGCTTTAACTGACAATTGCGCGGTCGTGCGACGTTGCACCCAAACAAAATTTGCGTCCTTTTTTCCCCACAAATATAGCTTTCTTTTGGTGATATTTGATCCCCTCTGCGTCATTTCTGATCACCGCTATAAACAAAAAAAAAGCGACAATTTTGCAAACAAAAACAATTTTTCTTACTTTTTGCTAAAATACAAATCCAAAAAAAAATATAAAAAAACATTTTTTCATCGGTTTTTGCCGATTTATAATCTTCCTCATAAAATTTTTATAAAAAAAAATCGCAATCGGCGTTTATTGATTGGTTTGCTCAAAAGTTGCCGCGTATACAAACCATGAGAATTCATTTCTGGGGTTTTTATTTATTTATTTATTTTTTTACTAGTAATGGCGGCGATCTGCGATTTGTAGCGGTACTGCGATATTGCGGCGGACATGTCGGACCATTTTGACACTTTTTTGGGACCATTGACATTTATACAGCGATCAGTGCTATGAAAATGCTCTGATTACTGTGTAAATGCCATTGGCAGTGAAGGGGTTAACCTGCAGGGGGCGCTCTAAGGGTTAACTGTGTTCCCTCAGTGTGTTCTAACTGTATGGGGGCTGGGCTGGCAGGGGGAGGGGAGTGATCATGACTTCCATACACAGGAAGCCTGTGATCACAGCCCTCCCCCCTCTGTCAGAACGGAGATCCATGTTTACATACACGGACCTCCGTTCTGCCACTGCGGGGGCAACGCGGGTAGCCGGCGGAGATCGAGTCCTCCCTACCTGCTCCCTGGCCCCCCGGAACACAGCGAGCGCACCTCTGGCTGCGTGCGCGCGCTCATAATACTTGTTATCGCGGCCGCCGTCAGGGGACGGCGTTTTGCGATAACGCACCACTTTGCCACCGTCATGTCGCGGCTGGCGGTTGGCAAATGGTTAATGCAGGACTCCAGTTTGCATTCTTTAAAACTTCTAGCTGCAAAGGGGGGGGGGGCAGTACTCCACTTCATGTGCATTACAGCTCTATGTTCTGCATGTAGGTACCCTTGTATACCCCCCTCCCCCAGAAATAGCATTGTAGGGATGATCGGCTTTGCGTCACTGACCCTCAGGAGTCGCTTCTTGTTGCGGCCGGCTGTCGTTTTAAATCCCCCCGCAGCCCTCAGTGCTACAAAGGTGACATCACGATGCAGCCGCCACAACCTGGTCTTCACTATTTGGTTCAAACAGGACAGTGGCCACACTGACGGCGGCTTGGACCGCACCGACTTTTGGGACATGTAGTCGCTGCTCCCTGCTCAACACCATACCATAGAGAGGAAAAGAATGGGGAATGGAGTGGTCATGTGACTGCTTCATTACATTTCTAAAACAAAAGAAAAAAGTATTTGGCTAAAAATATAAAGTAGAACTATAGGCACCCCAAAGCCCAAACACACATGCGTGTGTCTACATATATATGGCCCTGGTACATTGATCTCCCCACCCGCCGCACAAAGCAGTAATGCTAATGCACACTAGGTGATTAGGGTGTGCCCAGGCACACTCGGCACACCCTGTGTGCACTCCTATGATCATGCCATGCCATCAGGGAGACCTGTGTTTTGCCCTAATTTTATTCTGCAGCAGTACCATGACCCCGAATATACAGCCAATGTCATTAAGAACTATCTTCAGTGTAAAAAAGAACAAGGAGTCCTGGAATTGATGGTTTGGTCCCCACAGAGCCCTGATCTCACCATCATGGAGTCTGTCTGGGATTATATGAAGAGACAGAAGGATCTGAGGCAGCTGACATCCACAGAAGATCTGTGCTTAGCTCTCCAAGATGTACAGTATCTCACAAAAGTAAGTACACCCCTCACATTTTTGTAAATATTTTATTCTATCTTCTCATGTGACATCACTGAAGAGCTGACACTTTGTTACAATGTAAAGTAGTGAGTGTACAGCTTGTATAACAGTGTAAATTTGCTGTCCCCTCAAAATAACTCAACACACAGCCATTAATGTCTAAACCACTGGCAAAAAAAGTGAGTACACCCCTAAGTGAAAATGTCCAAATTGGGCCCAATTAGCCATTTTCCCTCCCTGGTGTCATGTGACTCGTTAGTGTTACAAGGTCTCAGGTGTGAATGGGGAGCAGGTGTGTTAAATTTGGTGTTATCACTCTCACTCTCTTATACTGGTCACTGGAAGTTCAACATGGCACCTCATGTTCAGTGTTGTCACATGAAAAGATAGAATAAAATATTTACAAAAATGTGAGGGGTGTACTTACTTTTGTGCCATACTGTATATAGAACAACCTACCTGCCGAGTTCCTTCAAAAACTGTGTGCAAGTCTACCTGGAATGCTGTTTTGAAGACAAAGGGCGGTCACGCCAATTATTGATTTGGATTTCTCTTCTGTTCATTTACTTTCCATTTTGTTAATTGATAAAAAATAAATGATTTCTGAAAGCATTCTTCATTTTCAGCATTTTTATTTTACACCTGCCTAAAACTTTTGCACAGTACTGTATATATACGCTGTATACACATATTTTTTTGAATAGCACTGTGCAGAAGATCACTTCATTGCCTTTTACTGCACAAAAGAAAAAACATTGTCTCTACAAATTCCACGCGCGGTCAGCATTGCGGTTGTTTCTTCCAAGTTACATCAGACCGGCAGTTCCAGTTTTTGTTTTTTTACTGCAGTCAGAAAGTTGATGTGAGCGTTTCCTTCAGGCACCCTAATGGAGTAAATAGGCTTCAGGGGTTGGTATGCAAAAGTAGACAAGACAGGAAAAACGTAATTTTCCAAAGTTAATCTAAATGCGGTGAATGTGAAAAGCCTTTTAACCCCTTCAGCCCCGGAAGGATTTCCCCCTTTAGGACCAGAGCACTTTTTGCGATTCGGCGCTGCGTCGCTTTAACTGACAATTGCGCGGTCGTGCGACGTTGCACCCAAACTAAATTTGCGTCTTTTTTTCCCACAAATAGAGCTTTCTTTTGGTGGTATTTGATCATTGCTGCGTCATTTCTGATCGCCGCTATAAACAAAAATGGAGCGACAATTTTGCAAAAAAAACAGTTTTTCTTACTTTTTGCTAAAATACAAATCCATAAAAAATATAAAAAAAACATTTTTTTTTCATCGGTTTTGGCCGATTTCTATTCTTCCTCATACTTTTGGTTAAAAAATATCACAATCGGCGTTTATTGATTGGTTTGCGCAAAAGTTGCCGCGTTTACGGATGATGAGAATTAATTTCTGGGGTTTTTATTTTTTATTTTATTTTTTACTAGTAATGGTGGCGATCTGCGATTTTTAGCGGTACTGCGATATTGCGGCGGACATGTCGGACCATTTTGACATTTTTTTGGGACCATTGGCATTTATACAGCGATCAGTGCTATAAAAATGCACTGATTACTGTGTAAATGCCATTGGCAGTGAAGGGGTTAACCTGCAGGGGGCGCGCTAAGGGTTAAGTGTTCCCTCAGTGTGTTCTAACTGTATGGGGGCTGGGCTGGCTGGGGAAGGGGAGTGATCACGGCTTCCATATACAGGAATCCTGTGATCACATCCCTTCCCCCTCTGAGAGAACGGAAATCTGTGTTTACTTACACCGACCTCCGTTCTTTCACTGTGGGGGAGCCATCGTGGGTAGCCGGCGGCGATCGAGTCCGCCCTACCCGCTCCCTGCCCCCCCCCGGACACAGTGAGCAGTGAGCGCGCGCTCACAATGCTAGTTATCGCGGCCGCCGTCAGGTGTCGGCGTTTCGCGATAATGAGCCATCTTGCCGCCGTCACACTGCCGCAGGCGGTCGGCAAGTGGTTCAACAAATACCTGTTTTGCTCCTTTAATTTTGATCACAGTAAACCTCCCTGCTAGACCCGCTAGTTTGCTCAGACATCCGTTAATACGTGCGTTCCCATGGACGAAAGCAATAGGTCAACTTGACAGCAATTCTTCACAAGAAATCTGTCTACTTATCTGCTTCATAATCATTTTTCCCATGCTGGTCGAAAAGCGGTTGCCTACCCATCGATTTGATAGTGTCAAAAAAGAGTTAATATTCCCGGCATGCCGGAAATGCTAGCTGTCTCCTTGGTTGTGCTCTCAACCAAACTGTCAAACCATCCAATGGGTGGTGTCATAATGGATCACATGTGCAGCATCATGGCAGTTGTAGATTAAACAGAGGCTAAGATGTCAGCTTCCTTAGCTGAAAACGATAGGAGAGAATACAATTAAAATACTGCATTTGCCCACTAGATGGGGATAAGTATTATAAGAAATTCTATGACACTTAGCACCACCTAGTGACCAAATGAGGAATTTGACATTTTAAAATCAATCAACTTTTCTATGCTCCCTCAACACTCCAGTGCACCTCCCAACTTTTTGAGATGGGAACAAGGGACACCTATTACCAAAAGTATGTAATCATAGGACACACCCCCTGCCACGCCCTCTTAAAAGAGAATTATACAATAAAATTAATTTAGAAAAAAGTGCCTGATCCCCTGCTGTACTATGTGTGCTATGTGTGCTAGAATCTATAAAGGAATAATAATCAATGTGTACTGAGTAAATATTATAAGTGGGGGTACCCAGAGTGTTCCTGAAAAGTGAAATAATAATAGCGATGGTACAGCGCCCCCCCCCTACAGAGATCATGGAAGTGAAAAAAACAATATTCACTCCTCTATTGTGAATAATGACTGTAAAAAATAAAGATGAACATTGACCAATAAAGAGAATTCAAAAAGTGTCCCTTTAAACAAATAAACATAATAGCGATAAAAAAATACAAAAAAACATCGCTATGAAATCGGTGTCCATAGGTGAAAAACATTTTGCATGTAGATGAGTAGCAAAAAGATGTATAAACAAATATCTGTGGCAAAAGGATCAAAGGAAATCGGTGGGTAATGTGCCGGCATGCAGCCACCTTCAGTGTCCCTCCACCTTCCCTCAAATCCTCTCACCTTCATATTGGGCCTAATACAGGTCACCTTGCGCCTTCCCCTTAACCCCTTCAGATTCGCGTTATTGCCGAAGTACGGCTCCAGCGCGGATCTGTATTTCCGGGACGACGTCCATGGACGCAGTAGTATATGGACAGGCTAGGGTAATATATAGACAGGCTAGGGTAGTATATGGACAGGCTAGGACAGTATATAGACAGGCTAGGGTAGTATATAGACAGGCTAGGGTAGTATATAGACAGGTTAGGGTAGTATATGGACAGGCTAGGGTAATATATAGACAGGCTAGGGTAGTATATAGACAGGCTAGGGCAGTATATAGACAGGCTAGGGTAGTGTATGGACGGGCTAGGGTAGTATATAGACAGGTTAGGGTAGTATATAGACAGGCTAGGGTAGTATATAGACAGGATAGGGTAGTATATAGACAGGTTAGGGTAGTATATGGACAGGCTAGGGTAATATATAGACAGGCTAGGGTAGTATATAGACAGGCTAGGGCAGTATATAGACAGGCTAGGGTAGTGTATGGACGGGCTAGGGTAGTATATAGACAGGTTAGGGTAGTATATAGACAGGCTAGGGTAGTATATAGACAGGCTAGGGTAGTATATAGACAGGTTAGGGTAATATATAGAAAGGCTAGGGTAGTATATAGACAGGTTAGGGTAGTATATGGACAGACTAGGGTAGTATATAGACAGGCTAGGGTAGTATATGGACAGGATAGGGTAGTATATGGACAGTCTAGGGTAATATATGGACAGGCTAGGGTAGTATATAGACAGGCTAGGGTAGTATATAGACAGGCTAGGGTAGTATATAGACAGGCTAGGGTAGTATATGGACAGGCTAGGGTAGTATATAGACAGGCTAGGGCAGTATATGGACAGGCTAGGGTAATATATAGACAGGCTAGGGTAGTATATAGACAGGCTAGGGCAGTATATAGACAGGCTAGGGTAGTATACAGACAGGCTAGGGTAGTATATAGACAGTCTAGGGTAGTATATAGACAGTCTAGGGCAGTATATAGACAGGCTAGGGCAGTATATAGACAGGCTAGGGTAGTGTATGGACAGGCTAGGGTAGCATATGGACAGGCTAGGGTAGTATATAGACAGGCTAGGGTAGTATATGGATAGGCTAGGGTAGTATATAGATAGGCTAGGGTAATATATAGACAGGCTAGGGTAGTATATGGACAGGCTAGGGTAGTATATGTACAGGCTAGGGTAGTATATAGACAGTCTAGGATAGTATATAGACAGGCTAGGGTAGTATATAGACAGTCTAGGGCAGTATATAGACAGGCTAGGGTAATATATAGACAGGCTAGGGTAGTATATGGACAGGCTAGGGTAGTATATGTACAGGCTAGGGTAGTATATAGACAGTCTAGGGTAGTATATAGACAGGCTAGGGTAGTATATAGACAGTCTAGGATAGTATATAGACAGGCTAGGGTAGTATATAGACAGTCTAGGGCAGTATATAGACAGGCTAGGGTAATATATAGACAGGCTAGGGTAGTATATGGACAGGCTAGGGTAGTATATGTACAGGCTAGGGTAGTATATAGACAGTCTAGGGTAGCATATGGACAGGCTAGGGTAGTATATAGACAGGCTAGGGTAGTATATGGACAGGGGCTAGGGTAATATAGGGGCGGGCTAGTGTAGTATAGGGGCAGGCGAAGCGGCCCGGGGGGCAATTGTCATCATGACACACAAAACTGGGACCCACTGGGACCCATAGTAGGGCGATCATGCGCGCACGTGCCTGCTATACCGCATGCACGGGTTAGGATGACATAACTTGTCAAGTGCATGCGCACTGGAGTTCATTTATCCTGGCACTGATCTGTGCCCATATTGTACACTAAGGAATTGTTTACACTTCCGGTTGGGGATGTAAAAAGGTGCAGTTAGGCTGTGAATTTACTGCCCCCAACCACTCCCCTTAAGTTGCAAAGGCAGCAGATAGGGGTTATGCACATGCTGCGGCCACAATGATTTGTATTGTGAGGTGACAAAAATTATACCCCACCATCCCCCGTTGCATTTGGTGGGCAGTACCATCCACTGAACACGACCTATTCATCTGAATATGGTGCTGCAACTGCCCAGGTGATGCAGGTTTTTAGCGATTAAAACCAGTGCCGCCCCCCCATCCATGCATCCGGGCCCCAGAACTACGTGCAGGGCCCCAAATGCATGGATTACAATGGGGGGGGGGGGTTTGAAACAAATGATAAGAGCCAGAAGGCTCTATTAGTGTTCAAAAAAGGGTGGGATCCTCCCACCCAGTTGTGCGCCGATAGAGGATGAATATTCGCTATTTTCACACTAAATACCCTCCCCACCAATCAGGAAGTGGATCGTGAGACCCGTTACCCGATTGGCCAAAACGTCAGGCAATCCAATTGGACGCCTAGTGCCTAGGACGAGGAGAGAGGAGATGGAGAGGACACCGGAGCCGCTGCCCGTCACCCGCCCCCCCCCCAACGTGCTGGGGGACACTGGAGCCACAGGAGGAGGAGAGAGGAGACAGAGAGGAGCCGCAGCCCCCCACCATCCGTCATGCTGGAGGACACCGGAGCCACAGGAGGAGATGGAGAGGACACCGGAGCCACAGCCCGCCACCGTCCGTTGTGCTGGAGGACACCGGAGCCACAGCCCGCCACTGTCCGTTGTGCTGGAGGACACCGGAGCCACAGCCCGCCACCCGCCACTGTCCGTTGTGCTGGAGGACACCAGAGCTGCGGAGGAGATGGAGAGGACACCGGATCCACAGCCCGCCACCCGCCACCATCCGTTGTGCTGGAGGACACCAGAGCTGCGGAGGAGATGGAGAGGACACCGGATCCACAGCCCGCCACCCGCCACCATCCGTTGTGCTGGAGGACACCGGAGCTGCGGAGGAGATGGAGAGGACACCGGATCCACAGCCCGCCACCCGCCACCGTCCATTGTGCTGGGGGACACCAGAGCCACAGGAGGAGATGGAGAGGATACAGGAGCCGCTGCCTGCCACCAGATGGGGTAAGTGCCGGACCAACCGGGGGGTTTTAGTTGCCCCCCTCCAAGAAAAAATCCCAGCAGCCGCTACTGGTTAAAACACTCAAATGCCCTCTGAAAAACAATTCACCAAAGACGGCTCTTCAGAGGGCAATGCCAATATAGACAAGCCCTAAGTCGCACAGGAGCAGCTCAGTGCACGTTCTAAAGCATGTTGCAAGGAGCAAGGTAAAAAGGTTTCACTGCAGTAGAGGGTGAATTTATTTAACATTTACATAGCAATTCACCCAGTGAAAGTGAATGTTCCTATGCTGTTCAAATGTTTTTCATTGGTTTCAAATGGAAAATACTGCTTTTGGCCACTAGATGGTGCCAAGTGTCATATTAAATTCTGTGATATTTAGTGCCATCTAGTGGCCAAATGTGGTCATTTCTATTTCAAATTAATTAAAGTTTCACTGGGCAATTTGCTATGCATTTTTCTATAAATACGCCTCATAGTGTGGCAATAAAATTCCATTCTGCTCACAAGTTTTAAATTCCAGATTACGTTCCGTCTAATAAAAGCCACAACTGTACACTCAACGACCCCTCCCCCCATATCTCTTATAGGACAATATTCAGGCCTGGCTGGTCAAACACTGAGAACTGAAGGATGCAGAGGGGCGTGTCATGTGATAGCAACGTCTTATTCATCATTTTTAGAATGTAAAAAGCCTGACCCCGCCCACTTCATTCTGCTTATTCATCCGTCAGCATTACAGAATGGCCAACTGATAAGAAATATTTCTTTCTGCACATTTTTCTACTCATGTGATTTGTGATTGCTTATCCCCTGCCAGAATTCTGCAGACAGCTAATGGGACCTTTACTTTCTGTAGGGAAGCAGTGATCTCTTTGCAGAGGTCCTCTACTCAATCAGAACCAGAGCTCTCCAATCAGCAGAGAGCATTAGATTTGATGATTGTGGAGGTATAGGTGTCAATCAGCAGAGAGCATTAGATTTGATGATAGTGGAGGTATAGGTGTCAATCAGCAGAGAGCATTCGATTTGATGATAGTGGAGGTATAGGTGTCAATCAGCAGAGAGCATTAGATTACGAGAGACGACTAACTGTGGATATGGAGGTGATAGTA